>JAMXBC010000001.1:41860000-42460000 GCA_024138005.1 Lumnitzera racemosa | reverse complement strand
GCCAAGGTAAAAGAAAAATTAACCTCTACCCCGGTATTAGTCTGACTTAACTTCGAGAAAATATTTGAGCTGGAATGTAACGCTTCTAGCATTAGAATAAGCACTATCCTAATCTAGGAAGGCCAACCACTTGCCTTCCATAGTGAAAAGCTTAAAGGACTACAGTTGAATTACTCTGTGTATGATAAGGAGCTCTTAACACTGATTAAGGCACTAATCAAGGCATTGTAAGTATGGTAACACTATTTACTACTGAAAGAATTTGTCAAATATACTAACCATGAATCGCTAAGGTACCTCCGAAGTTATTGAAGCGGCAAGCGAGATGGGTTGAATTCCTTGAAAGATTCAATTTTATATTTAAATACGAGCAGGGAAAGAGAAATGTAGTTGCAGATGCTCTTTTAAGGAGATATGCACTTTTAACCGAACTACAAACCAAGCTATTTAGGTTTACAAGTATCAAAGAGTAGTATTCTGAGGATCCATACTTTAAACCCGTAATCATACGATGCACTAATGGAAGGACAGTGGATGAGTATCATCTGGAGGATAGTTACTTGTTTCAAGGTGGAAAATTGTACGTACCAACCTGTTAACCGTAAGAACTATTGATTAAGGAAGCTTACAGTGGAGGACTCTTCAAACATTTTGGAGAAAAAAGGACCTGCAAACTATTGAATGGTTGCTTCTACTGGCTGAGAATGAAGAGAAATGTGCACTAAGTTATCGAAAACTATGTTGCGTGCAAGAAGGTTAAGTATTAAGCTGAGCAAAGGAAAGCAATGCTTTTACTTATTCCAATGAAGCCATAGATTGAATTGAGCATAAACTTTGTTCTTGGACTATTGCGTACTACCTAAAGCAAAGATTCTATAATGGTCGTTGTGGATTGGTTTAGCAAAATGGTGTACTTCATGCCCTGCTCAAAAACTAATGATACTTTGACTATTACTTCTTTTTTCTTGTAGGAGATTATGCGGTTACATGACATGCCAAGAAGTATAGTCTCCAACAGGGATCTAAAGTTCTTGAGCCACTTCTAAAAGACCTTATGGTGTCAGATGGGGACCAAATTACTATTTAGTACTCTTGTCACCCCAAAACTGATAGCCAAAGAGAGGTAGTTAATCGTACTTTGGGATCACTGCTTCGAGTTGTAGTAGGAAAGAACTTGGTAGATTAGGATGCCTGCTTGCTAGTGGTTGAGTTTGCTTACAATTGAACGGTGTATGAAACCACTAAGCAGACTTCCTTGGAAGTGGTTTATGGTTTCAATTTAGAGTTACCCCTCAATTACACCTCTATACCTATACCTGTACAAGAGTACCCTGACACAAGGGCTAAAGTACAATCCCTTTAGCAAATTTATGATGAAGTCACTCGATACATTGACTAAGTAGCTAGCAGAATAAGAGAGAAGATAAAGGGTAAGATAGTTAGACAATTCTAGTTAGGAGACTTGGTATTGTTATACCTTAGTAAGGAATGGTTCCCGAACAAGAGGAAGAACCAATTATCTACAAGATCTAAAAAGCCTTTTAGAATCCTCTAAAAGATCAATGATAATGCATATAGATTAGAATTGCTCGAGGACTATGGGGTTTTGTATGCCTTCAACATTGATTACCTCAATCCATATCACCCTGATGGAGAATTGAATGAAGACCATCTAAATCCAAAACAACTCGAAGGGAATAATGGGAATCAATCTACCAGACCATTGACTCGCAATTGAGCTGGAGGACTAGAAGGACTTATAAAATGAATCCTCTTGTTCCAATTGACCCTTACCGAAGTCGAGTACTTCCTTGCTGAGTCACCCATCATACTGAGCCAAATGATTACCCATCTCTCTATAGTGCGCCAATTAAAGAATACTCACTCCCGTTTGAGCCCTCTAATGACTCAACATCTTCCTTGCCGAGATAGAGAAACTCTAAGCTAACTAAACCACCTCTACTTAAACAAATAAGCTGTCCATACTTTTTGTCTGTATCTTCTAACAACCTCACCAATATAACATCGCTACATGTATAATATCATGTATAGAATTCGTTGCACTAATGATTGTTTTCCTTGTATATTCATTTTTAAACTTTTGTATATTGCACATTACTTTTTTAGGAAATACCCTTTTGTCTTTTCCCTTTTAGGTAAGTTGCCCTAAGTTATAGGTATAAATACCCTTGTACTTGTAGCTATAAGGAGAATTTAGATTACCATTAATACACTTTTGTATTTTCTTCCTTACGTAAACACTCTATTTACTCTCGACATCACTCTTATCCTAACCCTTGAGTAAGGTTAGATAGCAAGTAATTGCACCGAATTGATTCATGTAGCATATCACATTGTACCGTAAGTCATTGAAAGTTCCATTAGTGAGTCGTATCCTTTAGAGCTATTTATGGGCACTGCTTACTTCTTTATTCCTAATTATCATTCTGCACGTTCTCTACCACTTCCATTTCGAGCTTTCTACAAGCTCAAACCCATTCAGCGACCGGCCTTGTTTGTTCTTGGTCATGGTTCATATCACCTCTCATCTTAAAGTCACAACTTCCTGCCAAGAGGGCTTAAATGAGCTTCGAGTACACCTCCAACATCAAACTAAACAAGGGACCAAAAGTTCCCTAGAGGACCCATTGGCAGCAAAACTCCTAAGTCTTGGGCTTTAAGTATTCAAGGAACCCATGACGGTTAAACCTGCATCTTGGAAAAATTCTCCTAACTACAGGGTTAGACCATGCTCATACTTGAAGTTTGGCTTGGAAAGCACACCACAAGAAGAAACTTAGTTCTCTACTCTTTTATCCCTTTAATAAATACTATGTAACAACTTAATATACAGCTTAAGGGCCTACTTATAACGACCCAACTAGAACTTCTCTTACTGAGGTATTATCCACTTTAACGTAGAATGCCGTATGGTTTTATCCTCTAGTATAGTAGCTTCCTAAGAGGTCACTTATCTTGGGATTACTCCAACTTGAACATGCTTAATTTTGAAGTTTCAATATACTCCAAGTTACTATACCAAGAGATACCTTAATAATTAGAGTTTAATTACCTAGCATATAAGGGGTATTACAATCTACCCCCCCCCCCCCCCCCTTATAGAATTGATATCTTTGTCAATTTCATTACACAGGTCCAAGACCACTACCAAACAAGACTTTACCCTTCAGGTTGGTGGATTACTTTGATATCACTTGTAACGACCCAGCTGAAACTCCTTCCACTAAGGTATTGTCTACTTTAGTTTGGAACGCTGCATGGTTTTGTCCTCTCGTGCAGCAGCTTCCCAAAAGGTCACTCGTCCTAGGATTGCTCTAGCTTGAGTACACTTAACTTCGAAGTTTTGACATACTCCGAACTACTATACCAAAAGGTACATTGATGATTATAGTTTAGTTACCTGACATATAAGGGATATTCTACCAGTCACCTAGGCTATGGTGGCTACCCCTTTCGATGTGATAGGCTCCTTCCTTAAAGCCTACCAAACGGTAAAAAGGAGCTATCCTTTCTCGTACCAATTATGTTAGCATCTCAAATTGTGTATAGGTTAATCTAAAGCCAACACATAGCCCTAACAGGTTAGCCTTATGCCATATAAATAAGATATAAAGTCTCAAGTGAAAGGATTCAAAATCTCTCTCTCTCAATTCCTCTTCTTAAGTACTTTTAATCTCTCTCCTTATTCTACTCTCACGTACTCTCCTCACTAACTTAATTGTTGGAAGGCCCTCACTAGCTACACCATAGGGGGCTTTTGTAGGTCTATGACCATTTATGATTGTTGAACCATTAGGAGTGCTTACTATGACCAACTCTATGATATACACCATCACCATTTGGTACCCATTGTTTATGTAAACCTACTAACATGGTAAAGAGCAAAAATAAAAACCTACATCCATTACTTTAAGATAGTGGTGAAAAGGCAGCAACGCCACCGTTACCACCATTATGAAGAATTAGCTACCTTTGAAACTTGTCTAAATAAAGGTGATGTTCAACCAGTTGATGAAGGCTAGCCAAAACACCCTTCAAGACAATACCAACTTATGATAAGGGCCAGTAGCTATGTACAAACTAAAAGACAAAGCTAACCCCGATGACTTCTCTACTAGCTCCTCCAGTAGATTAGGTAAGTGCCTCAGGCACTTAACAATACCCCTAACAAACCTCATATGCCTACGCGATCGTATATAATCTAAGCGTTGTCTTATCGAGGACTTGTACAACAGATTAAACACTAATCATAGGAAGGCGTAAGTGCAAGGTAAGCTATCTGGCACTAGTAGAGTAAGAAAAGACATCTCCTTAAAATGATCACAAAAACCATTGGAGAAAATGAACACATAGGAGCTCGACAAGCACATTTATAGCACTTTAAGCATGCATGAGCAAAAACGTCTTAAATCCTCAACCTAACGATCAGGTGCAACTACAAGCAGAGCCCATTTATGCCATTAACCCTAAAAGAAACCCCTCCATAAGGTATTCAAATTCCATATCTCAATACCTACGATGATTCTAGCAACCTAAACAACCATTTGGTGCATTTTCATAGCATGATGAGCTCATATAATTTCTCTAATGCAATAATGTGTAAGGCTTTCCCTAACATACTAACTAAGGTAGCATTGGTATGGTTCATCCAACTACAATATGGCTCAATTAGCTCCTTTAATGACCTAGTGGTTTAGTTCCAACAATACTTTCTTAATACCAAAGTACCATGTGGGAACTCATCGACTTTGTACAATGTTCGACACAGGCTTAATGAAACCTTATTAGCTTACTTAAGCACTTCAACTATGCAAAGCTTCAAGTCCTGAAGGTCAACATTGAGGTCACCCTTTAGGCTATCATATACAGCTTATACCATAACAACAAGGTCTTTTAAGCCAGTGCCCTTCGCCGTTTAGAAACCTTTGAGGAGGTTATGAGGATAGCCGAGCAATATGTCACTTAAGAAGATGTTATTCAGGAGCGTTTAAAGAGTGACATTTACAACTAAGATACCTTAACAAAGGATCAATTGGATCCTCAACAAGATCGCCCATATTCTTTACAAGAACACTAAGAGAAGTAGAAGAAAAAATATATAGACAACAACCACTACATCCCGCTAAGTTGCCCTCTTAGTGAAATCCTCTATGAAGTTCGAAGATAGTCCCCTCAACCACTATATGTTAGAGAAACTCATAAGGCAACTACTTTAGGGAAGTTTTGTGATTACTACGGTATATGTGGTGACAACACAAATGAGTGTTGTCACCTTATGAATGTCGTTGAAGGCCTTGTTCGCAAAAGTCACATCAACCACCTCGTCAACGATGAGAGAAACCAGGTTCAATGGTTGACCAGATCTAAAATCTTAAAAATTTTGATATGAGTTCATAATTGCTATGATATAATTTAGAGATATATTCGAAAAAAGCTAAAATAACTAAGAAAGATTTGAGAGATATAATCTAGGCCGCTAATAAACTTCATAAGTATTATAAAATATTAACTCTTGTAGACTAAAAATAGGATTTCTAGAAATCAGAGACTTAAGTAAAAGTTTAAGACCTAAAAGCTTATCATAACTTGTCTAAATCTACCCTAAACCTACCATAACCATGCTAATTCATCTAAAATAAGGACTAAAATCTATCGAACAATTGAAAACTGGAATAGATGGATGCAAGGGTTGAGTGGCATAAGGATTTGCTAAGAAAAAGACATCCATTTGTCATCTAAGTATCACTCTTCATCTATCTACTAACTTATCTATACATATAAGCATGAAAGTGACTTAAAGGAGAAACCTAGTTAAAGAAGAGTTTTGTTTCCTTAAGTAATGTATCACTTTATTATTGTTCTAGGGTTATCTAAAGAGGGAACAAAATCTTACTAGGAATGCCACTTAGATTTATTTTAGAAGCTCCTTGGATAGATAAACAATCAAAAGTCAAAGTTGATTAACATTAGTAAAAAATGCTAGCTAAGACTAAGACTAGTAGAAAATGACATCCTAATGATTAAAGACTAATCATATGACCACTTTAATCTTAGATTAGCTAAACTAATTAACTAGCAACTAAATAATTAAGTCAATATTATATATAAATCCTGAAAAGTTAAGCACCCTAAAATCATATCTCAAAAAATCTTCCAACATGTAATACACAAGTTGCAAAACAAGTGGAAAATCCCTAACTACCACAAGTGGCCTATAGCATAGAAGAAGGGAATTCCAAATTGTCTTCCATATGTCATTTTCATCCAACTCATCTAACTCCATTATTGTCTTACAAAGTCATCCATATGACTAAGCATGAAAAGGAGATAAGTAAGACATGTGATAAAATAATCCTTAACTTTAAGAGTTTAATTCCTTTAGGCAACTTTCGATTAATATTCAAATAATATCCTAACTTCTATAAATAGAGATGCCTTACTACTTTTGGGGACCACATCTTGTCCTTATAGTCCACTACATCCATCTCTTCTTTCTTGTCTTCATTCCATAAACAAACGAACATTCAACTTCTTTTGCCTAATTTCTAATGCCAACAACAAAGTATAGTAGATTATTTTTGAGTTTTCAAAAACAATTTTCAACTAAAAAGGTAGCAACACTTTAATAACCTATCTTTGTTTCCATAAATTCTTTTTTTTTTTTTACAGGTCAAAAGACTCTTCTAAACTCTTACTATCAAAATTTTTTTCAAGATTCCCAAATGAACCAATAAGTACTTTTATTAAAGCTATTTTGTGAAACTTTCAAATTTTTCCAAGATTGATTTCATTTTTTAAATTATCCTCTAAAAGTCTTTTTCAAACCAACCGAAAGCTTTTCACTTGCTTCTCTACTTTATATAAGTTTCAAATTTATCTCATTAACTATTTTTCAAAACTGAGCTTATGATAAGCAAAATCTTATCTTAGCTAAAGTATGAATTTTTTTAAAGAAAACCCTAAAAACCAATATCTTTGTCAAAATCTCTTTCTTTTGAAAACTCTTCTTATATGAAAAAGTTTCCAAAGAATGATAAGATATGTTTTCTATAAAAGGAAACCTTTACCTTTGTTATCCTTTATTTCATTATTAGATTCAATTTGTATATATTTCTAAAATATCAAGACTAAAAGATTATGTTTCCCTTTTAAAATAACTTGATAAGAAACTTAAAACAATCAAGTAGACAAATATATGCCTAAATAATGATAACAAATTTTCATTTTGAATCTTTTTTACATGTATATATCTAGGAATTATGACCTTAGAACATATTTAGACATATTAGACAAATGGATATACTATTTACCTTGACTATTTGGACCATAACAATTGGACCTATTATGAGGACAAAAAATTTGAACATAAGGACTATAAACATAAAACGACAAAGACAACTTGGACGCAACACTAATTAAATAAAAGGCTTTATAAAACTATAAGACTATAATCAACAAAGAAATCTTATATGTATACCAAAAAATTACCTTTACTTGTGTTCTTTTAGGTGATTATGAGTTTAAGCTACCTGAAAACTATTATGATGAGTAATAGAAATGACTAAGTGAGTATCCACGATGAGTATCACTTACTTATGTTTGTAGTTTATAGCACTTTAAATATATACATCAACTAGTTGTGTATGGGGTATCGGGAAAGTTCTTGTGTTTGATTTATGTAAATTGCTTGCAAAAATATTATAAGATACTCCACATAATACAGTTGATAATTATTGTTTGATATTTGGTTGATCACTTATTAATCAACCTTAAACATACTAGAACTTTAATGTAAGAATGGTTATTCATAACTTACTACATAAACTTATTTTTACTACCACTACCACATAGGGAATGGAAAGGTGAGCATCTTCTTAGTCTTTTACAAACTATGTATTGATATAACACGAGTCGAAGAATTTAAGTTTGAAGATGAGAAAACAAATGAAAGTTTAAGATGCTAGAGAAATGAATTCTGATCGTGAACAGCACTTTATATATGGACGATCCGTCCTCGTAATTGCAAATCTACTTCTAACAATAATGATGCACTGATTTGGTAATGGCATGGATTATTGACGCATGCTTCGCAATAGAAATCTGAAGGCCGACAATTTTCTAACAATTATTAGGCCTGCAACGAAATGATAACCTAAGTGATAAATGTCATACCTTCAACTTCTTGGTTTCTCAAACAGGCGAGAGTTTAGAAATTGTGACCTTTTGACTGAGATGTGATTCATCCCACTTCCTATCTTACTCAACATCAATTTAAAGAATCATTCCTTTATTTAGCCTCTAGTGCAATATATGTGTAACTCCCTTTATCAACTACTCGAACACGAGAGTTGAGGGGCAAATGTTGATTATTAGTTTTCACTCATTTGACAAACTCATTCATTCGGCTACCGATATGCTAAATATTCGAATCTTTCGACATACCTCTGTATAGATAACATACGGCATTTGTACCGATAGCAGAAATCCGATCTTAGTTTGAATTCAAGTCCATAACGCAAATGGTTATCATTAGTACAGTTATATTACATAACCGCTTACTCTCCTACATATGAAGAGAGATGTCAAAGTAAGAAACTTTCACACGTCTTAACAATTACCCGACAACTACCTTAGATACTACAACTACCTATAAATATTGGAAAGAAACTCTATGAGTCCTCTGACACTTTTTACTTACATACTTCCTATATAAAGTCACCCTACTAACTTAGGTACTGGAGTAGCCATACCGTACTAGCCGTACCGAATTGACCCCAGTACTAAGCATTTCTTTCTCTTTTGCAGGATTTTCCTTCATCCCAAAATTCACTAACAATAGTTATGTAATGCATAGGGCCTTGGATAAGGCCATGTCCACTCTTTTGTTTTGGGTCGCATATATTTGAAGGCCAATTAGGGATCTAATCAATTCCTGGTCATTTTGTGACTTATTTACATGGCCTTTGTGAACATTTCTTTTAGTTCCTTTAACTAACTAGAAGATCCTTATTCTTGGGTATTATAGTGGATTCTAGGTTGAACATTTTGTTGGTTCTCCTAGATAACAGAGAGATTAGTTCTCTCGTGAGGTTAGGGAGAATGTTACCCATTTAGTTTTCTTGGGACTGATCAAATGGCATCAGCTCTTTATCATTATACTACATAGGTATTAGTTTAGTTGGGAATTGAGATTTTGCAGCTATTTCGTTGTGGTGGCCATAAATGTTATGCTAAGAGACTTTATTAACTAAATTTGAACACTTAGGCACTAGTGGAAATATTGATCCTCAACCTAAGGTCAAGGGAGGGAATAAACCCTGAACTATACACTGGATACTGATTGGCTGCATGTATTGCTTCATATGCTTGATTGATTGATTGCATATTAAATGCTTAAAAATTTGATTGTTATGCTTGAACAAAGGTATGAGTGTATTTCTCACTAAGCTAGTTGTAGCTTATATCTCTATAGTTTTAACTTTTTATAAGAACCTTACTAGTTCTATCTAAAAAAGTCTAAACCTTTGGTTAGCTTTAAGAAGATAGAAGTAGATTTTAAGGGAGAGTGTGAAAGTTATAAAGCTTATAGTTAATATGTTTTAAGTACTTTATTTATAATGGTTTGTAATATTAATTATGAGAAAGACTTTATAACTTCTTAGTTCTATACCATCTATTTTATGTTACAATGTGAACCTTTATTTTGTATCATTAAATCTATGATACTCTATGGACTAATCTAAGAATGATGCTCATGTACTCTTTAGAAGTAATTAATGCGTAGGAAGTACTAATTGATTAATTTTGATTAATACATGGTAGTATGTCACTACTAGACTATCTTACGGGTTGCGACACCAAACGCTGTCAAATTGAAGATAAATGGTAATAGCCACAACTACAACAACAAAACACTTTGGACAATACACAGCGTTAAGGTAGATGAGGGCAAGTCTAAGCTATAACTAGGGGACTAGGACTATTCGATATGGCTTGCCTCTAAACTCAGTTATTGAGCTGAACTAACCCTAAACCGCTGATCATGGGTTGACTCAAAGCTGAACTAATTTTGCCTAATCGATGATTCAAGAGTCAAAACCATTTCTCTTTTTTTTTCTTTAATTTTATAATTAACACTTATTATATTTTTTCCTATGTTCCTATAAATAATTTTTTATCTTCTCTCTTCTATTTTTTACCTAGATTATTGTAACACTTTATGTGTACATATACATTACATGTACTAATGCGTCAATGATTCATCATTATCTTCGGTTCAAATTTTATTCCATTCGAAATAATTGATTTAGTCCACAATAGCTTGATATTAGTTTAATATTAAAATATTAAGTAATGTTAAGTAAAGCAAGAGAAGTTGCAAAGGATAAAGAATTCTCATTCAAATATTAGAAATGGGAATATGTATTGTATGGAAAAAAGGTGATGATGATTGATGAGAAAAATATGTATGTAATAATGTAAAAGAGAGAATACATTAGGAAAGGGAAAAAATGGAAGAAGATGGTAGGAAAGAGAGAATTTTCTTTTTTTTTTTTTAATACTGTTAGGTTGGAATTGTCAAGCTAACTCGCCAAGCCGACTTGCCGATTCAATGACCCGTTAGTTCAATAGGTTTGGCCAGCCAAATTGCTTAGGCCCTTGAAGTCTGGTGATTCCTAAGTTGGTTTAAGCTAGCCATACCTTAGGTTACACCGATTTGTAGTTTGTAATAGGCCCTTGTATAGGTTTACTTACCCCTCATAACCACATCATGAGATACTGTCTAATCAAACTAAGAAATCGAGGATAGATACAACCATCTCCTTCTCAAAAAAAGATAAGGATGGTGTAAAATATCCTCGTACTGACTTCTTAGTGATCAATGTCGAAATAAGATATCTGGATGTCCTTAAAACCTTCATCAACAATAGAAGCTCAACGAATATCTTGTTCTACTTTACCTATGAAGAGATGAAAAGCTAACTTAAAGAACCCCTCTAACCATACAATCAAAATTTAGCTAGCTTTAGAGGGAAGTTTGTTCAAGCTAAGGGGTTGATTACACTCCCTGGTTAAGTAGGCAATGACGAGCACATCGCCTTATAGCTAGTTGACTTTGTTGTGGTTAACTACTAATCTCCCTATAACACCATCCTAGGAAGACTAAGCCTTAATAAATTCGATATGTGCGTTAGTTAAAGATATCTAAAGGTGAAATTCCCAATGCCTATAGGAGTTGACATTGCCTAGGGAGACTAAAAGCTATCTACTTAAGTGACATCTCTTGAAAACACATCATGCACATTGAATCATCTTTAAAGGAGGTACAAGAACCAAGGTGGTATAATTTTAAGACTATCCCAACCAAACTATGTGGCTCAGAACCTCCTTATCCACTAAAGAAAGAGAAGACATAATCGCATTCTTCATTCCAATTCTAATGTTTTTGTATCCTTTCTCAAGGAAATGTTGGGGATTGTGGACATCCTAGAGGCGACACACCACCTTCGAGTAGACTTAATGTGCGACTTGTCAAGCAAAAGAGGAGACATTTTGCACCAAAAAGACAAGTAACCATTGAGAAAGAGGTATAAAAGCTACTCTAAGTTGGCTTCGTAGGGGAGGAGTGCTACCTACCTGGATAGCAAACACTGTATTAGTGAAGAAGTCCAACGGTAAACAGCCGATGAACGTAAACTACACTAATTTGAACAAAGCTTACCCTAAGGACTACTTCCCTTCCAAAGGATAGACCAGCTCATTGATTTAACCTTAGGCCATGCAAGACTCAGTTTCATGGACACTTACTTAGGCTATAACCAAATATGCATGGCTTTCGAGTACCAAGTGTATACATTTGTTGTCATTGACTTTGGGATGTATTGGTACAAGGTTATTCCCTTCTACCTAAAAAACATAGGGGTAACCTATCAAAGGCTAGTGATAATGATCTTTAAGCCATAATTTGGTTAGAATGTTGAGATCTATTTCGATGACATAATTGTCAAGAGTAAGTAAAAGACCAATCACATTAAGGAGTTGCATGAAACCTTCAATACTCTCCATATGTATCGGCTGAAGCTTAACCCCCAAAAGTATGTCTTTGAGGTTGCCTCAAGCAACTTCCTCAGTTTCATGGTCATAAAGCATAGCATCTAGGCAAACCAGATAAGATACAAGCCATTCGGGATATGAAAGCCCCTTAGAAAATCAAAGATCTCCAACAACTTACTAGTGAGTTTATTGCACTCAACTGCTTTGTGTCTAAGAGCATTGACTAATGTTTTGAGTTCTTCATGTTATTAAATAACCTATTAGAGTTTAGTTGGACAAAAGAGTGCCAAACTACGTTTAACAAGCTCAAATAATTTTTAGAAAGCCTACCTATACTCTATAAACCAATCCTCGACGAAGTGCTATATCTATATCTAATTGTGAATGACCAATGACATGAATTTAGCATATATTTTCTACGGGTAATTTGTGTTGATTTAGACTTTATTCTTATTGATTTTATGTTATTTTGAGATTAATTTGTTTATTTATTGTTTTTAGGGACTCTAGGAACATTTCATGAAGTTTTCAAGCATTTTTATGCAATCTTGAGCTTAATGATGTAGAAGCATGGATTAAAGAGTGAAGTGGAGGAGTTTCAATCAAGGAATGAAGCCTGTAGAGATTACGGTCTAAGAACACGCCTATGGTCCCTACTTATGATCCTTGAATTGTGAATTTTCATTGAAAATTGAAGATCACAAATGAAGAGTAAGAACATGCCCAAACTTCATAGCCATGTACTTTAGGCATAAAGTTGCAGTGATTTCCAAATCTTCTATTTTTATTAGGGTTTTTTTTTTTTTTTGGTAATCTTAGGTCCATTACTTATTAATAAACACTTAGGCCAAGGGTTATAGGGAGAGCCCCTTGAGCATTAGTTGTTAGAAATTAGAATTACTAAAGGGGCTTCTTTATTATTCTTCTTCTCTTTTCTTTTATCATTTCTTTATTTTAGTCATTAGTACATCGTTGTTGAACTCTATGTTTAAAGGGTGATTTTTATTTATGAATTTTAGTCTATGAATTTTCTTATTACAATCTAATGACACCATTCTAATTGTCATTAGATTAATATTACCTAGGTTATTAATTTAATGTTTGAGTTTGCTGTGGAGACACAACTCTACAATGATTAGATGAATGTAATTAGATAAGATTAAGATTAACTAAATCGTTTACCAATTCGATTCTTCTAGATTAGGACAACCTAACAGCAAGATCTAAGTTCTTAATACAATCTGTGATGCACTATTCAAAAGTGATTTTGGTAGCGAAAGTTTTAGGATTAAAAATTAGTTGGCAAATGCGGCTAATTCAAAATTCGATTTCCATAGGAATATAATTAGGAATCTTTACGATCTAATATGACAATTGAGATTGAATAAATACCATAGAACTAAATAGTAAACAACAATAAAGATTTACTAAGGAAGATGTTATTTTTTAACTAATTAATTTATATTATTATTGTAAACCCCTAAAATCACTTTTATTATAATTATACCCAGATTTAGGACCTTCGAGAAAACTTATCTAATTAAGCTTAATCTTTACAACTAAGTTAAAAAAGTTAGTTGAAGTGACCTAATAAAATTAGATTTTAAAAATAATATTTTAGAAACCCAATCTTAACCTAAGAAATATAATTATTTAATATAGCATAAAACTTATCAAAATCTCTAAAATTAAGCCCAAAACGCAATGAGAATTTAGAGATATGTTATTTAAGTTATAAAAGAGAATAATATAACATAATATACTATATGAATATAAATATTTTTATAAATATAACCGGTATATATAATAATTATACTTGTAACTTAACTTGAAAACCTAAAAATACATATAATAAGCAATAAATTTGCAAAATTAAATATAAAATATATGTTAAAAATAAAAGGCATGATAGAAACATGATTACAGGCACATAATTACTCATTACGTATATTATATATATATAGGATATATACCCGTATATAGACAAAATCATTAAATATTAACATTAAATACCAAAATACCCTAAAATATCATTTAAAAATTATATAAAAAAATAGGAAAGTATCTTGGAATCATAAAAAAAAAAACATGCAGTAGCTTAAAAAGGATCAACAGTTGCATCAAAAGTAATTTTATAAAAAATTGACTCCTCATACTTATTATTTTATACTTGTAACTCAAGAAAAAAATTGATTAATAATTAAGAAAAATTCCCACTACCCCTAATAACAATACATAAGACTCCTCGATCAAATTACACATTTTAGACACCTAGGGCACTTAAAGAAAAATTAGAAGAAATTAAGAAAAAAATAGAAAAAACAAAGGAACCTACTGACCTACTCTATCTCCATAACTAAATTAAGACTTGACAACATGCCCTTGCAACTATTGAAGGAGGACCCACCGTCTAAGCCTTCGGACTACCCCTTACTAACTAATGATAATCGAAGCTCCAGTGAATGGCTGGTCTAAATTTCTACCTTATTTTTCTTATATTTTTTAAAAATATTAAGTTATTTTAGAAATTTATGGAAAAAATTATTTCTAGATTATTTTTAGAGTAATTTCATGTGGTAATTTTATTTTTGCACAATTATGAATATTTTATATACTTGCTCAACAAATGCACTATTCACTTGAATTTTGAAATTTAAAATAAATATACTAAATGATGTTATTTTGAGCTTAAAACTTTTCTCTAGGTTACATATTACATCTAGTTTGTTGCTACATAACTTGATTTTGAATTTATATATGTTTAGTATTTATTGCATATTTGGCCTTAAAAATGGCTAAAAAGAGGGCAATTTATGAAATAAATTGATTTTAGGGAAATAATTAATGAAATTAGGATCCAATTAATTCTAAATGTTTATAATGATGTTAGGACAAGTTAGGATGAATTTTTTGTACAAATAATATTACTTGCTTATTTAACCATAATTTAAGGGCAAAAATATAATTTTACATATATATGTGATAAACCTAATAACATAGAACCAGTTATTAGTTGAACTCCCTATATTTTTTTGAGCTTATAGAAATTTTTATAAAATTAAATGGTGACCTTAGCTATTTATTATAATTTTTCCTAGTTAAATAGCTTAATTTACTAACTAGGGCATGTTTTTAATAAAACTAAGTTAAAATATGATAAATATTTAAATAATTCTCATACATATACTGTAGACACTTCATATTTTCCATTTTCATTTTACTTTATTAGTTAAGCCAGGTTAAAAAATAAACAAAACAAAACAAAAAATGAGAAAATATAAAAAATGAAAATTAATAGAAGAAAAGGAAAAATGAAAAATAAAAAAAGAGAGTCAAGTTAAGTTGAGTTGAGTTGAATCAAGTCGTATCGAGTCAAGTTATGACATATCGAATCAAATCATATCGAGTCAAGTCAAGTCGAGTTGAGTCGCATCGGATTGTTTAATATCAAATTAGATAACAGTGTGTGATTAATTTAATAAATCATTAATTCATTTGAAAGTTAGGCTTTATTAAAATAATTTTGGCCTAGTCCAATTTAAAGTAGATTTTTATCTAATTTATATTTAGTTAAAATAGACTTAGGATTTATTAGATAAGTTATCGGGCTACATCTAATCGGATAAAATTGGATTGGGCCTTGAAAAATTGGAAGCCTTAATTAAATTGGGTTTTCAAAAGTTACGCTAAATTTTTAAAGAATCGTAATTGTATCTTTTATATATTCGACACAAAAATACAATTGTAAGTTTATAAATAGCACATTAGTAGATAGACTTGAAATTTTTTTTTTAAATTACACATCCCCTCGAACATGATTCAATCCATCCTACAATTTCAAATCACATCCATGCATCTCAATTCACAATAGATGAACTAATTTACGTCCAAACCGTGCAATTCAGCCACGATTCTAAAATTCCTATACCAAAGTGTAATCTCCAACAGCTCCTAATGAAGTCAAATCTTCGACAAAGCCACGCAAGCCAAGATTCTGAAATTCTAACACCAAAGTCTAATCTCCAGTGGCTCCTGACGAAATCCAATCCTCGACAAGGATACGCTAGCACGTTGATTCGCTGACCAACCGAAGTCCTTTACTTGGCAATCCAACGACGATGATCAATACATCAATTCTATGTTAACTAAAACTTCAATTCTCCCTTACCACAAGCTTGACACGTCCACAAATCAACATAGCACAATACGTTCCACGGCCTAATGTGTAAGAATCTGATTTCCTCACAACACCAGTAGCAATCCATGCAAACCGCGTGCCACGCTTCAATGTCCTACGGCCTGATGCAATTAACCATTGTCGAAGTCTACATAATCCACAAAGCAATCTATTGAAGCCCTTGCCACAACATCCACAAATCAGACCACATGACCCTAACTATCACCAAATACGTTACAAGCACACACGTCCCCTGATCTAAATTCCGTAGTAGCTGCAAGTCCATTGACGCCTGACCAAAAGACACGTTCCCTAGACACTTGGACACAGCCGCACTTAACACTGACACAACATAAATGACACATGTCCAACAAGCCAAAATACAAACGAACACGAACATAACACCCAGACGATCATGTACGACGCCTAGATAAGATTATTTTATTTATTTATTTAATTAATTTGTTCAATTATTTTACTAACTTTTTTTTTTAAGTGTAGGTTTTTTTATTATTATTTTCATCTTGTATATTTTTTAGATAATTCCAATTTTCCATAAAATTTAGTTAATTTACAATTTAATAAAATCATGTTTTTGAAAAATATATGTATCTTGTGATCGAGGTATGTATCTCACAATTGAGATACATATCTTGCAGGCGACATACGTATTTTATAGTTGAGATACGAATTTTATAATTAAAATTTAGAAAAAATACGTATCGAGATATATATCTTATAGTTGAGATTTAGAATATATATATATATCGAAATACATATTTTGCGGTTAAAATTTTAAAAAAGGTACGAAGATACGTATCTAGATATTATTTTCAAATTATCTTATAATTAGAATTTAGAAAAGATATATTTTGGCATGTAATGGTTTTTTAAAAATAAAAAATCTTAACCTGAGTTTTTCAAAAAGATATTGTTAGGGTTTTCTTTAATTCGGAAAAATTAGATTTCTTAGATTTTTTTTAAATAATAAATTGATAAATAAACATAAACCTATCTTAATTTTCAAAATAAAAAGAATTCACCCACTAAATATTTTATAAAAAGAGAACTACGGTTGGTTTGATCCCTACTAGCGGGTATATAGGTGCTTTCGAAGTAACCGTATAAAAAAATTAAAAAAAAATCCTCTTTTAAAAAAATTCGTGATAAAAAATAATCTAAAAATCACTTTAGTTATCTTTTGTATATTTGGGTATATTTGGGTATATTTTTAGTATTTTTAGGAAATTATAAAAATAAAAACCCATCAATTTTTCTTTAATTTTTACATGGTGACTTAGTCTTAATAGGTTAAGTGTTGAACATGATTTTTTCTAGTTTAATTTTATAAAAATAATTTCCTTAAAAAATCCGTGGATTAGTAGCCCCGAAAACCTTAATTTCATTTTTTTACTAGTTGAACTGATTAGCGAATCCAATTTTTAAATTTGTTTAAGAAAAATATTTCCTTAGTTTAATATCTAATAATCTGTATTAAACGAGTTAGGCTTGATATAGTTTAAATTAAGAAAATCGAAATAGAGCTCAACATGTACATACTAACTAGGTCTGATTAGAGTGAATGTTTTCCATATTTTGTGTTATCATATGACCTAGATTAGAATATACACATGTTAGGATACAATATTACTTATATTATTGAGCTATGCTATGAAATATATATAAAACATTGTTTATTTATATAGTATGGACATAATATGATAATGCATATTATAGGGAAATATATGTATAGAAGAAATTAAAATGTGCCTTTTAGAAGTTATCTCTTCAAATAAAACCTATATTATGTATCATTGAGTTCATACGAACCCAATAATATCGACTTTATTAAAACCAAATCATTTTAGGTACTAAAATGGATATTTCCTGTAATATTACGGAAAATATTGTCTTACGATGATCTTTCCATTATTGAAACATAATTTGACTAATAACAAATACATTTTGATACAATTGAGAAGATATAATATAAGTAGTAGTAAAACTATGTATATTAGATAATATTAAGTAATTTAATATAACCCATATGATAAAGTAAAATACTTAAAGTATATATATAATATGTGTATATATAAATATATATATATGCAACTCTATTAAATAACTACATAAATAATATTTCAACTAAGTTATATAATAATATAAGGAACCAAATAAAACCTTAATGTTTTCATAAATTTTACAAAATCTAGAATTTAGTATAGATAAGATTTCTAAGAGAGTTAAGTACTGATATTCCAGACCTGTTGGAGTAAGCTTCAGTACAAGTAAGTGAGATTTGTGAAGAATAGAGTATATGCTCACCTTGTGGTTGTAAGTAGTTGATTGGGTGCATACTATGCTTGTGCTTACTAAAATGTTGATTATTAGCTAAGCTACAAGCTTTATTATGTTAGTTGACCATGTTTGGTGTGTTATGAAATCGTTGATGGCCTTTAATTAGACTAATTGAAATATGAACTAAAACTATAAAGAGATATGCATTGCATCCTACTATAGGACTATAATACCTCAGGTTTATCCAGCTAGTTCAATAACATTAGGATCTAAGGCCCTAAATTAAGGATGTCGGGTTATAATATCTATTTTGTTTTTAACTTCACAGTAAAGTTTGAAAAGTTAGATAAAGTAATTTAAGTAAAGTCAATTCTCAAAATAAGCTATACAAAAATATTAATTTAAGAAAACGTTAATTCATCGTTAAAGTTGATAAATATCGAAAATGTGAAATTCGAGTATTTAGATATAATGAGATATTAGAGATAAGTTATTTAATTTATAAAAATAATAAATGAAGTTGAATTATACATGTATTAACATAGAACATGCATTATTTGTATTAAATACACATATATAATAAGAAATTATTATTTAAATAAGGTAAATTAATACAAAAAATTGGAAAATTAATAAAAAAATGAAAGGATGAGTCATCACACCTATGTGACAACTTAGGATTAATTTAGATGATGAGTTAAAAGCAAAGAAATGAGGAAATGACACCTCATGCATTAAAAAAAAAATTGACATGTATAAGCCACATGTCCGATTTTTATAAATTCTTATCCATTTGGAAAATATAAATAAGGCTTATAAATATATATATATATATATATATAAAAACCTTTTGGAAGTTTGAAAAAAATAGAAAATCACTTAAGAAAATTTCAAAACAAATTAGAGAAAAATAAGAAAATTAAAGCAAAAACAGGGTAATAAATCTAATCAAGTCGATTCAATAGGCTATTGATGTCCAGTTATGGTGGCCTTTTGCAGTTAAGGAAAGCACCACCAGAGGGGGTGTTTCAACAAGGTTGGGTAGCTGGAGGGCGGCCGGTTCAAGTGAACCAAATTTTTGGCCAAAACTTTGTAATTTTTCTAAAAATAGCAAATGATATTATTTAATTATGAAACTTGGTTTTCTAGAGTTATTTTATGTGTAGAATAATGTAATAATTTTATTTTAGTGAAATAATTATTTGAAATGTAAGGTCCTTAAGAAATGGATTTGTTTGAAGAAAATTGAATTAAATTATTAGAAATAGTAAATAACTTTGTTGTTTTTGAAATTTTAGTGATATAAATTTATGCTATTTTTATTGGTATAATAATTTTATTTGTAAAATATTGTAATTTTTTATATTGATAACTAGCAATTTATTTTTATTTAGTAATTAATTATTTTTTAGCAAAATCAATTAGTTATTGATTTGGTTCATAGTTTGGAATGAATTTATTTGGATTAATTATTTTTGCTAATATTTATTATACTTTATATAATTTATATGTAATACTATTAGTTATTTATAATATTAACTATTGCTATTATGATAAATTTAATATATTTGTTCAATATGCAAAGGATTATTATTTTTAGAGTACATAATGAATGCTAACCAACTCAGGGAATGAGGAATTTTATGACTTTTAATTTAGATTTAGGATTTAATTGAATTAATTATGAAGTTATAATAACATACAATCAAATTGGTAACACAAAAGGGCATTTTTGGATATTTGGAAATATTAGTTAGTTATGATTCTTAAGATATCTTAATAGTACTCAGAATAACGATTGTGACGATATAAAGTTTACTAAAATCAGATAAGAAACAAATAAGCTACAATCGGATTAAGCTTGGAAGTGCAATAACGAAAATGCATAAGAACTTAATATTTACCCGGTCGTTGACTTGGGGTCTATATGAATTTTTCTAGATATGATAGGTAAGGAATGATCAAATCGTGAAGCTTAGGATTTTACACTACTGTCAAGCTCAAGTAAGTGGATATTTCTATTTTTGTGCAAGTAGAACTATATTTTACTTGACTTAAAGTCAATTGTGTTATGAATTGTAATGACATGTAGGATTGATTAAGTACTTGATTCTGTTGAATGTGTATTGAAAAAGTGAAATGTTTCTTTCTGTATGACCGATTCATCAATATGTATTTATATTTGGAAAACTTAAAAACTAAACTATTCTTTAGGGAATTCGCCCAAGTGAGCCCTATACGAAGAAATGTAATATAAAGCTGAGAAACAAAGCTAAAGTTAAGATAATTGAATTGTTTATAACGTGGAACTTGAGATTCGTGCCTGATATTAGGTTACTATGTTGTTTACTACACTCACGGCACTGCATGACATAAAAGGACCTACAGGTTAAGTTTCTGAAAAGCTTGAAAACTATTGAGTTGTCTTTGGGACATATAGAATGCATTGCTCAACTTATTTTGGCCATATTGAGCAACTAACTACGTATTAGATTTTCAAACCACAGAGGGTGGTTTTTGTTAGGGATCCTACTCCTAGGCAGCTCCTTGTTACCCTAGGTTCCTGAACACTGTATCCAAATGCTCAGGTATGTCGACTAACCGGATGAGGAATTGAAAAAGTGTATGATATCGGTACTGATGCATGCACATAATATGGATTTTCTGCATAAATAGTTTATATTGATAACTCGGTTTATGAGATTAAATGTCTTATAATACCGATCTATATGAATGTATGTATGTGCATTCTATGTTTTGTTTTATCTACTATCACTTAGCTCATAGAGAGCTAAGGGGATACTTGTATATCCTCAAGTTATGAAGAGAATTGATAAAGCAGCATCAGTTAGGAGAAAAAGTCTATTGAGAGAGCATAAAATGGAGTTAGCCACTTATAAAGAAGTTTTGTTGTATTTTGTCCTTAGTTCTATAAACGATTTGTACATATAAAAAAAAAGCACTTTATTTTTGTTTAGTTAAGTTTTTCAAATGTAATCTTTTGTATAAACAGGTGTTAAGCTGAACTTTATTGTAGTACTTTTTTGTTATAAATAGAACTTATATTAAGTATAAACGAGTATTCCTGTATGATGGTACATCTTGTGCTATGTAGGGATGTGATAGGGACGGTTAGGTTTCTCTAGCTAAATTTCGATGCTTTAATGTGGTTGTAGTAAATTGGTCTTTCGTTATCCTTAGTCAAACTAAGTGATAGGAGATGAAGTCAAGGCAAGGTTGGGGGAATTGGGTTTATAGGTAGTTACGAATGGAGCAGGAGTCTCCATTGCATAAGCTAGGAATTAGTTGTAAGAGGGGCCTTGTGGTCTTTATGATTAGTGTTACAAACATCATATTGCAACTCTTCAACTTAGGTTAGAGTGGGTAAAATTTCTCTATCCTTATAACAGACTAGATAACGATATGTGGATGACAAATTGCTTGTTTATGCATTGTACATGATAGAGCTATTCAGCTTGTATATGCATTTTGCCTCTTTCCCCTTATAGAGCTATGGTTTACTTACTTCCCTATAGATTTGTTTGTAAGATCTAAGTAATCATGCCTTATGACGATCACCTAAAGGTATGCAAAAAAGGTATATTTGGGCTTGAGTAAGGAAGAATCGGTGAGGACTATGTTTTGGAACTTTTTACTTTCTACGAGATAAATTAGATTATCTAAGTGATCTAGTTAGATTCCTACTTTTGAGTCATATCACATACTTATATACTTTTATAAATGTTCTATACTTATCTTTACTGTAAATATAAGTTTGTTATGAATATAAATGTTAATATATCTATAGAATTGTGAATGCTTCAAAGCCTTGTATATGGCAAGGTTATGCTAGCAATTGAGAGGATAATTTTTGGCATAAAATTGATGTATACGGTAGACTGTTACAACTTGACAGGGTTCGGGGCATGACAATTATGTTATTAAGATATTTAGTTATTTTGTTATTAGTTAATTGTTTTAATTTTGTTTCTTTACTTCTCTTTGCTAGTTTAGTTTTTTATTTTATTATTGCAATCTTTACTTTATACTTATAGTTAATTTCATTAAATTTTTTATTGTTAAAAGTTAGGTAATTGAATAATTTAAGGGTATTACTATTAAAAATAAGTAGATATACTTACGTAATTGGTTCCTTATGGAATTGACACTTAGATTCAACATCTATTTTATCTATACCATAACTTAATTAAGTGCACTTGCCAATTAAAGCAATATTATAATACCCCTAGATTTCTAACCTATAGATTACTCTAGGATTTGAGCCTTTAAATTTAAGACACTGGGTTATATTATCCATTTAAAAACTTTATAGTAAGTTTAGAAATGTTAGAAAAAAATAATTCAAGTAAGGTCAATTTTTCAAAATAAGCTATATAAAAATATTAATTTAATAAAAGCTTCAATTTATTAATAAAGCCGATAAATATCAAAAACGTGAAATTCGAACTTTTAGACATAGTCATATATTAGAGATAAGTTATTTAACTTATAAAAATAATAACTAAAGTTGAATTAAATGTAATAAACATGTGTTAACATCGACTATGCATCATATGTATTAAATACATATATATAATAATAAATTATTATTAAAATAAGATAAATTAATATAAAATAATGGAAAATTAATATAAATAAATAAAAGGATGAGTCAGCATATCTATGTGGTAGCCTAGGATCAATTTGATGATGAGTCAAAAACTAAAAAAAAAAAAAAAAGAAAATGACACTTAGCAAAGTTGGACAATAAAGATTTTTAGATTTCTGATACAAAGCACCCACTTTTTGACATGTCATCATACCTAGTACTATAAATAGGCCTTTTATACTTCATTTTTTTATTTTAGAAATTTCGAAATACTAGAAAAATTGAACAAGAAAATTACAAAAAAAAATCAGAAAAAAAAAAGAAAAATAGGAGCAAATCAGGGCTGAATCTAATCAAGCCGGTTCAAAAGGGTTATAAGAGTCTTGTTGTGGTGGCCATTTAAGATCAAAGAAAGAATCACCAGAGGAGCTTTTCCGATAAGGTTCGGTGGTTAGAGGGTGACTGGAGGTGGCCGGTTTGGGTGAACCAAATTTTTAGCTAAAACTTTGTAAATTTTCTAAAAATAGGAATTGATGTTATTTAATTATAAAACTTAGTTTTTTGGAGTGATTTTATGTGTAGATTAATTTAGTAGCTTTATTTTGGTGAAATAATTATTGGAAATATAAGGACCTTAAGAAATGTCTCTATTTAGATGGAAATTAGATTAAATTTTAGAAATATTAAATAATATCCTTTCAAGTTGGAAATTGTACGTAACATAATTAGTATATTTATTTAATTTTAGTAAAAAAAAATTTTTGAAGATAATCATGTTTACTATTTATTGTAATTATTTTGAATGAAATAGGCAATTTTGCTGTTTTATTGAATTAATTAGTTTTTAACAAAATCAAAGTATAATCCCTATGTATTATGATTTCTGAAAGTTCATAATGATATTTGGGACACTTAAATATTTATCTCATGACTAAATTCATTTATTTGCTTAATTTTCACTAATTTTGTGTTAAAATCGCTATTTTCATAAAAATAGATAACAGTTAATTTAATATGATTCATGGTTGATAGTTAAACTATATATTTTTGTGGGTCTATAAGATTTTTCCTGAAGTTAATTAGGCTCGTATACTATTTATTATGTATTTTCATAATATCAACTTATATATTAGCCTAACACATGATATAGTAACTAGTACTAATATGATATTTATTAAATATATAAAGGATTAGTATTTTTAGGTACATAATAAGTGTTGAACAACTCAGGAAATGAGGAATTTTAGGATTTTTAATTTAGATTTGGGGTTTATTTGAGTTAATTATAAAGTTATATTAACATATAGTCGAATTGGTAACACGAAAAGGTATTTTTAGACATGACAATATTGATTAGTCATGATTCTGAAGATATCTTAATAGTACTCAAAATAACAATTGTGAAAATATAAAGTTTATTAAAATCAAGTAAGAAAGGAATAAAATACAATTTGAATAAACTTAGAAATGCGATAGTGAAAGTGCAACAAAATTTAATATTGAACCGTACTTAACTTGCGATCTATGTGTATTATCCTAGGTGTGATAGGTGAGGAAGGACTACATTATGAAGTTTAGGATTTTACGTTACTATTACGCTCGGGTAAGTGAGTATTTCTGTTTTTGTGTTAGTAAACTTATGTCTACTTAACTTGGAGTCATTTGTGTTGTAAACTATAATAATGTGTTAGATTAACTGAATATATGATTCTATTGAATGTAAGTTAACTAAGTAAAATGTTTCCTTATGTATGATTGACCCATCGATATGTGTTTTTGTTTGGAAAACTTGGAAACCAAAAGGTCCTTTAAGGTGTTCACCAAGTGAACCCTATATAAAAGAATGTAATATAAAGTCAAGAAACAAAGCTAAAGTTAAGATACTTAAATTATTTATAATGTGGAACTTGAGATTTGTGCCTAATATTGGGTTATTGTACTGTTTACTACATTTATGGCATGACATGAAAAGAACTATGGGTTAAGTTTTTGAAAGCTTAAACATTGCTAAGTTAGCTTTTAAGCATTTAGAACTGCATTGCTCAACTTATTCTAGCCATGATGTATGACCAATTGTGTTAGATTTTCAAACCATAGTGGGTGGTTTTGTTGGGGGTCCTACTCCTAGGTAGTTGCTTATTGTTGTAGGTTCTTAGACGTAGTATCTAGATGCCCGAGTATGTTAATTAATCGCATGAAGAATTAGAAAAGTATAGGATATCGATACCGATATATATCACGTGCATGAGCATGGCATAAATTTTCTACATAAACAGTTTGTATTGGTAACTTAGATTATGAAATTGAATATCCTATAGTATTGATCTAAGTGAGTATATATTGTGCTTGTTCTATATTTTGTTTTATCTACTCTCATTAAGCTCAAAAAAAGTTGAAGGGATACTTATGTATCCTTAAGTTGTGAAGAGAATTGACAGGGCAACATCAATTGGGGGAAAAAGTCTTTTGAGACTGCATAAGACGAAGTCAACCACTTTTAAAGAAGTATTGTTGTATTTTGATCTTAGTTCTACAAAGGATCTATACATATGAAAAAAAAAATACTGCATTTTAGGTTTAGTTAAGTTTGACAGATATAATCTTTTGTATAAACATGTGTTAAGTTGAACTCCGATGTAGTACTCTTTTGTTGAATATAAACAAGTAGTCCTATGTGATAATACATCTTGTGCTATGCCGAGATGTGATAGGTATATACCCCAATAGTGATCGGGCATTATCCTCCCTGCTTGTCCAAGAAGACTGACATGATTACAAACCAATATACTATGTCAGCTACACATCACATAGACTATCGATCAGGTACTTATGGGTGGTAAAGTTTACCTTAGTTGTAGTAATTGTTACATGGAAATTGAGGCCATATTTATAGGAGCCTCCCATCATTGTCCTCACCAACCAACCACTACGGACAATTCTGTACAAGTCAAATGCCTCAGGCTACATAACCAAGTACTCTTTAAAGCTTTATGCTGATGACATCCAATTCTGCTCACAGCAAGCCATCAAGGCACAGGTCTTCACAAACTTTATAATTGAGTACACTAGAGAGGAGGAAACACCAACATAGATTGATATATCTTAGCCAATAATAATGAGGCCAAATACGAGGCACTCATTGCTAGCCTTAAAATTGTAAGAGACATAAGGGTCGAAAAATTAAACATATACTTAAATTCTATGCTTGTGGTGCATTAAGTCAAAGGGGAATATGAAACGAAAGGGAACACCATGATGAAGTACCTCTAAATAATGCATGATCTCACCTCTAGGCTCATCTCTGCATGGATGCCCTCTTTAAGGCTGAGGCATTGAAGAAGTGAGACTCAACATTCTTGGACCATTTCACAAAGCCTCTGGAGGATGCCAATTCATCTTAATAGCCATATATTACTTCATGAAGTGGGTTAAAGCTTAAATAGTTACAAGCATAACTACCTGATTTGTGGTAAGGTTCGTCCTAACCAACGTTTCTCACTAAATTCAAAGCGCCTTATGCCTTGATCATTGACAACAACAAACAATTTGATAATGCTTGGTTTAGTAAGCTCTACAACAAGCATCACATCAAGCTCTATTACACCTCTATTGCTTACCTTCAAACCAATGGCCAAGTCGAAGTTATTAATAAGAGAGTCCATGATAGCCTTAAGGAGAAAGTGGAATGAGTAGAGAGATGGAGGACTGATAAGCTCCCACCATCTTATAAGGTTACAAGACGACACATAAGACGATATAAGTAGACTACATTTCGCCTTACTTTTAGTTCAAAGGTTGTGCTACCTATGGAACTAGAGCTCCTAACAAGTAGGATTTAGAACTTTGATGTAAACAGTAACTAAGCAACATTGTAAGCAAGCCTTGACACCATCGACAAGGTATGGCATGTAGCTTACACTCGAGTGGTATCAACAGTGAATGGCTAGGTATTTTAACAATAAAGTTACACATAAGGTTTTCTAACTTAGAGACCTAGTCTACTAGAAGCCTAAAGCTAAAGGATTGCTAAAAGGGTAGGGTAAGTTGGCACCAAATTAGGAAGACCCTGTATGGGTCAAAGGGGACGCAATTAATGGAGCTTATAGGTTAAAGATCCTTAACGAGTAGTGCATTATGAGAACATGGAACACAAACAACTTAGGGCCTTACTTTTTATAGAAGATTGATGAGGAAGCAAATTTACTCTGTAAATACTCTAGAAATGTAATGAAAGGTAAGTCTCATGCTTATCTATCCCTCACCACTAAGTAACTATGCTTTAGCATGGTTCGATGGCACCTTTTTCATCTGATGAAGACAAAGGCTTCAAGCTTGATCAAGTTGATTCACATCTTCGAAGCTCAAGCACTCTCACCAACCATGATGCTCGAGAGATCCTAAGTCTCGAGTACTAAGGTCAACTTGTGTCCCCTACCTTGAACGGCTTGTAGGTCTCTAAGCTGATTGGCCAACATGCTGAACCAAGTACATTGACTCAGTTGATACGATTGATTTTTGGTTAACAGACAATCTCAGAGTGCTTGACGCCTTAAACTGACCAAGATTCAGTCATTCGAAATTGGAAACTCATATTCAATAGAAATGATTGCTTAATTACAATATTAATTTCGAAATTTATATCTTTGTGGTAATTGCATTGAGTATTATCCAACAAATTGCTTATCAATGACTGAAGAATATGAGCTTTCTACTTATGATCGTCATAAATTGAATCATAATCAAATTGCTTTGGGTCGTTTACCAATATTAGTAATTGATGATTATACAATTCGAACAATTTTTTATTTGCCTCAAATAAAATAAAAAGAGAAAAATCCTTTGATTAAAGAGTAATTTTGAACTATGTTGAATTTGCTCTAAAGTAAAAAGGAATGAGTTCTTTATTTTTTTTTCTTGCTTAGACAATAACTATAGATTCCAATCTACTCTTGATTAGTTGGGGAGAAGTGTGATTTTATTTAATTTAGATTGAAAATCATATACGTAATAATAATTAATATACATAATTAGTTCGAAATAGATAATTTCAAATCTTTTGAGTAAAGAGAAAAATGACATTGGTCTGCTAATTGTACTTACATCAATTTTAACCTATTAGATTCAAATTTAATTCAATTAGATTAGGAATAAATCATAAAAAATTTCCTGATCGAGTCAATAATTTCATGAAAGATATTTCAATTTTTTTATATTTTACATCAAATGGATTTGTTTGGACCAATACATGATTTTCTTTTAGTTTTTTTGGGATTAGTTTTATATTAGGGGAAGAGTGGTATTACTTACCAATACAATTTATTCATCCCTTTCATTAGGATTGGTTCGTATTTGTATATCCTCATTTTATATTTTAGCAACTCCCATTTTATAGCAGCTGTATAGCTCCTTATTTATGAAGGAGCTATAAATGTTTTCATCCTATTTACTATTATGTTCATAAATAATTTAGAATATTATAAAGATTTGAATCTTTGGATTGTTGGGAATGGGATTACTTCATTAGTTTGTACAAGTATTTTTGTTTCACTAATTACTACTATTCTAGATACATCTTGGTATGTGACTTATATAGCTCTTTTCTTTCACTTATTTTCTTTTACTTATCTCATATCTCTTCTCGTCATTGATCACTTCTCTTTTAAATAGTTGTGGCTTCTACCATTCAATCGCTTTAAATATTGGAAATTATGCAAATTTAGCAACTACGTCGACAAAGCAAGCCTATGAGTGGCATACCTCAACAAGATGACTTAACCAAGAATGCTTAATTACTTAGAAACAAAATAGTATTAAGTCGGCATACAGGTGAGTACAAGCATTTACAAGGATAGCTAAACTTCAATAGTAAAATAAAATCATAAGAACAAAATGGAAATGAGGGAACAATTAGACTTAGTAAATTATTAGCTTCATTATTATTGGCATTTTATTACAAATGTAAGGGCTAGCATCTCCACCCTAAGTACAAAAAAGCAAGTACAAAAGGAAAAGGAAAAACAAGTCCAACACAAAAACAACAAAATAAGTACGAAATCCCTATGAATCCCCAAGTTGATCAAAACCACCCTCAACTTGACCATCTCCCTTAGTTTGGTTACCAGTAACAAGCTCATTATACATACTCCTCCTCTTCCTCCTCAATGTCATCATTGCTACCACCAACAAGGTCATCCTCTTCATCAGCTTCCCCATCGCTAGCATTGGCCCTATCATCCAACTAGGAAAGTAACCTAAGGTTAAGGTTAGGAAACTTCCCTTGAACCGCCTCCCTCACCAGCCTCCCTCCATTTAAGTCAGACCAATTAATGGCCTCCTTGTAGTTTCGACCGCAAGTGAACCCATCAAGTAACTTTTTCAAGGCTACTTGCATCAAGTCTTGCTCGTCCTTGAGCTCAACCTCTCGAATCAAGAAACTTCTCCTCAAGCTCCTTCCTTATTGCCTTAGCCTCTTTCCTTACTACCTTAGCCTCCTTCTTTGTAGCTTCTAACTCTTGGGTAAAAGCATTGGTTGGGGTCTCGAACTCCTTAGCATACTTTCTCGCCTCACTAACCTCAACCTTCTCTTGAGTTACCTCCTACTTGGCCTTGTACTTCTCTTCATCCAAGCATTCATAATTGTTGAGCACATTTTGAGTCTATGTCTTTAGCTCGTCAACCTCATCCCTTAGGTTCTTCATCTTTACCTCCAACTCCTTACACTATTGCTGAGACAACTATAACAAATAAGAATCAACATATGTGAGTAGCTACAAACATTAAAAGTAGAAATAAAATATGAACAAGGGCGTACATGCTAGAGTATTATATGCCCATGTGCGGATGTATGCCTATGCATGCTTATCACATCCCCCAACCTCTTTAGGGTGATCATCATGGTATCTGAATACTCTTTTTTTCGAAAGAGTGTGGCATGCTCTAACTTAAGGGGCTATTCATGGACAATCTAGCTTAGTTGCCGATTGATTAACACATTGGTTTCACTCCTTGCATCCTCTTTAATATCGATTATTAGAACACCATGATCTTTAAGCCCTCTCTTTGAGCTTGCAACCCTATCATCATTCTCTTGTTGCCTTAGCTGCTCTCAAACCTCTACTTAAACCCTGCCTTTGAAGGCTCAATCTAGTACCTGTTGCTCGAAGACAAGTCTCTTCAAGCCTCTTTGTATGGGCGTATTATGCTCAGATACAAGATTAATTAAGTGCCCCTTTGCAAGTACCTATTGACTTTGAGACAAGCTTCATCATTCCCTCTTCTACAAGCCTTGCTATTATAGTAACCAGCGGTACCCCTATAAGAACATCCTGCACTCCCTCCATGTCTCCTTCTAGTAGACGTCCTAGCATCATCCTACCTCTTGCTCTTCTTCCTTATAAGGGCCAAATCCTGCATATTACTCTTCTCTTCACCTTGTTCCTAGAGCTTCTCCTCCTTTAGCTACGAAAGCCTTACCTTAAAGGAGTCCCTGCACAACTTGAAAGTTGCAAGTAGAAAAAAATAGTTACTACAAAACAAGCAACAATAATAAACAGTAAAACACCTCCTAAGGGTAAGTAGCACTAAGCCTCTACCCTTCCCCTACCCAGCCCACCACCCTCCCCTCTGCCCCCTACCTCCACCAGTAATTAGTAGTGGCGAACTCTTAGCCACATACATACACCCAGTACCTGTTTCCCAACCATAGAGATGCATCTCCTTCAAATAGGTGCTTATGGTGCTCTTAAGGTGAAACACATTACCAAACTAACATGCCACATTGAGCACCTAGTCTTTGATGGGCAAATTTAAGTAGATCAGGAATTCTAAGTCATACACCAACTTCACCTGGAAAAAACTTCTCCTTCTAGTAATCAATCTTTGTCTTCATTCCGTTGAAGTTATTCATGTGGCTACCTTGACACTTATAGTGCACCCATCCCTTAAGGTTGGGCTTAAGCTAGAAGAAATGTCAAAAAAGTTGAGCAATCTACCTCCTTAAGTAGAAGATAAATATGGTTACTATACATTTGGGTGAAGGGAACTTGAGCTTACTTAGAAGTAGTTGAATACTTCTTACATTTGATTAACAAGTCATAGCATTCAATCATAATATCATACACTTACATTTCCCATAGCCTATAATAAAAACCGGATTAAGTACTTATTTGATTAAGTAATTCAATGAATCATGCATTTCTCATGAATCGCATCATACTATACCGATTACCACCTCACGTAGAAGATGCGAAGAGACTCATAGGAGGAAGGCCTCCTGCAGGATTGAGCATTAGCTACGCCATCATTATATTATTAAGTTTCTATATTAAGTTGATAGGCTTACTAAGCGTTAGGTGATGCTAACCGTTAACGAAGAGCCATGTCTTGTGGATTCTGCTTAAGGCATGTGATTGTGGATTGCAGAGGCCACTATACCGCTAGACTTAGTCATTTTGGTTTAAAGTATGAGATATAAGAAGAAAGAATACTTTCCATATTAAAGTGGCATATGTTATATATATACATGTATATATATAAATGGTTTTGTTTTGACTTAAGTATAATAGTACGATTGGTATAAAACCCAGGTGCGAAGATCCGGTTGTGGTGTGTGTCGGTTAATCATCTCCAAACCTGACTATAAGGGGCATGATTCTAAGTTGCATGTAATTCCTAGGTCGCTTCGGCACCTAATTGTTCATGCATTCATATGTTTATGCATTAAATAAAATTGTTATGCGGTATTAACGAGGGGATTTATCTTACTAAAGATAAGATTACACCCCCAATAAATTTCTTTTAATGCAGGACAACCTCTTCATTCATCCAGGCCAAAGAATGCCCGACGTGAGTCTTGTGTGGAGATGGGATGGTGCGTTCAGGGAGTGGAGAGGGAATTTTTGTAATAGCATTTTGTAAATATTGATTTATCTTTTTCAATTCATATTCTAGATAGTATTTTCTAATGTAGATTCTTATAAAAACTGCATTTGCGTTGTAATATTCTTTTGGTGTGGAATTCAACAAATCTACATGTTTACTTTATCATTTTATGTCAAAGAGTAAATTTTAGTTAAATTACTCGATATTACATATCTATGGGCCTAGTGGTAATGTATAGTAGAAAGAGCTTTATGTGTTATATGAAAGGTCTACGATCAACAAGAGGGTTAATTGTAGATCTTTATACGGTACATGGCAATCTACCACGACAACGATAGTGTTGGGTCGTGATATTGATCTTACTTCTACTTTTACATCTTACTACTTCAAATATTCTCTAACTTAGCTTATGTTCTAGAACTTCAGTAACCTACATAACAACAAGTATCAACTAAATGCCACAATCATCTATACATATTTCCATTACACCATCCACTTAGTTCAACAAATCTCTTTAACAAAACAACACCACCAGTACGTTGTTGTTGCAAGAATGGAATTTTTCCAAAAATTTGGTAACTCAATTTTATAGGTCCTAGTTAACTATCATAAGGGAGGGGGTAATGAAGTGGTTACTTTTAAAAATTTAAGAGAAACGCGATTTTTAAAAAGTTTTGTCCCTTTCATTACTTAATCGATTGGCTTGAAGATAAATAGATAACACGATGTAAAGGAGGTATATGAAAGTAAAGAGATAAGAAATAGAAAATTAGGCAAATGAATTATAGTACTTTGGCCTTTGGCCTTATGCCTATTGAACTCTTCTAACTTCATTACTAGGGACCTAATTTACTTTACTAAAGTCGTTCCACTATCTACTCACTCTCTAAGAACATAACTTAAGAGATTACAATCAAAATATCCTCTTCTTTGACTCACTTAGCCTCACACCTAGGCTAACATATAGAACCATAGAGATTTAAAAATTGTCTCATAAAGAAAACTTATACACAAGAGAATACAAAAGCAATAAAGAATACAACACAATAATTCCTCATCAAATAAGAACAAAAACAAAGTTATATGAGAAGCTTCTGATCGATCTTTTGTTCTTAGAATGGTAATGTTACAACTCTTTTTTAAATAATAAAGAGCTTTTTCTTGTTCTTGTTGTGTTTTGATTTATAGAATTCAGCTTCTTTAAATATTGAAGCTTGCAACAGCTAAATACTTGGAATAAGGCAAGTCTATTAAAAATTATTTCGTCCTTTGCCTTGAGAAATAATTATGCACTATATCCTTCTTAGCCTATTATTTTTGTGAGATTCTTTCCCCAAATGTGTGCTATAAGAGAGATAAAGTATCTTTTCCTTTTTCTATGATTTTGACTGTATACGCTCAAAAGGAAATCTTTGCCTATCAATTTTTATCTATGAGAAAGAAATTGAATCTAGTTATGTCTTATGATCAATTTTTATTCATTCTTTTTTTACTATATAACTTTCTAAATTTAATAGCTTGAAATTGTGAAAATAAAATGGTTTTATCCCTATGGAATTATATCCTCTTCAATGGAACGTACATAATATATTTCCTAGATATATTCAATAGATGAAGCTAAGTATTCTTGAATCTTTAAATACTATACTCAATCTGCAAGGCATCTATTAAATAATATTTCTTGTTTTCAGGTCTTATACCTTCTAATCCATCCTCTTATTTATCTTTTAACAGATATCATGAGACTAGATTCAATACCTATAAACTAAAAAATAAATCTAGCCATATCAAAACAAATAACCATGCATATAATCATGTTAGATAATGTTCCTTCTTGTTATCATAAAAAAAATAAGGAGGGATTAGCATTCTCCCCCTGTTGATGATAATAAAACCACAAAAATCTCAAAAATATAGGTATTCCCCTATAGTAGGAGCCTCTTTATACCTTCTCCCCCTTTTTATTATCGATAAAGGAGGAAAGATTTAATATTACTCCCTCTCAATCCATGATTGATTCAAAGCACAATGAAAGTGAAACACCAAAGTTCATTCAAAACAAAATAATAGGAATATGGAGTTCAACAGACAAAGCAAAAGACCATAGTTCAAACATAAAACATGAAACATAATGAAAGTTCAACAGAGGAATATTTAAGGCTTCTTTTTAGGACATGACTTCTTAATCCTTCCAGAAGGTGATGGTTGATCTAACTTCCACGATAAGTAAATAGGGGCTTGAAGTGGAGCAAAAATTTCTTCAAGAGTTTAATTAGCAGTAGTAATAGATGGAATATGGGCTAGTTTAGGAGAAGGATTGGATGCTTATATAGAGGGTGGAGTAGCAGCTTGAGTTAGAGGCTGATGAGTTTTCAAAGTAGGAGTAGTAGTTTGTTCAAGCATTTCAGTTGCTTAAACAATGTTTAATGGAGATGATTGTGATGTGGTTAGTTGAACAGGTAGTTGCTCATTTAGGGGTAAATTAGGTTGTTGTGGCAAAGAAGTTGATGAGTATTGAACTGATGCATCCTTGGTAGATGGTGGTTGAGACAACTTGTCAAATTGAGTTCTCATCATGTTTAAGAAGTTTGTAAACTTTTTGTCCCCTAAATCCTCGACCTATTTTCTAGATATTCCACTCTTTGAGCTAATCTCAAAATTCCTCCTTCTATTTAACCAACTTTCAAAACTTTCTTATTCATCTTCTAAATAAAAAATTCTCTTCCTTTTCTTTCCTTCATTAATTGAGAATTCCCTTCCTATTCATAAGTTAAACATTTTACTTTTCTTCCCTTTAGGCATGGCTACTTTCTTGCCCTTGACTTCTAGTAAAATATCTTAACTACTCTTTAACTCTTTTTCTTCGACATCTTCTTAATCACTTTTGATCCTTCATCCAAATCTTCCCCCTCAAATAGTGACTTAGGCAATTTATTCTTCTCGTACTTCTCATAGACATAAAAAAGCTCAATCATATGAGAACTAGATTCTATTCCTAGCATTAATCTCCAAGTGATTAATGTTGTACTCTCTAATAACCTTGATAGGAAATTGCCTCATAGCAATAGTAGGAATTTCATTAGAAGATTTACATATGGTTTCTTTGCTTTAGTTAAAAATGTATGTCTTATAATCAAACTGGTAAGATCTAGTTTTCTTCCATTTAGCATTGCAATTATAATCAATGCATCATCCCTAGAGATTGAAGTTGTACTCCCTTTCTTAAGTAGTATGCAACTTATGACTAACATATGTAACAACCTTATCAATAACCTACAATAAAAAAACAAACACTTTAGATAGAATTTAAGGTATCAACCCCACAAAACGCCAAAGCCCAACACATCCACTACTCATCTGGACATCTCATTTGATCACTTATTTTTGTTTATGTTATTTAGACATCTTATTCCTTGTATTTTTCCTAAATTACCCTCATACTTATTTTATATTTACAAGAATGCCACTAAGGCATCCTTTTAGTTCTTTATTTACAAGTTTAACACTATGTATAAATAGAGCATATGTATAGTGTTTTAGGTAGACTTTGACAATCAATGAAAAACCCTTAAGACTTTCCTCTTGGAAAACTCTCCTTTCTCTGCACTTATTAATCTTTTTAGTATGGATTATAGCAAGCAAAGCTATCACTCAAACCAGTATGTCACATCCGATGAGTCTTAGGCCATGTTAGTGCATTATATCCATCTCGATAGCTTACGGATTTGCCAAACCCCCCATTTTATTTTCTTATTTTGGTTCGTTGCGGTGTCTCTCTATGTGTCCAACTCTGGAGACGCATCAGCTTCACTAGTATCAGAGCACGGTTCCGATAAGGGAATGTGTTAAGTTCTGTAAAGTTTTTATTCTATACCATTGGTGGTTACTGTGTTCATCTCGTGGCTACTGTAGTGAATGTATTGGAGTTACTGTTTCGTATTTGAGAGACTGCTGGTTTCTTGGCTTATGTGCTGTTGACGAGAATTTATTAACTGAAGAGTGAATCTACTATTCATTATACTAAACACCAAGACTATAGTATCAGAAAATGGAGAAATGTAGTTGTTATCCTTTCTGTATAGCCATTAGCTTGGGTTTATGCAAGTGCTCTTTTGACGATAGTAGTGGTCATCGGACTTTGTATGGGTGATGGTTCTTTAGTGTTGAGCGAGTAGGTAGTAGCGGCAGGTATTGTTGTGTCCAAAATTTTAGTGTGCTATATATGGGTATTTAAGGGTTTAATCCTTATTCTTTCGAGAAAGAAACATCAACACTAAGCATCAGGGTTTCACTTATTCCAATAGAGTTTGGCTTTAGAGATTAGGGTTTCTTTAGCGGAGGTTTTACTGTTGTGTGCTATTAACGTGTGTGTAATGGGTCTTGGCTGTACGTGTGGTCTGCTGTTGCTTGACAGGAGTAATTGACAATGATTTGGGTGTGAGTTGAAGGTATGTCGCTGGTAGTCGAAATTGAGGTCATGTGAGTTGAACGCAGGTGACTATTTGTTTTGCAGTGGTGAACTGAGTCCAGTGCAAGACTATTGGGTGGTTGTTGGCCATGTCCGTACAAACACCGAGTGGAGACGTGAATTGGTATTATGCAGAAACGAAGAATAGGCCATCGGTTTTACTTGTGAAGTCTTTCATGAGAATTTCTTGAAGTTTGCAATGGCAACCGTTTGTGTCATATGTGTATCGATTTCTTGCAAGTAGTGATTGAGTAGATGAAGTAACATGGTTGGATTATAGTGTGTGATTAGCATAATTTCTAGGTTGAATATGAAACTGCCACAGTTGTGCTAGTGTCGGAGCTGCAGTGATGGTGTGTGAGTCTTCAACAAATTACGTGTACCGTAACTTTGAGTAAAGCTACAGTGTACCTATCCAAGCTGATTCAACCTAATAGCCGAGCTGATAAGGTGCTCAGAACTGAAGTGAACTTGAGTCCTAAACTGTGACCGAGCTGTTGGTTCAAGTGCCAAAGTAAATTAAGGTAATGATCAGACCGAGCTGTTTTGTGTCACCACCGAACTGCTGTTGCCGAGCTACAAGCAGGGGTCCAAGCCTCTTTGAAAATTGCAGTCAGTAGCTGAGCATAGCTGGTGTTTTCGAAGTATCGAGCCAAACTGTCATACTCCAAACATTACTGTGCTGTTTGTTCACACTTGCCTAGCCAAACAAGCGAGAAATCTAAGCTGTTAATTTATTGAACTGCTACAAGCTCCGTCCAACACTAGGCCAACTAAATTCCGTATTGTTATGTATGAGTGCCAAGCTAAAGTGAATCCGCCCTTCTTGTAAGTCTAGTTACCGAAGTGCAGAGGCTGCGTGGGCCTTAGATTGTTAGTTACCGACCTGAGTAACTTTTGCTAAACTTACCGAGCAGAAATTCTACAGTATCCGAGCCGAGTTGATTTGAGCCGAAGTGAAGTGAAAGAACCGAACTATACAAGCATCCGAGCTGCTGTACCCCAGACGCCTGAGCTGTTTGTCTTACTCAGCCACTAATGTTCCGACGCCGAGCTATCTAAGTTGTAGTACAAGTATGTCATATTGTTGAGCCGAAGCAGGAGAAGGAAATTGAGACCAAACTGCTGTAAAGAAGGGCATTACTGAGTTCTACCTCCATTACTTATGCCAAACTGAACATAGTTACTTTGCTGACTCAATTACTGAGCTATCGCGCGTACCAAGGTCAACTCGAGTGGTGCATGTCCAAGATGATTTCAGGGTCCGAGCTCCAAGCCATTGTGCGAAGTGTTGTCTCGACGTATGTGTTGTGCTTTAGTGACTGGAATTTGGAGCTGGCCGAGTTGCCTGAATCATGTAACGTCCAAGCTGACCCTGCATGAATTGTGTTCTGATCGGTGTCGAGTTGAACTGCTGTCAATCGGACCGAGTTGTAAAACTTGACGAAGTGGAGTGTATTACAATCTAAGCTGCTGTAACAGTACATGCCGACCTAAATTGAGTAGTGATCCAAGGTGTCAAGCTTATGTTTGCTAGGGTGTCCGAACTATTGAGAATTACTGTTTGGGCTGCTGCCACAATTCAAGGTGCCAAGCTATATTGATCTGTTAGATCACTACCAAACCGAGTAGAATAGGGGACTCACATGCTGTGTTTGGACTGAGCAATTACCAGCCTAAAATATTGTTTTTATTTATTTATTTATTTTTAGAGTCGCTAGTCTTGTTGAACTATCAACTGGCTCTATCTAATCTGTTACGTGTGTAGATTGCTATTAGTGATGTGCTGAAGTGTGAGCATAGAATGAGTTGTTGATTGATCAAAATATGGAACCAACCTGAGACCTTGCAATTGGAATGCTGCTAAATTGGATGAATTTTGCCGAGCTGAAGTTTCTTAACTATAATACTTGCTGCGCTGAACTAAGTTGTGAAACTCCTTTACAATTTAGTAGAGCTATCCTCTGTGCAAATTGCCTTACTGCTATGGACTATTGAAATCAATGTTATTTTTTTGAAGGAGCCACTTCAAGACACTACAATTTAAGGTGAAACTGAGTTGAAATTGTATTATACTATATAACTTGGAGACTTACCGAACGGACTTGATTGGGTGCCTAGCTGAATAGTGTAGTTTTCCGAGCTACTACTTTAGTACTATTGAGCTGCCATCCTTAAGGACTATAGTTGAGCTATCTTTGATCCGAAAACAAGTGACAGCTACCAAGTCGAGATTATGCATGCTACTATATATGTGCCGAGTATTGTGCAATAGTAGGTGTGAGCTGACAATTGCTAAGCTTACCTAGTAGACGGTTACAAGTCTGCTATCGTATGTATGAAGGTGTAGTAGAGACAAATTGGTTATTGTGTGAAAGCTGTTTTGTTTATTTGTGTCATACGTACTAGTGTAACAAAGACATGTGTGAAGAGCGAACATTATTTATGAATTATGTTGTGTTGATTATATCATTAGTAACACACTCTTACCCTCCGAAGCTACATAAATTGCAGGCACGTATACTTGTGTAACTTCACGTAGTGGTCGACATGGTGAAATTGGCTACTAGGTCTAATTGCCAAGTTGATTATTACATTGAGGTCAATAAGAGAGCTAAATTTTTGCAAAGCCACAGCGGATAAATTTTACATTAAGGGAAGACTTAAGCGAGATATTACATTAATCCAGATTAGTCACTATCCTATAAACTTTATTTATAAGATTGTTGTTGGAAGATTGGGCTATGAAACTATAAACCACTCAAATTCATATGACTTTATTTATAATGATGAAGTGATTTGAGTGATGAAGCAAGCAAGAATAGCCTTCTCTATTGGAAATTTCATGATGAAGTTTTATTTGATGTTGTTGACATTAGAGATTGTTACATGTGTTTAGGTTCTCCATGGAAGATGAGTCATAATATGAGCTACATGCCTTTGAAGAATACTTATTCCTTCTATGACAAGGAACGAGTTGTGCTCCATCCTATCACCTTAGCTAATCTTGAAGATGATTTAAGGATTGTTAAGACTTCAATAGAGAGATGAAGGGTGGAAAAGAAAATTCTCGTAGAGGCCATCAAGGAGGAAGAAGTTGATGAAGGAGTAGTTACACCATCCATGGTGACCAAAGAAGAAGCTGGTTGTGAAGAAATGAATGAGGTAATAACTATTGAAAATGAAGTACTTGAGATTGAGCAGGAATTTGAAGTCTTACAAGTCTAAATTCCTCAAGCTCATGTCATGATTGAGCCTGAAGTTAAGCTATTCCCCATGACTGATAACTATTGGAGTTACTTAAGGGTAGTTGATAGGGTACATGATGAGTGGAAGGAAGGATGCCTAATGATAAGCTTGATTGATCGTGCTCATGATGAGTGGAAGGAGCATCAGACTATGTTTGCTTTGATCATTGACCTAAGCTATTATAGTTTATTTTTATTTCACTCTTGCATATTTGTTTTTTATCTAGGTGGAAGTTAGAGTAATCACTTGTTAAGTTTTGGATCAAAACTTCTTCGAAAGGGGTATGATGATAGGATTTTGGGTACCAACCTTACTAAATGCTAAAGCCTAGCTCATCCACTGCTTATTCGGACATCTCATTTGATAAGGGAATTTTGTTTATGTTATTTAGACATCTTATTTCTTATATTTTTTCTAAATTACCCTCATACTTATTTTGTATTTACAAGAATGCCATTAGGGCATCATTTTAGTCCTTTATTTACAAGTTTGTCGCTATGTATAAATAAAGCACATGTATAGGGTTTTAGGTAGACTTTAACAATCAATGAAAAACCCTTAAGACTTTCCTCTTAGAAAACTCTCCTCTACCTACTCTTATCAATCCCTTTAACAAGAATTATGGCAAGTAACCCTATCATTTGGATTGGTACATCACATCCAGCGAGTCTTATTAGTACGTCAAATCTAGCTCGATAGCTCACAGATTTGCTAAAACCCCCATTATATTTTCTTATTTTAGTTCATTGTAGTGCCTCTCCATATATCTGACCTCGAGACGCATTAGCTTCCCTAGCCTCTTTCTTCCATTTACCATTAGTGATAATGTTGAAAATCTTGTTTTTGCCCATCACCATTAAACTTTCATCACTATTCACATTAGGTAGATTATAGCTTTTAGCAATATCACTTTTGGTAATCTCAATTTCTCTTCCTAATGCCACAAAATTGAGCCTATCTCTCCTGCTCAAATCCAGGTTCTCATAAAATTCAAAAATCACTTCCCTAGACACAACAATATCTATTGTACGTAATTCCTTACTCCCAATAGCACATAAAAATTTGTCCCAGTAAAATTCGTTTGTAGTGAAATACTCGAAATAAAAAACACATGGCTTAATATAATTTAACTTCCTTTTTAAGGAGATAGACTTAGAAGTTACCTTTTTCTTCGAACCTTTGCTTTCAGAACGGACAACTCCAATGTCCTATTCTTCCAACTTATCCTCTAATCCATCCTCTAACTCATCCTTTGTTTTCCTCTTCATTGCTTTTTGTTTCTTCTCTTTGTCTTTGTCTTTTCCTTTCCCTTTTCCAATGTCAACAAAACCAATTATTCATCTAATGATTCCAACACTCCAACCACCATTTATTTACTTTGGCATGGATAAATTTCTTTTTAGGTTTCTTGGTTTCTTTACCTTTCTTGTTTGGTTCTTTTGTTGTCTCTTTGGTTTTGATTTTAGACAAGTTGTCAATGTATTTGGTTTTTTTAGAATTAGAAAATCCATCAGTTAGTTGATAGGGGTTAGTCATGGTGTTGTTAAGATCTTTCATGATTTTCTTTTTAGAAAGAATGTGAGAGGACTTTTGACTGGCCATATAGAGATGAGGGTTTTAAGAGAGAAAGATGGTGAGAACGTGATGGAGAAGTAGGTTAAACGACGAAGGAGTAGCTTGTGTAATTGGAAAATGTAGGAGAGAAAAAGAAAGATAAAATAAATATGGAATGATGATATATTTTCGATACTTAAGAGTAATTGGCTTCAGAAGGCGACAGACAATAAAGAGGCAACTGCTAATTATTTACTTTTTGGAATATTGTGAGGGAAAAAAATGTTGCATAGAACATGTGTAAACAAGGAAAATGAAAGCTAAAAAATTTTAAGCAAATATTTACAAAATAAATAAATTACAAAGGATAGCAAATTCCAATTTCATTCCTAATAAATTCAAAAATTATTTAATCAAGAGGTTGAGTAAATATGTTAGCTACCTAATAATCTATGGAAACATACTCAATATTTATATTTCCATTATTAACATAGTCTCTAATAAAATGATTTCTGACCTCAATATGCTTAGATGGAGAGTGATATACAGGGTTTTTTGTTAAGTTAATTACACTACTATTATCACATTTGATAAGTACATTATCCAATTTTATTCCACAGTCGAATAATTGTTATTAATCCATAATATTTGAGCATAACAATTTTCAATTGATACATATTCAATTTCTACTATTAAAAGGGCTACTGAGTTTTATTTCTTGAATGACTAAGAAACTAACTTATCACCTAAAAATTAGCATATTCCATATGTATTTTTTATCAATTTTACACCTTACATAATCTAAATCTAAATATCCTATTAATTCAAATTTTCTTTTATACCAACGTCCAAGTTTACTTGTGTAAGATATATATTTAAATATACATTTTACTACAGCTAAGTGTAACCTAGTAAGCTTAGTCTGAAATCTAGCATACAAACAAATGCTAAAAATAATATTGGGTTGAGATGTTATTAAATACAGTAAAGATCCAATTAAGCTTTTGTAAAGCTTTTCACTTACCTTCTTACCTAATTCATCTAGTTCTAACCCTGTTGAAGTTGATATGGGAGATGCAACTCCCTTTGTATTTTCTTATCCAAACTTTTTGAGAATCTATTTAGTATACTTTTCTTGATGGATAAAAATCCATTCTTGGTTTGTTTTATCTAAAGTTTGAGAAAGAAGTTTGATTCTCCCATTAAAGACATTTCAAACTCAGCTTACATCATCTTAAAGAAATCCTTACAATACTATTTATTAGTAGCATAAAAAATAATATCATCTACATATATTTGAACTACATACAAATCATCATTAAAGTACTTGACGAATAGAGTGGTATCAACTTACCTTCTTTTGAATTTGTTTTTTATAAGAAACTCAGTTTTTCATACCATGCACAAAGAGCTTTTTTTAGCCCATATAATGCCTTTTTTTAATTTATATATGTAATCTTCTTTATAAGGATCTTCAAATCCTAAAAGTTGTTCAATAACGACTTCTTCTTTTATACAACCATTCAAGAATGCACTTTTAACATTCATTTGGAATAACTTAAATCCTTGGTAACATGCAAAATGCTAAGAGTAATCTAATAGCTTCTAATCATGCAATTGGTGCATATTTCTTATTAAAGTCTATTCCCTCTTCTTGAGAATATCCTTTTGCTACAAGTCTAGCTTTATTTCTGGTATTTTTCTATGTTAATGTAACTTGTTTTTAAATACTCATTTTGTACCTATAATTGTTTTGTTATGAGGTCTAGGAACAAGAGTCCACACTTGATTTCTTTGAAATTGTGTAAGCTCTTATTGCATAACATTCATCTATTTTGCATTAGATAATGCTTCATCAACTTTACTTGGTTCAACTTCGGCTATTAGATCTAAATGATTTTCAATATTTTGCAAACTTGCTTTAATTTTAACTCTAGAATGTATGTCTCCAATCACTTGTTTTGGTGGATGATAAGATTTATATCTCTAAGTCCTTTGAGGTTCCATACTTACCTAGATAACTTCTAATACATCCCTAGATGTATCTTTTAATTTAGTTTCTGATTGATTCTCTAGTGGAGCATCCTCAGTAATCCCTATCTTCTTAGTCTCAATTTTATAGTTAAGGGAATTCTTACCTAAATTGTTGGTTCATCATCATCCGATTCTTTGGTCTTTGCTTCATCAATGAAATTTACATTGATTGACTCCTTAATTTTTTGAGTAGCTTTGTTGTATACTCGAAATCCTTTGCTTCACAAGGAATACCTTAGGGAGATTCCTTCATCTGCTTGTTCTTTGAATTTTCCCAGATTCTAATTGAGCTTCTCAATGTGGAGCCAAAAACATGAAAATATGGAACTATGGGTTTTCTTCCCTTTTACATTTCAATGATGTTTTCTTTGTTAGAGGTCTCAAATAGACCTTATTAATTATGTAACATGAAATCAAAATTACTTTACCCCAAAAGTATTATACTATTCCACTTTCATTCAATAGAGATTTTGTCATATCTTACATGGTTCTATTTTTACGTTCCATAACCCCACTCTATTACGGTATATATGAAATTGAGAAATTGTAAGTGATCCTTTAGTCTTCACATAATCTGATGAAATCTTCATTCTCTAACTCTTTACCATGATTTGTTATAAGACTAAAGATGGTATATCCTTTCTCGTTTTAAACCTACCTAGCAAACTTCTCAAAAGCACTAAAAGCATTACTTTTGTTACACAAAAATAGAACCTAACAATATCGAGAATAGTTATCAACAATTACCATGCATATTCGTTGCCCCCTAAACTTAATGTTCAAGTAGGTCCAACTAGATCTATATGAAGTAATTCTATAAGTCTTTTAGTTGTGATTACTCTTTTTGATTTATGAGTTGTTGATGTGAACCTATTCTTAAGATAGCTTATGCAACATACATCCTCTTTTATGTTTATTTGAGGTAGTCCATAAACTAAATTATTTTTTTTTATAGATTTTCCCACTAATTAAAATATACATGACCTAGCTTCTTATGCCATAGAAATGTATAATCCAAGATATTGAGAAAGCATTTTTCAATCTTTACTTTAGCTAGTTTAACTAAGTATATGTTCTTTTTCCTAAATCCTTCAAATAATTTTAACCATTCTAATCCTACCTTATTTTAATCAAACATCATCTTATAAACTTTTCCGCATTGTAAACTTATGCTTAAGAGATTATGTTTAAGTCCGTTGTACCAAAGAGACATTTTCAATAGTGTATGGAGGAGCTCTAATGTTATTAGTAGCAATTATCTATCCTTTACCATTATCTTTGAACTTTACCAATCCTCCTTCCTTCTACTTGATGTTTGTAAAAAGTGAGGCATCTCTTATCACGTGACAAGAACATCTACTATCCAAATACCATATTCCTTTGAGTTTAACTTTATGCTCCTATGATTACATAGAAACTAATTAATTCCTCTTAGGAACCTAGACAAGCTTGGATCCATCAAAATTCAAGCTCATTTCTTTTAATGTTTTTACTTGATATTTACTGAGCTTGTGATTTTTAAAGTAACAATACTTTTCAATATGTCCTAATCTATTACAAAAGAAACATCTGTACGACCTATTATATGTAGCCTTTGGTTTGGGTATCTCTTGTCATATCTTCTTAAGGAGCCTTCGATAGAGTTATTTTAAACAGAATGATTCTTCTATTGAATTTTTACAGATTTGGATTTATTCATTGCATTATTTACTACTTCTTTTCCTTTGACAAACACTATTGTTTTGTTCGACTTTGAAGTTTCTCCATATTTAAATCCTAATCCTATCTTAGGTTTATCCAGTCCAAAGATTCTCATTATCAATTTCTAGAGCTTCTTTATCAATTTTTAGTACATTTCTTTATTCATTTAGGTGTTGATTTTCTTGAGTCAATTATTCTCTCTCTTATTTTAGATCTTCTATTTCTTTATTGGTTTCATTCAATTTTAGATCTACCTTTTCTAAAGCTTTTAACAATTTCTTTATTTGTTTACATACACTTTCTAACATATCTTCTTTGAAATCAAAACTTACCATATATAGTGCCATCAAACATAAGTTGGCTTCTTTTTCATCATCTGATTTATCTCTTGATTCATTTTCTGATTCGTTTAAGTAGCTCCAAGTAGCTAACAAAGATTTGTACTTCTTCTTACATTTCTCCAGTTTTTTTTTATCAATATAGAACATCCATATTTGATATGCCTAGGCTTTTTGTATTCATAGCATACAACTTCTTTCCTCCTTATCTTTATTTGAGTCTCTCTCTTTGTAACTTTTACCCACATCATTTTTGTTAGAAAATGAGTGGTTGGAAAATCTTTTCTTACCTTATCTTTTGATCATCTTATTCAATTTCTTTGCAATGGGTATGAAATCATGCTCATTATCACTTTGACTTTCTGATTTTGAATCAGAATCGATCTTCTGAGCTTTAAAGGCTATCCCCTCTTTCTTTGTATCTTCTAATAAAACTTCTAATTTAGGAAAATCTACTTCATAGGCCATGAGTTCGCTTGTTAATTGGCTTAGTGTCAATTTCTTTATGTCACTAGCTTCCTCAATAATGGTTTTCTTTACATTCCACACCTTAGGAAGTACTCTTAACATCTTTCATACAAGATTCGAATGATCAATTTTCTTTCTGAGAGATGAAAGTTCATTTGTGATAGCAGTAAACCTACTAAATGATTCTTTTATTTCTTCTCCAAGTGGAATATGAAATGTTTCACACTACTGCATGAGGGAGTTGATCCTTATCTCTTTTATCGTATCAATGCCTTCATATGTCTAAGTTAAAGAGTCCCATATTTCCTTAGCTGATCTGTAAGATGAAATCAAATAAAATTCAGATTGAGCTATTGTGGATAAAACAAGATTTTTAGCCCAAGAATTCAACTCAGTTTTTTTTATGTTGCTTTTAGTGGTGATGCTTTTAGGAAATGTTACATCTGCATTTTCAATAAATCACCAAGCTTGATAATCAAATGTGTCAACATATGTCTCCATCTTGAATTTCCAATATGAAGCACTATAATTCATTCAACAAAAACAAAGTTATGTAAGAAGCCTCTTATCAATCTTCTATTCTTAGAATGATAATGTCGTAGCACTTTTTTAAATGATAATAGAGCTTTTTCTTGTTCTTGTTCTTTATTTATCTATGGAATTCATCTTCTTTAAAAATTGAAGCTTACAATTGCTAAATGCTTGGTATAAGGTAGGTCTATAAAAAATTATTCCATCTTTTGCCTTGAGAAATAATTATGCATTATATCCTTCATAGCCTACTATTTTTGGGAGATTGTTTCCCAAAATTTGTATTGTAAAAGAGACAAAGTATCTTTTCCTTTTTATAGGATTTTCACCATGTAAGCTCAAAAGGAAATCCTTGCTTGTCAGTTGTCATCTATCAAAAAGGAATTAAATCTAGTTATGTCTTATGATTAATTTAAATTCATCCTTAACTTTCCAAATTTAATAGCTTAAACTTCTGAAAATAAAATGGTTTTATCCCTATTGAATTATATCTACCTTAATGGAACGTACCGAATATATTTCCAAAATATATTCAATAGATGAAGCTGGGTGTTCTCGAATCTTGAAATCTTGTATTTAATCCATGAGGCATCTATTAAATAGTATTTCTTGTTTCCAGTTCCTATACCTTCTAATCCATCCCCTTATTAATCTTTTGATAGATCTCATGAGACTAGATTCAATGCCTGTAAACTAAAAAATAAATCCAGCCATATAAAAAAAAATAACCATGTATACAATCTTATTAGATAATGTTCCTTCTTGCTATCATCAAAACATATGAAGGGATTAACATTATCCCCCTTGTTAATGATAACAAAACCACAAAAATCTCCAAAATATAGGTATTCCTTAATAGTAAGAGCCTTCTTGTACCTTTTCCCCATTTTTGTTAGCAACAAAGGAGGAAAGATCTAATATTACTCCCCTTAAATCGATGATTGATTTGAAGTACAATGAAAGTTAAACACCAAAGGTCATTCAAAACAAAATAATAGGAATATGGAGTTCAGCAAACATAGTTGTTATTAGTGAATTTTAGAAGTTGGAAATATCCTAGAAAGATAAGAAAGATGCTTGATACCAAGGCCAGTTCGGTGAGACCACTATGATGCCTAAGTCAGTAAGCAGAATTGAAAAAGTTAAAATAAAGAGGTTAAGAGTTATTAGATGTCTCTTATAGAGTTTCTTTCCTATATTTATAGGGGATTATCATGTCTAAAGGAGTAGTTATTAAAATAACTATCGAGACACATGGAAGCTTCTTGATTGGACACATTTCTTGAAATATAGGGAGAGCAGGCAATTATATAATATAACTAATAGGAATCAGCCTCTGACTTCATCTAAGCCGAGGTTGACTTATCCGAAGTCGATGTCAACCCTCCAAAAGAAGATGCCGACCTATTCTAACCCGAGGTCGAACAGTTCAAGGATAAAGTCTAATAGCTTTCGCCAAGGCCACACAAATAACAAAAGGCTAAAGGGAAGAAAAGGAGCCACTCGGCAATAAGGCTATCATTTGTTGAGAAGACGAGAAACCGCAAGGCCAAGGACTCAAGAGCCAAGAACAACTCAATACGATACCGAAAGATCATGCTGACTGAATTTAGAACTCGGCAATTATGGGCTGACCTATCTGGTATCTTGGTCAAGCCATGTTCAAAGACTCCTTCCTGAACCCGTACGTCAAATTGCTAACCCTGTCCGATTTAGATACTACTACTCCCATGACATGTTAAGTGACTGCATGCCGACTTCTGTAAAATGCACAGTTTTGTATTCTTGTATATGTTTTCCCTTATTTTATTTATGGGCCCAATTCTTTGGGTTTTAAGGCCTTATATATTATTTATAGTTTTACTATTGGGTTTTAGGACTTATTATAAATAGCAACATTTGTACAGACAAACAGAGAGAGACATATATACAGAAGAATATTTAGAGAGTAAAACTTTCCTCTTTCGAGCAAGGCTATACTTGAGTTAGCATTCGTTGGATTATCGAGTGTTTATTAAACTCTTCAATCATTCCTGCGTTCTTATCAATCTTACTCTCAGGATTATGATGAACCCCTTCATTTGAACCGGTTAGTGAGTCACATCTAACCACTTATTTGAAACCTTAAGCAACATTTAGTGTTTGTAAGTTGTATTGAACTCTATTTCGAGCTCAAATTCTTGATTGTGTTTGTGTCTTAGTAAGTTATACCCATTCACATTCACTATAAAAAAAATAAATAAATAAATAAAAAAAAAAACCTTCCTATTCTTCATAACCATTTTCTTTTGAATACCTATTCCTGTTCATACTGATCCGTTGCTGTTTCTTTCTTCCTTTGAACTGTGCTTATAATAACTATTTACGCTATGAACTTGAATTCAAATAATGAACATATGTGTTACTTAGTAGAAGATCGAGAGTCAATTACTTGGCGAGGTATCGAGAATATAGATTTCTCGGCTTGTTGACAGCTGAGTGGAAGAGTAAGATAGGTAGATGAAAGCTGACTATCAACATTTGCCCTCCAACTTCCGTGTTCAAGAATTCAATAAAGGGAGTATTACATAATGCATTAGAGGCCACATAGGGAGTAGTTCTTTAGATGTCAAGTGAGATGGGAAGCAAGACGGTTCACATCCCAATCTAAAAGTTACAACTTTTAAATTCACGCCCATTCAAGAAACCAAAAAGTAAGAAGTATGACACTTATTGCCTCAGTCATCATTACGCCATAAGACTAATAACTGTTGGAGAGTTGTCAACCGTCGGAGTTCTATCTCAAAATCATGTCAAGAATCTGACACCACTATCAAATTAGTGCATCATTACCATTAAAAACAAAATTGCAGTTATGAGGATAAGCTGTCCATATTTAAAGGACTATTCATAATCAAAATTCATTTCTCTAGTTGGATCTCTAAGTTTTTTATTGCTTTCTTGTCTTCACTCTCACATTCTTCAACTTCTGTGATATCATTTCTCATAACCATTCAGGTATGGTTCGCAATGTAGTCCGTCAACTTGTCCTCTCTAATTCTAAAGAGATAGAAACTGAGGCTACTTCTCGCTTTCAAATAAGGAGCAAAGCAAAGCGTTCTTCTAGTAGCTCGACCGATAGTATTGAAGAAAGGCAGGATAAACTAACCCAAATAAATGTTCTTATGATGGATAATTATCCCGAGGACAAAGAAGGGAGATCTTTGGCGAGATATCTTTATAACAACATAGCTTACTTCCGTGACTCTCTAAATGGATCTGCCAGTTCTATTGACAGAGTTCTTGTTACAAAGTATAACTAGTACTGGCAAGATCTTCTTGAAACATGGAAACTAACGAGGCCAAGAGAGGAGGAAAGGGTATGTTTCCTAAGGGAGCATAAGTTCCATATATACCTGAAATATTTTGATTTTAGGTTGCGCTTCCCTTTCTCGACTTTTGTAAAGGGCTTCTTTAACTACTTTAGAGCTACATCAAGTATGTTCTCACCTAACACATACTAACTGCTAGGAGCTTTTGAAATAGTCTGTGAAGAAGTCAAAGTTAAGGTTACGCCTCAATTGTTTCGATATTTCTTTACGATTGGAAGGCAACTTGACAAGTGGTACTTTGCCGCTGCAAGGCATGGGCATAAGTTCATGGATGGGTTAAGGTCCAAGATCCATAAGTGGCTTGACAAATTCATGTCGATAGTGTGTGATGAAGAGCTGGACTTCTAGACTCAATAGACTAAGCCAATCCGTACTAAGGATATAGATCTAAAGCCAAATGATGCAGTAGCAGCGAAGAAAATTTAAGAAAAGAGGAAGAACAAAATGATCTTCTGGGACACCAAGAGAATTATACGATATTATGAAAGCAGAGCCAAACTTTTCTAAAAAAGAAGGTATGCTAATGAGTTACTATCGTATTGAGTGTAACTATGAGGGAGAAGCCATTCTCGCGACTTAGGGGGAGAATTGTTGACTTTAAGACTTACTCAGCATGGAGAATGTAAGTTTATTCTCTTTCCCTACATTAATATTAACTTAGTTACTCTTATTACATATATGAGTGCTAACGAGGTAAATCCTACCTAGCTACTAGCCCAAACTAAGGCTAAAAAGTAAAAAAGCTAATAAGAGAATAGCTACAGCAACTGCTACCACTCGGCCTGCTGCTATGAAGAAAACAACAAAAGAGGACACATCTAAGCAAGCAGTAGTACAGAAGAAAACCACCTACTTGATTGAGAAGTAGAAGGAGGATGAGAAGACTCTACCGGCTGAGGTTGCTTATTCTGAGGAGCCTCCATTCGAAAGTATTCAACATGCCGTCGAGCTAAGGAAGGGTAACCGAGAGAACCTGCCTTGCAATGAAGCCAAAGAAGCCACTACTATCAATGGGTTGTCATTGGTGTTGGAGGTGGCGCCAAGTACTGATAAGAATCCGAGGAAGGAACTCGCTGACCAACCACTTGCCAAAAGGTCCAAGGGTTTGGACAAGAGGACAAAGGAAGCATTGCGATCCAAAGCTCTCGGCATCAATAGCATCACATTTGTCCCCAACGAGGAGGTCAGCAAGTACTTTGTCCCTTATTGGAGCAAAAATGTTTTAGATACCGACTTGGCCCTAGGTGACGAGACAAATCATTGACCTTAATGGAAGGAATTATTCTTCCGAAGGATAAGGAAATTGCTAAGAAGGATGTCGATAGGGCTAACAGTTTCAATAAGGCCCATATCGTGGCCAAGTTATATGACATGGGTATCTGTATTCATCTTTTTTACTGTTGGATTTACTCAATTGTGGATATTCCTTTTCTTTTGTAGATAAGCAACCACATTCTAACGGCTATGGATGAAGCCGATAAGCAAACTAAGAAGGTAATATCCATAGTAGTCTTCATGTATTCTACCAAGTCATTTTCGGTACTCATCATAAAATGAAATTGTTGTAGAAAATTGAGGATCCATATAATGCATCCAAAGCCTAGATTGCTAACGCCGTAAATGAGAGGATAAGGGTTGACATGGAAGCAAAAAAGCTCTAAGAAGACTTTGCTACCAAAAAGTTGGTACATACCCTTATTGTTGATGAAGTCTTAAGCTTGAAGGCCAAAATCAAAGAGCAATACAAGGAGTCTAAGGGACTAAATGAGGAGTTGTGGAAGAAAAAAGAAGAGTGCTGGGGGCTCGACCGAACTCTTTGTACAATGACTGACAAGAAAGATAGGCTTAAAGTGCAAATCAAAGAGTTGGAGACCAACAACACAAACCTACAAAGCCGTATTGTCAAATTATAGGAGACTATAAGGATAAGATCAACAATAAAAGAAGCTCTAAGGAAGAAGTTATTAGAGGGGATCCAAGCAACAAGAGAGGAGATCTTGAAGCTTCACCCTGATTATGATCTCTCCTACCTTAACTTCATCGACATTGATAACAAAGTCAGCAATGCCGATGAGGACGATGACAATGAGGCAGGTACCGAGTTTTTTAATAAAGGCAATGACGAAGCTCATACGAAGGATCTAGGGGAAGATGAAGAACGTTTATCAAAAGAAATCCCCTATGTACGAAAGGAGAAATCTGCCGGCTTTGAGACCTAAAGTGTCGAGAAAGAAGTTCACTCGAAGAAAGCCCCAACCTCCGATCTAAAAATTACTTCTGCTGACTCTAAGGATAGGTCTTAGGATTTTCTTTGTATTCTTTGTACATCGCATTCACTCATGTAACTTTGAATGAAACATTTTTCATATAATATGCCGAATATTTATAACTACATTGTTGAATGAAATATCTTTCATATAACTATTTCCAGTACATTTTATTTCACACATCGAGTTTTCCTAGCATATATAATATACGTATTTTATTTCATACGTTCTTATTCATTAGCATGTTTTGTTTCATACACTAAGTATGTCTTGGCATGTTTTATTTCACACACCCAATTTATGCGTTTTTATAGACTTTGATCGTTAGCCATTTGAGGCATGGACTACTCGCATTACTCGACTATAAAATTAATTTGTCCAATTTGTTAACTGCGATAGGCTGGAACTTAGGTCAGTTCGTTTGCCACGTAATCTAGAACTCATTAGCTCGAAAATCATAAGAAGAGCAAGAAACATTATTACTTCATACATAATTATCATAAAAAAGTACTGTAGTCTTACTAGCAAGTAGGCAGTTGCCATACAAACAAGTGGAGATAAACATCATCCAACCAATCAATTGAAACATAATGTCAAATTCTCGGCATTCCATACTTGAGGGATGATAGATCCATCCTACCTCTCTAGTCGATAGGCCCCCTCGCCAATGACTTCCCAAATTCTGATAGGATTCTCCCAATTTGTGCCGAGCTTCCCTTGACTCACTCGTGTACTAGTAGCTTTTATCTTTCAACAAACTAGATCTCCAGGTTGAAAAAACTTATGCTTCACTTTTTTATTGTAATACCTTGCCACTTGATGCTGGTATGCCATAACCCTAGCTTTCACAATATCTCTGATTTCATCAATAATGTCCAAGTTCGTTGTTAATCTAACTTGATTAAGGATAACGTTGAAGTTCTATGGTCGTAGATTTGGTAAATCCAACTCAATCGACAACAAAGCTTTCGTACCGTATGCTAACCTGAAGGGCGTCTCCCTAATCGTAGTTCTGTAGGTGGTTCGATACCTCCATAAAACATTCGATAATTCATAAGCCCATTTCCCTCTAACTAGATTTACTTTCCTTCTTTGACCATGCGAAATGATCTTATTTATGGCTTCAACTTGTCCATTCGTCTAAGGGTATGTTATAAACGTATAGTTGAGGCGAATACTATACTTCTCACAAAATGCTTAGAACTTGTTATTGTCAAATTGTGGGCTGTTATCTATGATTATCATGTAAGGAACTTAGAATCTTGATATGATGAAACTGAAAACAAATGCTTCCACTTTCTACTTGGTGATCTTCACTACTGCCTCAGCCTCTGCTCATTTAGTAAAGTAATCTATGACAACAATGACGAATTGTCACTGAGTGGTAGACTTCGAAAAGGGTTCAAGAATATCTAACCCCCATTAGGTGAAGGGCCAAGGGCTAGTTAGGCTACATAACTTAGTTGCAAGCGAATGACTTAACAACTCATGCTTCTAGCACTAAGGATAGTGCCAAACAACTTCCTTTGCATCTTCTCTCATAGTTAGTCAGTAATAGCCAAGTCGTAGTGCTCAAACATACAGTGTCTGTGGTTTCACATGTTTACTACGTACACTACCATGTAGCTCAAATAACACCCTTTGGGCATCTCTCAGAGGGAGGCATCGAAGATAGGGTTATGATATGCCACATTTATACAACTAACCATCAATTAATGTATAGTTCGCCGCTTGGTAAGCCAATCTTCGTACTCCTTTCTTGTCATTAGGGAGAGTACCGTCTCTCAAATAATCCACTAGGGGATCCATCCAACATTTCCTCTTGGGTAAGGAGCCTACTTACAGCCCTGCAAAAGAGTAGATAAACGTTTTTGTAGAAGAAATTCGATAAAAAGTTTGTCCTTCAAATCAAGGAATGCCATACGGGCCAATTTTGATAACTTATCAACCACAATGTTCTTGCTTCTCGAAATCTTGTAGATGGAATAAGATTAAAATTCTTTTACGAGCGTTTGTACTACCAATAAGTACTTGCTCATCTCTTCTTCCCTTACTGTATAACTTCCTGTGACTTGATTCACCACCAATTGTGAATCAGAGAACATTTCAAGTTTCCCGGCACCAATTTCTTTTGCTAATTTTAGTTTGGCAATCTAAGCTTCATACTCTACTTCGTTGTTGCTGGTTGACAATCCAAATTTTAAAGCGTAATGAACTTTGACATTATGGAGGCCTTGAAGAACAAAGCCTGCAACACTTCCTTCTCTCATTGAAGAACCATCCACATAAAGAAACCAAATAGGTTTCTCGGTGAACTTTACACTATCTTCCTCACCAGTGAATTCGATTACAAAATCTACTAGCACTTGAGCCCTCAGTACTATTCAGAGTTTATATTGTATACCATGGGCACTTAGTTCTAGGGCGTATTTCATCATCCTCCTAGAGGAGTCAAGCCATTGTAATGCTTATCGCAATGGCTGATCTGTAAGTATAATGATCTGTTGAGCCTTGAAATATGACTTCAACTTCCTTGCTAAGAGAATCACTGCTAAAACAAATTTTTCAATTTTTGTGCATTAAAGTTTTGTCCCTTGCAATACATGACTCACGTAATAAACAGGTCGATACTCTTTGCCATCAATTTGGACCAATACAAAAGAAAGAGCTTAGCAGCTGACCAATAGATATAAATATAAATTCTCTCCTGAAATGAGTATCAGGAGTGTTGGTGGTGACATAAGGAATTCTTTAAGATCTTTCAAAGCTTTCTCGTAATCGTTGGACCATTTGAATTCTCTTAGATTCTTTAAGATTTCAAAGAATTTCGCGCACCTATCCACACTTCTCGAAACAAATCTGTTGAGGGCAACTATTTGCCCGAGGAGTTCCTACACTTCCTTAACTATATGAGAGGATTTTAAGTTCGTTATTACCTTAATCTTTCTCAGATTAGCCTCAATGCTGTGCTGAGTAAACATGTATCCTAAAAATTTTCTTGATGTTGTGCTAAAGACACATTTTTGTGAGTTAAGTTTCATAGTGTAGCTCTTTATTGTAGTAAATGTCTCTTTAAGGTTAGTAAGATGCCAATCTTCCCTCACACTCTTCACAATCATATTATCGACATATACTTTAATGTTTCTATGAATCTGAGGTTTAAACATCTTAGTAACAAGTCTATAATAGATTGCACCGGCGTTTTTCAGCCCAAAGGGCATTACCGTGTAACAATACATTCTAAAATTGGTAACCAAAAAAAAAAGATGTACTTCATCCTCTTTATCCATCTTGATTTGGTTGTAACTAAAGAAAGCATCCATAAAGGAAAGTATTACATGTATTTAAAATAAATGAGATATGATATTATAAGTGCTAATATAAGTTGATCGATCTCGGATACAAGACATGCTAAGTTATGAGTTGATTTTCATACACGATGAATAAACGAGTCATATCACAGATTTAAGTTTTTCATATAGGAACCATTTAGATACAAAAATGAGATACGACTGGATAATAAATATTATTAGCCTTACTTTAAACTTATACCCTTTATCTTATAGGTTTCAATGTGAGCATAGAATGGAAAAACTTCATACTTATACCCATCTCACGAAAGCAAGTTTTGAAAGATATATATCCGAAACCTACTCAATAACCCCTAATACTCATCTTAAACCTACCTAATCAAGCAGAATATGTATCGATAATGTACAACAGAATTATCCGGAAACCCTTACTAAAAAGCGACTCTATCTATAAAAAGCTAGAGAAGGAAAAAAAAAATGAAAGAAAAATCAATTGCATTTAAATTTTGGGTAGCAACGTAAAAGAAAATAACCCAAATTAGCAATTACCATTTGCCAATTTATTTCTATGCAAGAAAACAAAACGATATTATAAGCAAAATGTTATACACATTTAATATTTTCTCCTTTTATTTTTCTTAAGACTTGGTTTATTGTTGCATTTTGTTTTTGTCGTTAAAGTTTCATATTTTATTAAAATATTTAAAAATTCTCAACGATTTTGTTTGGATCAATGGAAAAAAAAAACAGTGTTTAATATTACTTACTGCAAGTTGCAATATAACTATATATATATATATATATATATATATATATACATGGCATTACGGAAATCATTCTAATTTTTATATCTCATTCCATTATTTATTATTTTACCGCATCACGAGGAGTTGATGGACAATAAACAATTCACGAATGACGATGAAGATCCTCATGCCCTTCACATGACAAGCCAGCTGGCAGAGGCAGGTGCTGTGGATAATGGATGGGTTGCGGCTAAAACAAGGCCCATTACTTCTTGTGTAAAATTTTTTGTCCTCACCATTTCGAACGGAAGTTTCTATCTGGGTTGAAGGATTTTTTTTTTTATTATTTATTTAATTTTTTAGGACAGGTGTGTTCTCTCCCCCTCCCTTCTTCCGGTACTTTTTGCTTCATATAATAATATGGAAGCTTAATATCCATGTAGCAATAAATTTTCTTTTTTTTTTTTTTTTGCCAAACATAGCAATATATTTTTTAAATCTTGCTTTTATATATGATTAACATATATTTAAGAAAGTAAATAACTGAGCAAAGTCTTTTTTGATGAAATGCTAGAAAAGAAAAGCACATTTAATGACAAATTGTAATCACCGAAGAAATTAAATTATATCATGAAGAAGACTTATAGTTTATCCATGACTAAGCTTTAAATCTTCTAAAACAATGTAACCTTTTGATTAACGGATTTGCAACAACTTTCCTTCCATATATTTTTTTCAATTGTTTAACATCATAATATTATGGGTAAATTACAAATACATCCATTACATTTGCTTCATATGTGCTTAGTTATCCTATCTTTATAATTGAGTACTCAAACTTCCATATAAAAGTGTGCTTTCAAATCCATATTCACTATTTTACCCTTGGATAAAATAAGTATATATTTTTACAATTTTAAAAAATTACATAAATAGATAAAAGAGAGAACTTCTATCTTTTGACTTATTTTTTCTTTTGAATGTTTTCTTTTATTTTTTCAAAAGTTTTTATCATTTTCTCCAAGGAAAAATGGTGATGACTTATGTAGGGTTTGGAAGCACTTAGTTCAAAATTTGCGGTCCTAAATGCTTGATATAAAAAATAAGGGGTTTAAGTTCATATTGAGCAACTGCAAATGAGTAGCAGAGGTTAGCATAATTCTCCACTTTTGTAAAAAGATTATTATTCGAGTCTTAAATCAAACAACCTAAAGTGGATGGAATTGAAGCTCTTTTAAGTGTATTCTCATGAAGAAAGGAACAGATTAAGCATCAAAAGCTAAATGATCTTATATATGCGATGTATGATCTGTGTTTAAAAAATAGGAATTTAAATTATTTTATGTAACAAAAAGATTTAGTCATGTATATTTTAAATTGCACATGCTAAGTATTTCATTAACGGTTGTACTTAGGACTCTGATGTATTTAACTTTTTTATGGGTGTAAGTTATAAATTTTCCTAACATTTCGTAGTTTTGTCCTAATGTCATAGAACTTCTAAAAGATATGAATTTACAATCAATTGTCTTTGGCAAAACATTTATGGTCAATTTATGAACTTAATAATGGAAGCAATGCTTTGCAAAACTTTTAGTGAAGAGATGAAATTAATGTTGGAACATTAATCCTAGTTTATGGTTTCGACTTTGAAATACATGACGCATGGTTTCATATTGTTTTTATAATTAGTTCAAATTCAATCTAAGTTTGGATGATGTGGAAATGTATGTAATTCAGAGTAATTTATCTGTTGTCGTTATGATTAATTGGGGGAGGCTTATATCACCATAGAATCATTTGAGCTTCTTATTTTATTATTATTTCATATTTTGTGTTTCATTTAATGTCTTAGTTATTTATAATTATTTTATGTTTTGGTTAGAGTGGATATGTAATACCATAGGCTAAAAATAGTCAATAACCTTATCAACAAATAAACAATAATTTACCCATTTCAACCACTTGATTCAAAATTTTTTACTAATATTCACATGATATTCCCTACCATAACCTTATAAATCAAAACAATTTTTATCCTATGATCCATATGAGACTACAATTACATGAAGTATCACAATATCTTCCCCTAAAACTTGTAATGCCCTTATCGCAACATTCTCTAAATCATCTATCTACTAGTTAGGGGTTGACTCTAATACCATTTAACGCTTCTAGTTAAAAATAGCTAATAATCATGTCAATAAGTAAATGAGCTCATTTCAACAACTTGATCAAAAGTTTCTAACTAATATTAACATGAAATTCTCACTTTAGTGTTATAAACAAATACAACTCTTCTCTCATAATTCATGTGAGAATACAATCACATGGAATATCACAAGATATCTAATAATTCATTTGATCTTACAATTCAATATGATTTCATATTTCTACCTTATATAATGACAATACAAATTATATTTTAATATTTTTATTCATCGTAATAAATTTAGGGTTTTAATTCTTGATCCATGACCCCTTTCCATTTATGGACTCCTAGTTTTACACCATTGGAGTTTGTTTTGTTAGAGATACAAAACAAGTTGCACTTTTTCAAACCAACCTGCAAAGTAACCCCGTCAAGATTTGTATCCTACTCTACCATGTTAGATAGTATAAAGTTTTAAATGGGTATTAAAGATTATATATAGGTTCTTGGTACAATTTTACAAACTCTACTCAGAATGGCTTACAATTATTACAAATATATATAATATACCCACTTTGAGGGTTGTACTAAAAAATAGATAAGTACTTGCAAAAATTATTACCTAATAATATTAAATATGACACATCTTATTAGTATTTGGCTTTTGTTGTCCTTATGTCAACTTGATTGTATTTTCTATATTCCATATTTAATAACCTTCTATTTTAATATTTTCCTTATTTTACAAGGGCAAGTTCCATTCCTAAAAACGGTTTAGATGTTGGATTAAGTGAGGAGACACTGCACCATTGCAAAGATGTGCACTTTGATTGAGTTAACATTTTCTTTCTTGTTTTGTTGTATTATATGTATATGGTTTATATTAGATGTTCTTATATTTGTAAGCTAAGGAGATTCATTTGATTTTGTTATTTATTTTAAGCAAGTGGACCTAAACCTTACAATAAATTATAACTTTATGATGGTATGGAATGATGAATTGATGAATGCATTATTTATAAAATCATGAAAATATTAATAGGTGATTGGGAAATTTACCTCAAATTTTAATATTACAAAATGTATTAGAAAAAATTTATAGATTTTATGGAATATCCTATATCTTATAAGTTCTACTAAGAATATTTCTTAAATATTGTAGGATCGGTTCTGGCTACCAATCTTGAGAACCTTTGGGTTAGAGGTAAATTGTCATATTCTACCCATCCACCCCTAGAATTCGCATTAAGCTTTTATTGTTTAATTTTATGTATGTTTGTATATATATATATATATATATATATATATATATATATATATATATGATGCATCTTTTTCGGTCGCATGTAGAGCGGTATCATCTGCCAATTTGCTGGTCCGTCGCCTCGTATTATGGGGCGGTCTATCTGAGAAATTTCCCTATCCTTGGGGATTCTACGATCTTATTTTTTCATATAAGGGAAAGAAGCACGAATATAGTTTCCTTATTTAATTTTTAATACTTCTCTCTTATTTAAATTATTATTCTACCTTTATCTAAATTTAATCCCCTTAAAGTTTTTAAGAATAAATATGAAAATCAAGGTTAGAAGAAGACGTATATTTGGTGTACCAATTAAACAGCTGGTCTGCTTATTTCTCATTCTTTCATTTATTCTTTTTCATGCATAATTCATCTGAATAATTCATTTTTATTTTCTTTTTAATTATTACAAAGGGAAGGAGACTGCTATGACAGGACACGGATGCAAGAACTAAACTATAAGACCTTGACATCTTTTCCTTCTTTCAGTGATGTGAAATATTTTGATGATTGTATTTCTATTTTATTATATTTAATTTTGTCTACAAAAGGAAAAGGAAAAGGAAAAGGAAAAGGGAAAAAAAAAAAAGGCAAAAGCATTGTCATCAATCAAAAGTTTTTCAATGTAGAAAATGAGAGACCTGGAATATGGCATGTTCAGAAGCCAATGACACCAAGCCCCTCATTAACCTGGTGCAATTTAGGCAGCAACAAGCCTACACTTTCTATAAGAATGAGCTTTGCATTAGACTTATTTCTACAACAGATTGCAGCAAATTGTGCCAAATAAAGATTGAAGCTGTGCCTCAATTAGCAGAAAAACCCCCACCGGGTGTCAAGATTGGATTTAAGATTCAACAGTCATGTTCTCGGCCTCCTTGCGCACAGAATCAAATAGCACAGAAGATAGATACCTCTCCCCAAAACTTGGGAAAACAACCTGCATGAGCATCATCAAGGTCAAATCGAGCCTCGAAGACATAAGAAAATAGTAAAACAAACATAGTACCATCATCTATAATAGTGTGACAAAAGATTTTAATGGGATTTGAATTTTCTAATAAAGCATGAATCATAAAGGTAATCTGTTCAAGCCAAATGCAAGAATACATTAATGAATGTAGTTAAATTCATGAGGTGAAAAATTGTGTTGATGGAATTCTGGGCCCTCTTGTCTTGCCATTGTCTTGATTATGACTTCCATATCTTCAGTGCAAAAAATATGTTATGACTTTAGAAATTGAGACCACAGCCGATGGATACAATGGGATACAATTCTAACAACATTAGAACTCTTTGTAGATGTAGTTCAAGGAAAAACCAAAAGGAAGGAGCAAACTTACAACAATGAGCCTTCCAGCATATTCTGGCCTCTTTGCAATTTTAATTGCTGCTGCTGCTGCAGCGCCAGAGGAAATCCCAACCTGCATCATGAGTAGACCAGGAAGAATAGGTGCGAAGAATAAGCAAAAGCAAGTAGTTGTTTACATATTTAGAAGTGATTAACATATTTGAAAGCTGTCTATTAATCTGCAGGCTTACTGTAATAATGAAAGATGGTAGAGGTTAATACTTACTAGCAAACCTTCTTTTAGAGCAAGGAGTTTTGCTGTTTCTATTGCTTCTTGGCTTGAAACCTGTTAAAGAGCACTTAAAAATTATGCAATTTCATGCAAATCCAAGCACAATATGACAGTAATGATCACCACTTCTTGACATGCAAATAGCATTTATCAAGAACCAATCATAAGACATATTTCGAGATTTCATTTACATTTAGGAAAAGGCTTATAGGCTCTCCAACGGTATCTCATTTGTGAATATGAAGGTTTATAAAGGTTTCAAACTTCATAAACGTCGATAAAGGTCTTATAATTTAATTTAAGAAAAGCTTTATAACAGCTTCAACCTCCTTTAAAGTACATGTACTTCAAATGGCATTACAATCCGTATGGTTTCTAAGCAGAAGAACACTTGCTTCAGCTAATTTAATGATTGTGTATCTATCATATTAGATATTACAGTACTTTGGTTAATAGTTGGTCAGTTAGCAATTGGTTAAGCGTCTAATATAGTTAGTTGGAGCAAGTGCTTATAAATAGTCTTTTGAGCAAAGCGATCTTAGAGTTGTTATGACCGGCGATTGTTGTAACTTTCCCTATCATATCATTAAACTGCTAATTATTGCCCCAAGATAGAAACCTAGGCTCTACCAATACTTACTTGAATGACTTCGTCAATGATACTGGTTTCAAGAACACCCGGAACAAAGCCAGCACCAATTCCTTGGATCTTGTGTGGACCTAGATCAACATGCAAAAGGAGATTTTAACAAAAGAAGGGGGTAAAAAAAAGATGATCTTCTCATAATCGCATGATTGACTATTGCTATTGTTGTACATGATGGACGATTGAATAAACGATACAGAAATGACCTGGACATTCACTTAAGTGTAAGCACAATTTTGTTAACAAAAGCCTTTCCGGATATAACAACTATGTTATTTTCAGTTCAAATTTCCTAATTTCAAGGTTGAATGCTTCTGTTTATCCAAAGAAAATTTATTCTTCTATGTTTTACTGGAGAAAGAAAAGATGTAATTAGTGGAAAAAACATTCAATAAAAAAAAGTTGCATGGATGTAAGGAAAAGAAAACTACCTAAGTAATATGAACGTATTCTTATTATTACAAATGTGATTATGAACCACTATCATCTTCCATCAACCACCACCACCAAGACCTTGACTACTAATAGTGCCACATTTCTCGAAGCAAACAAAAGATAACTGTGTCTAAGATTTTCCTTCACTAAGATCAAAATTAATATGCCTTAAAATATAACAATTATGCAACTGTTCAACATCATTTTCTTACAATAAAACCCTTTTGTTAACAAATACTTGTGGGATATATATTGAAAATTGTGGATCATTATTTGAGGCATACTCCAAGAATTTATTTTCTCCATATTTATATATAGATAGCGAATGCTAATTGAATACCCTTTTCCACACACCAAAATTATGCTATCAGATTGTGAAGGAAATTTAGAATGCTTTAAAGAAATTGGAGAGATTTCATCAAACTCACCAGGTTTTCCCCCAGAGAGCACAGGACTTTCAACTGGTTCCACTCCAAATAGCTATCAAATAATAAGGGAAGTAAGAAAAGGACAATATGAAATAAGCGATCAAAGCTGTCACAGCTGAGATACAATCAATAATAATACGTAAAAGGTTACATTAAGCTATTGAAAATCCACCAAAAAATGGTTTATAGTGCTTGCTCTACCAAAATATAACTAGCTATGGTACCTTTACATCAGAATTTTGCTCTTTTAAAAACTTCCCAGCACCAGTTATCGTCCCACCTGTACCAATACCAGAAACAAGGGCATCAATTTTGCCTCCAGTGCCTTGCCATATCTCTGGTCCAGTGGTTTCATAATGTATCTGCAAGAAAATAATTGAGTTGCAAGCACAAACATTAATTGATCTATACATCTCTTAAACTTAAAAACTCTTTACCAAATGTACCTTAGGGTTTGCAAGATTCTCAAACTGCTGAAGCATGTAGGAATTGGGTGTAGCATCCATTATTTCTTTTGCCTTCTGAATAGCCCCCTTCATGCCTTTAGCCGGATCGGTGATGATCAACTCAGCCCCAAAAGCTTTGAGGATGATTCTTCTTTCCAAACTCATTGTAGCTGGCATTGTAATAATTAGCCTATAGCCCTTAGCTGCTGCCATGAATGCCAAACCAATACCAGTGTTTCCGCTTGTAGGCTCGACCAGCACACTCTACACAATGTCAAGTGAAGCAGGAAAACATCAATTCAGAAGGTTAACAGGTGCATCATTGCAGAAACACCAGCAGTACTAGGGCCGATCCTAGTATTGTTGTCTTGTGAAATGTCATTCTCCCAATCCTCGAGTGATTTTAGAGGATCCTAGGAACCTTGTACCGACTGGTAATTAAGATTATACAGTTCTAAAGTAATTACTTGTAGTTCATATCAATAGAAAAAATCTTGGAAAGGAAAAACATTGAATTAACCTTTCCCGGAGTGATAAGGCTCTTCGCCTCTGCATCTGCAATCATACTATAACCAATCCTGCACACGTAACGAACTAATCATAAATGCATTATCCTATGAACCTCTTATTACCCTCATTTTGAAAACAAAGTTCCAAACAATTTTTCAAGCATTCCTAAATCCAAATCAAATCAAAATAATGACAGAAACTATACATGATCATGAATCACAAACCAATTTTACCTGTCTTTAACACTGGAGCAAGGCTCCATCATTTCTAATTTTGCTGCGACATGCGCAACACACCCATCAACGACATTATTGAGATAAACCAATGGGGTTTTACCAATCAACTACACAAAAAAAAAATATATATATATATACTCATTAGAATATTTACTTTGAATTGTTAAATGTAACGAATTATAGAATGAGTCAATAATGATCCTCACTTCTGTAATATCCTTTGCAATCCCAGATTTCTCAACAGCCATTGTTCTTACAATTACTGCTAGAAAACGACAAAAAGTTCAAATCTTTACCAACAAACATGCATTTAAAACTTCAAGATAATATAGAATAATTTGAAAAACATAAAAAACATCAAAACCTTGGTGAAATCAGCAATGTTAGATAAAATCAAAACAAACCCTTCCCTGATTCGATGATTACACGGGTCATTCTTGTTCAAATTCGAATCCTTTTTAATACTATATGCTACAAAATATATATAACAAGATGAAAAAAGGGTAATGAGAATTTCATTGCACCTCAAAACACTCAGTGAGAATGAGTTGACATTTGATTGCTGAATGAATTAAAATATAATTTAATATTGATGATCAAAGATTAATTATTAAATCACCTTGTGCAAAACAAGTTGAAAGCTGATTGATGAATGTAATAAAAGAATAATTAAGGTTAAATCGTAAAGATTTATCAAGATCTACCTGGTGATGACTGCTGAGTTTTTCCTGCATTTGAGTAATATAAAATGTTAGAGAGCCATAGAGTTTAAATAAAGGTTAGAATAGGTTTTATTAGTGTATACTAAATTTTGCAATATCAAACTTTTTCCCTTTTTGGTGTTCTGTTTAAAGGCCAAAAATCGTGGTAAATATTTGATTTTACTAATTGTAATATCAAAAGGATTACCTCAAATTATGTTATGAAACAAACTAATAAATCCGAATAAAAACCCAAAAAAGGGCTATATTCAAATAACTTGACGAGTTTTATTAATATTGAGCCTATATGGGTTAAAAATAGCATATAACCTTATCATGAACAATACTTATTTGAACCTATTCTATTAGGTGGATTTTAAGTAGATAATAAGAGTTATAAGATAGTTTCTAGTTCATAATGTCTCAAAACCTACTCCAACAAGGTGCTACTATTAGTACAAAGTCAATTATCATATTTCATCCTAAATCTTACACTTTAATATATATAGAGTAAATGTTTGATGGTTCCTTATACCTATTTTTGTAATAATAATCAAATAATATTATAAATAAAAAATTAATATTATTATTTTTTATATTTTATTCTTAAAGAAAATAATAATAAAAACTCGATTTATAATAAAATTTTAAAACTATATACAACTTATATCCACTGTCTAGCTCTCTTCTTATTCTACTTCCTCTTCCTCTTCCTCATTTTCTTCTTCTAAAAAAAAAAAAAAATTCTCCTTCTTTATTTTTATTTTTTTTCTATCCTTATTCTTCTTTTACTAACTTTAGTCAATGAGATCTCAAAAATATCTTATTTCTTAACATATCATTCATTATATTATATTCAAATTACTTGCATATGGTTTTTGTATTCTATATATAATAATCTTATGTTTTAATAAAAAAATTATTTTGATGATTAAAAAAAAAAAAGGATAAAAGAAACTTAAGCATAACCCAACTAAGGGTTTCAACATCTCCAGCTGCAAAAATATTTTCTATTTTACCTATCAAAGTTTTATTTATAACTCAAGATTCATTTGCAATCTATACAGGCTATTATCGGCAAGTCTATTAATAATATAGTTATAATATTAATATTAATTATTTATTTAATATAAATTTTAAAAAATAAAGAAAAAAATTAGTACATATAAAACTAGTACATACATTAATACTAGCGAATGTTGTACCATAATGCGTATATGAATTTAATAATATGCGATGTATTTAATGTGAAATAATTTCATAAACAATTACACACAAGAGTGATGCCTAAAATATGAAAAAAAAATCAACATAAAAGACTGAAAATTAATGATAACACAAAATTCATAATTGTATAAATATTTGCTTTTTCAAGATAGTAAAACAATAATATTAATTGTAAATTACTTGCTTTATTGAGAAATTGTGATAAATTTAATAGTACATTTAAGAATATTAAATGAGTACACTATTAATTGTAAAACCATTTTTTAATTAATTACATACAAAATCAATGATTAAAAATATAAAATAAATAGGTCCTTAGAAAATAATAAAATCTTGATTATACAAAATTATATAAATATTTACCTTTATTATAGGATAGTAATGCTAATTATAGATTATTTGATTTATTAAGAAACTTGCTATAAATTAAATAATAAAGTAAACTAAATATTTCATGTGAGGTTACTTATAAACAAAATGAATAGCATATGAAACTTTAAAAAACATAAAGTATTTATTATGAAATAATTTATAGCAAACATTTAAGAATATTAATACGTAAAATATTAATTGTGAAACAATTTCATAGTAAATTACATGCAAAAGAAATGATAAAAAAATATGGAATAAATTATTTCCATTAGAAAATAATAAAATCTTAATTGTACAAAATTACATAAATATTTCCTTTTAGTGTAGACTACCAATACTAACAATAGATTATTTGCTTCATTGAGAAGCATGCTATAAATTAAATAATAGAGTAAATTAAATTGTAGTAAATTATACAGAAAAGCAATGATTAAAAATATGGAATAAATCATTGTCTATAGAAAATAATAATATCTAGACTATACAAAATTACATAAATATTTTCTTTTAGTATTGGATGCTAATGTTATAATAGATTATTTGCTTTATTGAGAAACTTGCTATAAATTAAAGAATATAGTAAATTAAATATTTCACATGAGGATACTTATAAAACAAAATAAATAGCACATGAAATTTTAGAAGGAAAGTGATGAAAACATTATATAAGCATATGGTCACATAATGTAATTTACAAAGTTAATTCAACATCATAAACTTTCACAATATGTCTAAGTAAACAATTAAGACAATACTTTGTAGAAATATCGATGCATTATTTTTTCTTTTTTCTTTTTTTTTTTACTTCTTCAACTCTAAAAGAAACAAATAGAATGAAAATGATGGAAATTTTTAATTTGGGTTCTTTTTTCTTTTTAATTGTGATAAACCTATTGAAAGAATAATAATACTATATTGATTTGATAGTACCATATCCAATATATATAAGAAAACTACATGCATACTTCAAATATGAAATTAACTCAAATCCATAAATTTCTAATGAGAAGATTTATTGAAATAGCCTTATGACGACACCAATCATGTTATTTCTAACTATAAAGTTCTCTTGAAATCACATTAATAGCAACTCTAATCAAACTTTTAACCAATTGAAACATTAGAGTAAGGGACTTTTCATTTATTTGGGCCCCATTGTTTTAAAATAAAAATTTTTTAGAAAACATTTTCTATATTTTTCATTGTTTGCTACGATGAAATAAACTCTTCAAAATAGAAAATATTTCCCCTTTTAAAGGAAAACATTTTCCAATGAAAAAGAAAATGCTAGTCATTTAATAAGAAAAAATGACATACCATTTTCATGATGGAAAGTCATTTTCTAAATTAGTTTTTACAAGAATTTTAGATATAAGAAAATGATGTTCATGTGACTTATTATAATTGATCCCATAAATTACATTCTAAACAAGAAAAAAAAATAGTAAGTGAAAAATAACTAAAGACTTATTGGAATTATATATAAAATTAACTAAAGAGAGTATAATAATTAATATTACAAAATAAATTATATCACATACTTTTACTTATGAATAATTTATTTAACATGGTGTATTTATATTAGCATACAAATAATAATACGTTTATAGTATTGTTGAGTCAAACATCAAAAAAAGATTTTTCAACATATTTTTATAAAAACAAGCAAACAAATGAGAACATATCATTTTCTCGAAAATATCTTTAAGGCAAAACATTTTAGGCTCATAGCCTATTTTCCTTAAAATAATTGGGGCCTTAATCCCACTTTAAATTCTATAGAATAAAATAAGACAATATTATTTGATAATATGATTTGAGAAACAAATAAATTCGATATTGTTTGTTGAAGTGATGAATCTAGGTAGCCATTAAAGTGCTTAATCGATCTTGATTAAGGTCATTTATTATGCATAACTAAACAATACTTTCCATGGCAAAAAAAAGTTATAATAATTTATCAAATGATATGTTATATAATTTTCCAATTTCAAACTTAAAAGTGAAAATGACCAAATATATATATATATATATATATGACAACTTATGCCTCTATCATATCCACTATTATGCCATCTTGCAACCATACCCTTCTCCAAAAAGCACCAGCAACATTTCATAACAACTAATCTCCAAATGAAAATCAAATGGAATTATCAAGCCTATGATTTCAAACAGCAACTTTTAAGAGCTTTTTAGGAGCCAAACAAAAATAAACAAAGAAATCAAATCAATGTAACGTATTTTGTCCAAACTTTTTGCTTAATAAAATAAAAGGCTCATAGAACTAAATATAACCAAAGGGGAGATTAAAATGAAATGCTTAAAAACAATGTTATTAAACCCAGATTAACTCTTACAATTCAATTGGGTTCAACTCCAGTCAAACTCAGTGAGACCATTCCTAGAGTTTCCATAAGCTTTTATCATGTAGTTGTTGGAAGCATTTCAAGGCATTAGTTTTGACAAATGTCACATGAGATTTGTTCCTTCCTTTTTTAAAATTTTTTTCTTTTGTTTTGGAAAGCAATTTCAATACAAGAAAGTACTCTTGTCAAATCTTAGCTTAGTATAGGATGTACCATCACACAGGAATACCTGTTAAAAACTTAATTCAACATACTCGTTAATCCAAAAACAACATGGTTTACATGATAAAGGGGTTGCTACGTTGGAGTTTAACTTATGTGTACAATATAATATTTACATCAAAACATAAACTGGTTTCTTACTTTGTCATCTTTACAATAATAAGATTCCTAACTTAGTATAGGTTCCATACAAAAGTCTCTAACTCCGACTCACGCTCTTAGTTCATATATCCCCCCTCCCTGCCTTAGTGTTAGGCCCTTTACAATGCAGTTAACTTGAGGATAAAACATTTTATCCCCTCAACTACTGAAGCTAAGTGAGAGTGGATAACAAACAACATAATATAGACAATATTATAGTCGATACTGCATATCACAACCGAAACATTTCAATCATAACCCACAGGTTCAACTTCACATATGCATCCACCTAACCAGGCATTTATTGCTAGCAATGCAACATGCTATGCTCATGCACGTAACATGCATCGGTACCGATATCTTATGCCCTCTAATCTTCTTCCAGTTAGTCAACATAGCTGAGCATCTGAATACAACGTCTAAGAACCTATGAGTAACAAGGAGTTGCTTAGGAGTAGGACCCCACTAAATTAGACTATATACTGTAGTCTACCATTTTCAAAAAGGGCAACAAGAAGTTGCTTGGAAGTAGTACCCTCAACTTTGCTTTACAAAATTAGACTACATACTGTAGTTCACCAAATCAAAGTGGCAACACTATCAAATTAGACCACACATTGTAGTTTACCAAATTAAAGTGGCACCACTTCCAAATTAGACCACACATTGTAATCTACCAAATTTGATTATCAAAATAATCACAATATTCGAGCAATACAATCTATATACTTCCAAAAACTGAGTTCATAAAACTATATTCTTTCTATGATCACTTAGAAGCCTCATTCTAATAGTTCTTATCCATGGATCCCTTTTTGTATCATGCCATGCCATGCCATGATATGTAATAACAACTTAAGAATATCAATCAGCATAATCAATCTTTATGTTTTATTCAACTTAGTTATTTAATTCTAGTTTTCGAACTCTCCATATCGGAATTCTAGTATCTTTCTTAAAGTTCACTTAGGTAACCACCTAGAAGATTGAGCTAGCAATCATTCAATTTCCCTGATTAACACAATCATTCGTAAGCACAAATCATCACTTATCATAGTAACATAACAGTTCAAACAAGGTACATTTACTATCATTCATAATCATCACATTAGCATCCACAATAGTAACATATCAATTCACTTAAGAAATACTCATATTTAATCAACACAGCATTAAAAAGTGTACAGTTTTATGAATAACAATATATCTACTCCAAGCATAGGTTAAATCTACTTACCTAGGCTTAGCAATAGCACAATATCCTATACCTCGTAATGTGGTCCTTTCTTACTTATCACACCTATGAAAATATAAACAAAGCCTCTAAGTCAAGTATCAGTCAAATCTAAATTCTCATAAATTTCCCTATCATGCCTTTAAACTTCATTTAATCGTATCTTACTCATTTCCTATTCAATTTAAGTAAACTTTATGTCATCACGATCGTTATTTCGAGTACTATTAAGACATCTTAAGAATCAACTCTATCAATATTATCAAAGGTCCAAAACTACCATTTTCTCATTATAACTTGACCGTACGTTATCTTAACTTTGTAATTTACCTGAATAAGCTTTAGTAATAAACTAAAAACCCTAAAAATCACTTTCCAAACTTATCCAACAACCCTTAATATACTCTAGAGTGTTCATTTGACATAGATTTGATAAATATTTTAATAATACTAATTACTATATTACATATTAAGCTAATATATAGGTTTATATTAGGAAAATACATAATAAATAGTATATGAACCCGATTAATTTCACAAAAAATCCTATATACTCAAAAAAATATGTAGTTTAATAATTGACTATGAATTATACTAAACTAGCTATTAGCTATTTCTACGAAAATAGTGGTTTTAGATCGTAATTATAAAAAATTAGGGAAAATAAACAAATTTATATATGAGATAAAAGATCAATATTCTAAATATCATTATAAACATCTAGAAGTCTAAACATGTAGAGCTCATTTATTAATTTTATCAAAAATTAATTAGTTCAATAATTCGATAAAATTGGTAATTTTATTAAAATAATTATAAAAAATAGTAAACATGGAAATTTTCGAAACTTCTTGTTACTAAAATTGAATAAATTATATAATTGTGTTATACAAAAATTTTTAGGCTGAAGTAACATTATTTAATATTTTGAAATTTTTATTTAAAATTCATCTAAATAGGACATGTTCTTAAGCAAGTACCCTAAATCAATGTTATTTTAAGAAAATAAAATGACCATATGAAATTACATGTAAAATAACTTTGGAAAACCAAATTTCATAATTTTATGAGCTAATTTGATATTTTTAGTTAATTAATGAAAATTATGCAGTAAAATTTCCCACTATTTTCTTCTTCTTTTTTTTGAATTTTTTTCTAATTTTTATAAATTATATTTTTGTATTTTTAGAGTGCTAAAATTTTATAAATGAGGTTTTGGGACCTATTTATATTTTTTGAACTTTACATAATTAAATAAAATTTAAACATATGTATGACACATCATCTCCTCATTAATCATGTGTTAACTCATCAATTCCAATTAATACTAAGTTAACACATCATTTGGTAACTCATCCATCTAAATTTTTTTATTAATTTTCTACTATTTTACCTAATTTTAATAATTTATTATTATTACATGTATATATTTAATTAATATAATGTAGATCACATGTAAATGCGTATATATTATGTATAATTCAACTTCATTTAGTATTTTTGAAAGTTAACTTATTTCCAATATCTCGCTATATCTAAAAGCTCGAATTTTACATTTTCGATATTTATCAACTTTAGTAATAAATTAACATTTTTTTAAATTAATATTTTTATATAATTTATTTTGAGAAATTGACTTTATTTGAATTACTTCGTCTAATTTTTCTAATATTACTATGAAGTTTGAAATTAAATAGATATTATATCCCAACGTCCTAAATTTGATAGCTTGGATCCTAGGGTTATTGAACTGACTCAAAATCAGAAGATATTACAACTTTCAATGTAGTATGTGTGACACAAAGTGTGTAGATGATATAAACACCATATACAACTAATACAAAAGCTATAATAAATGACATGTAAATTTGACTAACAATAATTACTATTGAGTGTAAATAAAGAGTTAATTTTCTTATGTTATGAGGTGGTTAGGAAAAAATTAGTCCTTAATTATTTTCATGATTTTGATATGTTTTTCTTCAGGACAAGCAAAAACTTTGGTGTAAGGGAATTTCATAGAGCTAGATTGTAAATATTTTATAGGTTAATTTTATATTGCTTTTATACAATTTGTACGTGGTTTGAGTAGAATTGATACTTAATTCATTTATATATCATTTTTTAGCCTTGAGAAGTAATTTTTATGAGAAGAAGTTAATTGTTGGAGAATTGCAATAAAACGAAATGAGTTGTGATGTTTTGGAGGCTAACACAGTGTGCTAAAGCTGTATTAGAAGTCATGTCTTTTTGTAAAGCTAGAATTGGATACAAGAAACCATGTTATGTTGTCTATTTAAGAAAGTATAGAATAGCACAACATGTAAGTCTCTGTATTATAACCATGTTAGTAAAGATTGGAAATTATGGAATAACACAACCATACTATAGCTGTGTTGAAGCCATGTTAATGATCTTCCATTATATAGTCACATCTATAGAGTTGCACAATGAAAGGAAAAGCCATATTAAAGACCATGTTGCTTATAGAACCTTACTAATTTCCATTATTTGTAACAAAGAGTGCTTCATTATTCCATTCATTTAGTTAAAGCTATGGTTTTGGAAGAGAACAAGAAATACAACTTTTACAGAGTAGTTTTAGGTTTTTTGAATAGTCTACTTTCTTTGCAGAATCCAACCCCAAGAGTGATGTGAAGCAACATTTGAGCATGAATTAAGGTTTGGGAACCTCTTTTACAGTTGTTTTCATTCATTTTCATATGTTCTTACTTTAGATATTGTTAAACTTCATATTTCTTCTATTCAATTAGAATTGTGACTTGAATATTTAGATTACTAGTTAATAGATTTTGTTATTTTGCATTATATGGTTATTTGTTTAATCTTTAATTCCATAGTCACGAAGTATTTTTTTGGTTTGTTGGAATATATGTTATATGAGGATTGAGTTTGAGAAAACATTTTCTTAATTTGTGTGATATGGTTAGTTTAGATTAAGGAGAAAACATGGAGATGCGAACTTTACTTAGATTAGGATTTAGGAATTAAAAAGGATTACTAAAATTTATTCTTGTCCAGACATATAAAGGGTTAGTTTGATTAATCCTGAGAGTAATTATTTACTTTAAGAAAAAAAATTACTTAGTATTTCATTGCTTTAAAACTAAATGAATTAAAGATTTGATAAATATAGATTTATATACTTTTAATATGAACCAATTTCCCATTTATTTGGATAGTGGTTGAATCTATTAGAATTGTTGAATATCTTGATTTATTATAATAGATTAATTGTATTGTTAGTCTTTAGGATTTGATTTTAAAATCTTTAATTTGATTTGCATAACTTTAGCCGTAAGTAATATAGTTGAGAGCTTATATAACATTTCCTATAGTTTTGACCTGATTCTTACCGGTTATTATTGCATGAGTGACCTAATATACTTACTTATAAATATATCCTTTTTGTTTTAAAAGTAGCAATTATGAATATAAGAAATATTGAATACCTCCCAAAAAAAAAAAATTGAAGCCAAGACAATATAACAAATTGCCTTAAGTACACCCCCCCCCCTAAAATAAATAAATTGCTCTAAACTTTAGACTTCTTTAATTGTAGAAACTCAAGAACTTAAGCATTTCTTCCTCATAGCGCTAATGGAGCCAACCCGATGCATGGTGCATTACTTAATTATTCTAGGTTATTAACTTGATAAGTTGATAAATCTTAAATCGAATCCCTAAATTATATCTTCTTCCTTCATTGCTCTTAAGTTATTGAAGAAATGATTATAACATAAATTTTATTGTGTTAAAGTTTAAAGTTGTGGAAAAATGGATTGAGAGGATGTAAAACCCCAATAAAATGGAAAAATAATAAAAGAAAATAAGTAAAATAAAGTATCTCAAGTGAAGGGCTTGAGCAGTATTAATAGTCTTATGCAGGGGCATTTTAGGTATGGAAAAAAGTTTTGTGAACCTTAATATAAAAGCCACAATTAAGGTTAAGAGAACCCTTTTTCACAAACCCTCACGTATCACTTTGACTAGGGTTTCCGTAATAACCTCGGAGCAAGGAGAGGAATTACAACAAGTTATAGTAAGATCAAGATTCAGAGAACGACGGTAAGGATTGAAAGCATCTTTTTATCAAAGTTTTGTAATGGGTTCTCATTAAAAAATTCATTTTTATGGATAAATTAGTGAGAAAAATGAATTTATGCAAGTTTTATAGTGAATCTTTAGTAGAGCAATTGAGTTTAAGGTGGAGAACTTAAGGTCAGATTATTGTGGCATTTTCTTTTTAAGCTTTCAGTTTCAACCAAAATTCGTTTTTCTCCATAGGGTACCATGAAAAGCGAATTTGGAGTGTTGTTTTGAGGAATCCATGGTGGATGGTAAGTGGTGGGAGCAAGACATTCGAACCTTAAAGGTAAGATTTCTAACCGTAACTATACGTATGTTGTTACTCCTTAGAAGTGTAATCATGGCGTCTAGACACCAATTGAACTACCATCTAAACGCTATGATCTATGTTCTTTATAGCAATGTTTCTTTGGGTTTTTTTTTCAGTTTTCAAGATGTGTTTTTCCATTTCTAACCCTTTATAGAGTTTTTTAAAACACGTTTCTTCACCTAAAACATTTTGTAAACCATCAAACATCATAGTGATCCTAAGTTCCTTAAGTAGTGTAAGTTATAAGTGTGTAAGGGTTATGATGTTGAGTTGACTGGTGATGCCAAATAAGCTAGATTAAGAAAAGATGTGTCATTCTAGTATAAGTATAGGTCATGAATTGAGTTTTGATATTTACGCTATGTCAAGTTCTAGGAGTATGATAAAGTTGGATCCCAAAGCTGTAACTGAACTAGGTACGGGATACTTGTTTGTATTATGGTGTTAGGCTAGTAGTATAACTAGACTAAATAATTATTAGACAATAAATAAATTTGTGTTGCATGTACTTAGCTGGGCTTATGGGATAAGAGGACTAGACCTTGGGGTGGTACCCTAATGATCCTTACGGGATAATGTCTTGATTAGAGTTACGCTTGGAAATGATTTAGGTAAATTTAGGTTATTACTTAAATACTTAGATTCTTAGTTACTAGGGTGTTAGGGAAGACCTACGCCAATAGTATATGGTGTGTGTATGTGTATTGCTTAATTGAAGTCATAAGTTACTCCAAGTTTAGAGATAAATACATATGACTCTAAACTGTACTGTATGCAGGCCTAAATAAAAGATATAAACTGGTGGTTATTACATATTTGTACTTGTTCCATGTGTATGATGTCATCATTATGGTTTGCTAATGCACATGTGATTATATATTCTATATTGGGTTTTAGCTCATCCCTTTTTTAATTTTTAAGTATAGGTATAAGTTAAGGCATGGCATTTGTGAAGTTTAGTATGGTGACTTAAATATAAGGTATTGCAACAAACTATTATGTTATTATGATGAGGATGAAAACAATTCCATATAGTTTGAATAGGAGTATAAGTTAGCTAAAAATGTTAATAGACTGTTAGTTATTTATTTCAATTATATTTTGGGTTATGAGAAGTCATCTTAAACCTCTCCTATCGGTGTAATTCGAAGTACGTTAGTTATCGAGTATGGCTAGAATAAGAGGTTAAGTTGTTGTTTTGTTTTATTGATAATCATTTTTATTGTGATATGTTTGAACATATCTTTAGTTGAATAAAAGAAGTTGAGAATGTTAACCATTTAGTACTATTTATGGTCTGAGGATGTTATAGCCATTTATGAGATTTTGTGGAAATACTATAGGTTTTGAGGATTCCTATGTATGTGAAGAAGTAGCAAATTGTTTAAGATGCCTAACGTATTAGTAGAGGCTGGGGATAAGTGGAGAGACGCGTAATGCATTGTAGCATTCCAGGTTTTGGGGAATTATAGAGAAAGGTAGGAAATGTAAGGAGCAATCCCCTTAAAAGTTTGATGGATTTTTTATGTGGGAAAAGTGCATATTTAATCCTTAACATTTACTTACATTTTTATTTGAATCTTGAACATCTTGTTTTCTTACAATTTAAGTTCTCAGCGTTCTTAAAACTTTACAAAAAGTAAGACTTCCATCATTTTCATGAATTATTTCATCAATCTATGGCATATATCAACTTCAAATTGGTCCATAGTAATTAGTTTAATAAAATGACAATTTAAAAAAATATTTAATTATATAATATATAAAAACTAATATTACATATGAATATTAATATAATAAGATAAAAAAATAACATAAAAATAAGAAAAATAGACCAAAAAATTTTGAACAAACCTAACCACATTGCCTAATTATCCCAAGAGTAATGAGACGCTAACATATGCTTAAGATGCATAAGATACAATCAAGTAGGTCAATATAAGGAACTTAACCAACTCAACCTGATAAAAACCCTACAAGATATTACCTTATAAGGTTTTGAGACATGTTCAAAACCCTGCATACTTTAGGGTCGGGTTTTAAACTACAAAACAACCCAATGATAAACACGGCCTAGTAAAAAATAATATATCAATGAAAATATTTGCTCTTAACTTGCATACCACATACATCTTACATTAGTTCTACACTATATAACATATTTAATTTTTAAATTTCATTTTTGTGTAAGTCAATTAGTATGTACTTAACCCTACCTAACTGCTTTTTACTCTACTTTCTCCTTCATCTCTTCTAAATTCTATTAAAACCACCCTATAGGATTGTTTATGCTTTATAAAAACCAGCCCCTACTTAACTCTATAAGGGTAGGTATTAGTAATAGAAGGTAAACCTCTACAGAGCTTTTATAGAGTTTTAAAAGATGCCAAAACCTACAAGGGGTGGTTTCGCTTGTATAAGACTCATTTTAAAGACACTTAGATTGCATCCTTAAAAATGCACGCCAAAACTTTTTGGATTTAATAAAGTCATACTTTTGTAAGGTTTTGATACCGTTGAAGGTTCAAATAGAATAAGAAAAAGGTCAAAGACTCAAATAAAAAAGTTCATAAGTTTTGTGGACTAAAAGTGTACCTTTCCCCTATTATATTGGTTGAAAGTACAAATTGAAAGGAAAGTTCAGACAACCACTAGTTTAGGGAGACGTTAAGATTCACCAAGCAATTCTAAGGTATTACTTATGAAATTCAATCTATGATGTTTACTTATTGCAATCCCATTACACAGTTTTTATTGTTTTTAGATTAATATTACCCAAGTTATTAATGTAATGTTTAGTTTGCTATAAAGATGTGAGTCCTACAGTAAACAAATAAGTGTGATTAGAATAGATTGAGTACGCTAAGAGATTAGGTATTGAATCTTTCGAGATTAGGTATTGAATCTTACCTAAAAGTGAGACCAAAGTGCTTAATACAATCTTCGAATGCTCTATTTAGAAGTAATTCAAGTAGAAAGGGTTTCAAGGTTAAGAATTAGTTAGAAATGTAAATCTGACTAATTCAAAATTCGATTTCTATAGAAATAAGATTAGAAATTTTCACAATCGAAGTATAGCAATTGAGATTGAATGATCCCATAGAACTAGGTAATCGACAACAATAAGATTTACTAAGGAAAATGTCATTTCTTAATTAATTCATGTTATCATATTATTATGTTATTTATGTTTTCATGTTATTAGTTGTTTAGTTATTTTATTATTAGTTAATTGTTTTAATTTAATTTTCAAGTCTTTAGTTAACATTTTATTACAATCCTTATTTTTTGTCCTTAGTTCATTTCATTAAATCTTCTATTATGAGAAGTTAGGTAATTCAATAATTTGAAAGTATCACTACTAAAAATAGTTAGATATACTCACATAACCAATTCCTTATGGGATGAACACTTGAACTCAACATCTATTTTAATCTATACTATAACTTGACTATGTATACTTATCTAATAGAGTAATATACACCCCATCAAGTTTTTGGCACCATTGCTAGGGAGCTAAAAATAGAGTAGTCTAATTAAGAAATTAGTAAAACCCTAGATTTGTCAATTACCATAACATTATTGTAATATTTCTTTTCCTTAGTTATTTTGGATATCATACTCTCTTTCAATAATATTGCTAACTTATGAATCTTTTTAGCTTATGACAAGAAGTAGTAGTATACACTTAGCAAACTTTGAAGTAGAGATTAAAAGAACAATGTGACATCTTTGTATAAGAAATTGTAATACTGTAGATCAAAGCTTGCTACTCAAATTAAAGGAGGAGCCAAAAAAATTTAAAAAGCGAGCAAGAAGATATGGCCTAAAGCAACGGAAACAACAACAATGATGATGCCAACAAGATGCTCATGGAGTTCATAAAGCCAATGATGACTAGAGCTAAATCCAGCATCTAAGTCCCGCAATTTAGACTAATTTCTAGATTCAATCCAATGTCATCTAGATGGTCTAACAATTCATCCAATTTGTGGATCGGCTAATGAAAACCCCAACAACTACATCTTAAGCTTCCTGGAAATTTGCAACACATTCAAGATCAATGGTGTCTTAGATGACACAGTAAAGTAAAGTTTATTTCCATTCTCTCTGCGAGATAAGGCTAAACGGTAGCTAAATTCTTTATCTAGGCGCTTAATCACTACATTGGAATCATTAGTACAAAAATTCTTAAGAAAATATTTCCCATCCATAAGGATAACGATAATTGAAAACAATATTTCTCCTTTTATTCAATTTGATGATGAGACTCTTTATGACACTTAGGAAAGATTTAAGGAATTATTGAGAAGGTCTCTACGTCATCTACCATTTACTAAACGTAAATCCAAATGTTTTATAATGGACTCAATTATCCTATGTGTTAAACCATCAATGTCGTAGCTAGAGGCGCTCTAATTGCTAAGACATCAAAGGAGGCCCAAAAGCTTATCAAAGGTAAGGCGATGAAAAATTCACAGTAGGATAATGTAAGAGCCAAAGTAAAATTATCTAGAAAATATGTAAGTTGCCTTTGTAACTACATTGATTGCCCAGGTTCAAAATTTAAGTAAAAAGATTAATGGGTTATCAAAACCTGTAAATTTAATGCAAGATGAGGTTTTAATAGAACCTAAAGATGTGAATTTTGTCGTTAATAGATCTACTAACAATCCTTCTAATAGCACCTATAATCCAAGATGGAGGAATCATCCCAATTTTTCTTAGGGAAGCTAGCAGCAATAGTAGAACCACAATGTACAATGACAAAACAAGTCCCCTAATGTTGAGGAGTTGCTAAACTAATTTATATAGAGTTTAGATGCATGATTCCAGGCTAATAAAGTTACACAAAGGAACATGGAAGCATCATTAAGGAATTTGGAGAATTGGTTAAGCCAATTAGTAAGATCAATCACTAAGAGGCCATAAGGAAGCTTGCTCGGAAACTCTAAACTGAATCCCAAACCAGTAGGATTGTAAGCAAACTAAGGAAGAAATTGTCAACCGTCAAGCTAACAACATAAAACAAAAGTGTTCCTTAGAAGTAGCCTAAGTTTAATCAAATTTTATTTTCAATAATTTAAGTCATCTCCTTTTCAATAAGTTTTTTCAAGTTTTTAATTCCGAGTTAGTTTGTTATCTTGCTTTAAACATTTTCGATGTTTAATTTAGTTAGGCAACATTAGTTAATAAGTTGTCATCCAATTAGATTGTTATTTGGTTAAGTTTATGTGCTTAATCTAATATTAATTTTACTTTTTCCAATAATTTCAAGAACCTAGTTGAATGAACTAAGTTTGGTATGATTTTCCACTTACAGACAAGATCATGGCTAAAGTTCACGCCTATGGACTTAGACCATGATCCTTTCATAATTTTACATGAGAGAAAGTTGAAAAATTGAAGTCTAGAGGAGAATACAACCTAGATGATGCTTGTGGTCCTTGACTATATACGCGCCACTTCAATTTGACACAAAGGAAAGGAACACAGCCACACTCTATGCCTATAGTCCTTACCATAGTCAACATTGATTGGAAAATCACGGGGTGTTTCTACTATTTTCTCATTCTATACCTACATTATCTCACTAACACGTACAGTCCTCTCTACTCTCTCTCTATACTCACTATAATCACTCACAAATTCCTTTAATCTGAGCACAAAAACAACAAATCTAAGGTACGTTCATCAATTTTACTTGGTTATTTTCTTAGATTTATTGTTAGAATGGATAGAAATCTAATTTTTAGTTATGTTTTCAAGTGAGAAACTTTTGTACATACGTAAGTAAATCTAGATTTCTAGGAGTAATCCAGTGTAGACAATACAATGTAGTATGCTATCTATTGATTATCTACTAGATTCCTTGAGAAAGATGCATGCTTTGTGAAGAATGGATGAAGGAAAGTGAAAGAAAAGGTAAGAAAGTGATATAAAGAGATAGAAAGAAAAAGAAAGTGAGGAAAAGTAATTATTTGTGCATATTGATAACTTTGATTCATGTTGAGAAAGAAATTTGTTATGCTTAGTGTTTGTGTATACCATAGAATTGAGTTGCACATGAATGATGAAATTGAAAAAACAAGATTCTAATTGATAAATATATATTGAATATTTGTGTTCATGTTACTTTAGATGATGAAACAATAAGTTGGATTTTATTCAAAAAATCAGTTACCTACAATTTATGAATCAAGGATGTTAAGAACCTAATATAATAAAGTTGATTAGTTTAATTATTAAACCAAAATTTTAAGAATTTGCATAATCTATGCTAAGCTTATAGGAATCATGACATTTATAGGATTTGATTTTGAAACAATCATACAAATGTGCTAATCTTTGATTCTAGCAATTTTAGCATTGTATGTTGCATATTTGTTGAATTATTCATTACCTTAATTGCTTAATGTCTTAGCTAGCAATCAAATATGTATGATTGACATGGTTTAATATTTCGATTATCCTTGTATCATGAATTCTTCTTGTTATCACATATAAACTTCTCTTTCATTTTTTATTTAAAAAAATGCCTAAAGTTAAACATACAGCCCGTAAAAACTTAGGTGCCATTCTGTAACCCCCTTAACTCACATTCTTGCATGAGTGGCTGTATGAAAGGTTCGAGCACCTTTCTAAAGGGGAATTTGGTGAGTTCACTTACATCAATTGGGAGGCTTTGGCATAAGCTAGCTATGAGGTTAGAGTTTAACAATTGATTGGATTTGGAGGATTAGACTAACTATTTACTATCAACAAGCCAGTACACAAAAAACTTACCTTGGAGTTCCTTAGCACCTTCAAGTTAGGTATTGATAACCTTGCTCAAGTAGATAGAATACAGTTCATTTTTACATACTGTGATTGGGATGTTACCATACTTATTGATGATTTTGGTGTCCATATGGCAATATATTCTATTAACTATATTATGATGCAAGAATATATGGACTTACCATATTAACTACCCCGAGGTGTATCTAATTCTGCTATATGGAATAATTTATTTGGTCATGAGGGAGTTGTTTATGATCTTGGAAAGTTTAGAGCATCCAATCTAGTTGACCAAGCTTTTAGGCTGATTCATTATGTGTTGGCCAAGAAATCTAATTGGTAAAGACAACAAATTAGGGGGTGATAGGATTTAAGGACCTATCACGTGATCAAAGGCATGTAGCCTTGTTTCTATAGTGCATCGTGAACTGAGTAGGACCTAACCCCAGACAAGGAGCACTTCATCCGATCAGACCTAAGACTTCTTTCGAGCTTCCCCTAACTATTCACCCTCAACCAAGTAGAAGTAGAAGAAGCCACCAATGTTACCAAGATGACAAATAACCAAGGCTAAGTTACCCTATTATTAAGTCGACCTACTAAGGCTAAGCAGACAGCTGACCATTTGAGCCTGCATTTTCCAAACCCCACTCTATCAAATTGTCGACCTATGATGCTGTTAACCTAATTAGCTCTGCTCAACATCTAATACCACTTAAACCACTAGATTAAGAGACAAATACGTGTCCCACCTTCTAACATTTGTACTGTCCTCTATAAGAATATTCCTTTTTTTTTCTGATTATCGAATTGCCCTTGTAAAATATATGCCTTTCCTTTTCAAGCAAGTATCTTTTTGGTCATTTGTAGTAACCTAAGGCTTTTCCTAATTGATCCATATAAATACTTGTAATTTGTAGTAACCATAACATAATTGAATATTAGTAATGATCAATTTCAAACATAGCTTTTGTGAGCTAATTATTTTGCTTACTCCGACCTACTCTTTTTAATTTCTTTAGCAAGGATTATGGCAAGTAACCCATCTAACTTTGACTAGTGTGTCACATCTAGCAAGTTAGCTGATCCGTGCATGGTTCTACAATGTATTATATCCGTAGGACTAGTGCTCGGATTTTGTTAAACAATTGACTTCCATTTGTTATTTGAACTCTCTTGCTATTCAGACCTACCCTTAAGTTCGCATAATACTAGTAGATGTATGTTAACCTTCTTGGCGATCCGCATCATCATGGTATTAAAGTGCTTAGCTAGGTCCAAGTAAGCTTCTAATTCTTTGTGATCTTGAGTAATTTCCCATAGTGTGCCGTATATGAGGTTAGTGAGTTGAGGCTAGCATCGTGTTGAAGGAGTTGTCCATACTTGTAGTAAGTGTTGGAGTAGTATACTGAATTAGGGAAGTTCAGTGCTTTATTTTCCCCTATCTTATGTTCATAAAATAAAGTATGCATATTTAGTTGGTTACATTGTTGAGTTGAGTAATATTGCTATTGTTGTAGTAATTATTGGTGTGTTAGTGTTGCTTATTATTGTTCAAAGGAGGATTTTCAAAGTGTGTTTCATTTGTTAGTATCTTAAAGCAATCAACAATGTCAAACTCTAATGTTCAAGGAACCCTAAGTAACTAAGAGAGTGGTGCTCGTAATGGGCTTAGATAACAAAGAAGTTATACACCTCAATCTATAAATAAGAGATTAGATAGACTTACCAACGTAGTGACCAGCCTGGTGACTGCCATAAATGAGGATAGGCAGTGAGTAAGAAATAACACATACAGAGGTTAAGCTAATGAGCAACTTAAGAGAGGGAATAGCTAGCCTTACCAAGCTAATTTCCCAATTCGACCACCCCAAGTTAGACGATGGATAGAACTGCTCACCGAAGGCTTGTGTTAGAGGAGATAAGAGAAGGAGAAGAAGAGTCGGGTGATGAGGAAGGAGAGTACTATGAGCCTAAGGAAAGAAATTTCTAAGCTCCCAGAATAAAAGGATTAAATCTATAGATTCTAAGCTTTTCTAGTAGTGGTGATGCTGAGGACTATCTTAACTGGGTTGATAAAATAGAAAAGCAGTTTGAGTGTCATGAAGTACTTGAGATTGCCAAAGTGAGACATGCTGTACTAACATTCATAGGTTATGCTGCCCTGTGATGGAAAAATCTATAAGCCATACGAAGGAAAGAAAGAAGGAGGGAGATTAGAGACTGGGATGAGATGAAGTGAGTGATGAAAAGGAGATTTGTCCCGAGCTACTATTTATAGGATGCCTTCAAAAGGTTGCAAGAGCTAAGGTAAGGAAGATCTAATATTGATGCCTACATGAAGGAGTTTCAAATGCTAATGATATGATGTGAAGTTATAGAGCTAGAAGACCAAATTTTCTCTAGTTTTATTAGTAGGTTCAAGTATGAAATAGGAAATATCCTTAAGACCAAAGATATTAAGTTTTTGGATGAGGCAATCTGAGTTACCTAGAGAATTGAGCAACGTTAAACAAGTAAATTCCGAGCTCCAATGAGTTAAACTTCCCCTAGCCGACTTGTTTCAAGCAAACTTGTATGATTGGAACAAAGTAAGATCAGTGATGTCTAACTTACTCCAGCTAGCAAAGTTAAGGAGAATGAACCCTCGAGAAGGTTTGAGAAAGGATAGAGCTTAAGAAGAAAGACCAATGAGATCAAGTGTTTCAAGTGCTAAGGATTTCTACACATGGCAACATAATGTTCAAAAAAACAAATGATGGTAATTAAGGGTTAAATGTCAACCATTGAGGTTAATAGCACTAGCAAAGAGATTGAAGAACTAAAGGAATCCAAACAAGATAATTACTTTAAAGAGGAGGAGATTATCTATAATGAAGAAGGTAATTTCATGCCTGTAACCATGGTGTTGAGATGAGTATCGAGTGTGAATCCTATACCCAAGGATAAACAAGGTGAGAACTTATTCCACATTAGATGTAAGGTTAATGGGACATTATGTGCTCTTATTATTAACAGTGTCAGCTATACTGATGTAGCATCTACTTTCATGGTCCAACAATTAAAGTTATCAAACAAACCTCATCCCAAGCCTTACAAACTACATTAGCTCATTGATAAAGGAGCCTTGCAAGTAACCAAGCAAGTGGCCGTACCAATATACATTAGCAAATATCAAGATAAAGTTCTATGTAACATTTTGCCTATGAGTGCTTTACATATTCTTTTGGGAAGAACCTTGATATTCGATCAGCAAGTGATATATGATGAGAGGAGAAATACTTGTTCATCTGAGCATGAAGGAAGAAACGTAAGAATGAGTCCTTAACCGCCAAACAAGTCAAGACTATGTAACCTTCACTGAGCTAAGTATTGAAGAAGGAAACCCTAGTGATGATACGTGCTGAGCTTGTGAGACCTTACAAAAATCGAATATTAACTCAAATTGGTTGATTCAAAAGCGATTCGTAAAATTTAAAGTGACCATAAAGGTTGTTCGATCAAGCTCGAATTTTATGACAAAGTTATAAATATTAGTGAAAATGATCTTATTATGTTGGATGTAAGAAAGTAAAATAATAAAATAAGTAAAATGTTATATTTATAAAATATACGTATTTTACGTATTAATTATCATAAACACAAAAAATGAGTTCTAATAATTAACGAGTTACTAGAGATAAAATATATACATTCCAAAAATCATAAATTAATTAGGAGTATTTATTTGTATTATACATGTATTTATGTATAGGTATAAATACTTGAAATTACCTAAAATATCAATATATCCTAAAATATAATAAAATAAAATAATTAAATTAAGATTAAAAAAAAATATGTAGCAATCTAGTATGTCATTCCTTATAGTGTAGAGGGTTAGAATACAAGCTGACATTAGGTAAAAGTGAGGTTAATGACACTTAGTTAAGTAGAGTCACACTTTTAATGCATTAAGAAAAATCCACCACCCCCAATCCTTCTCTATAAATTCATGAATCACCTACCATAATTCACTTTAGGCAATTTGTAATTCAACAAAAAAAAAATGATAAAGAGCCTGGAAAGTTAGATAGGAATTTTAGTAAGATTCTACAAAAGTAGGGGGGAAAGGGATAAACTGAGGATTGAGCATCAAAGCTAAATCTGGGAGTGAGTAGCTACCACCACCTAAAAGTAGAAGCAATGCCCAAGCCAGTCGACAATAGTAGGGTAGCCAAAAGGTTAATTTCCAGTAAGCACCTAAATTTAATCCAATTTTAATTAATCTACCAAAAATAGTGAATTAATTCTTAAAATTATGAAAAAATTGTATTCTAAAATATTTTTCTATGAATTTTTTGAAAAAAAAATATTATTTTGATGAAATTAAGTTTCAAAATATATCGCTCTTAATAAATTGTCAAAACTGAGTTGATTTCGTTTTTATTTTCGAAAACTCTATTGATATTGTTTTGGCTTTGAATTTTTCTTGTAAAACACCTATTATGTATATTAAATTGCTATAACAAGTTTTTTATGAAAACTATTTTTTCATCTTTTTATGTGAATTTTAGGCTCTAAAATCCTATTAACATGGCTATTTATCAATATGTATTTTGTAATGTTTCAAGTTATTGACTTGGATCCTAATATTAGGTGAGTTTTGATTTTAAAAAATGTAGAATAATGTTAGATGATGAATTTTATGGAGATTGGAGCATCGGATTTGTATACTATGGATTTAAGGAGTATATATGTTATATGTGTGAAGTAACCAAATGAAGAAGTCAAGTGGAAGTTGATTCAAATTGAAGTAGACTAAACTGTAAGATGAGTTTTAATTCTAGTTATGAACTAAAATTGGGAGTGGCTATTTCAAAATGTAAAAAATTCGCGGATTAGAATCTAATTTAGAAGCAAAATTGAAATAAGGGTTAGTAGAAGTATATTAACGAGTTAGTCGGAATTTGAACCAGAGGTTACATTCATCTGAATAAACTGTCGAAAATGGGTTAAAAGGCATTTATAAGAATTATAAATAAAGGGTAACAAAAAGCTAAACCAAAACTTGATTTAGAAGCTAAGTCTAAGTCAAAATTAGAAGCAAATTCATAACCTAGTTAAACACGAAAAGTAATCACAAGGGACTTAAGCTTAAATAACTAAAATATAACTGAGGATAATAAGTTCTATTACAAAATAGAGCCTATATACACTAATTGTATGAATACTGAAATAATATTTATGTTATAGGGATGAGTGATAACGCTGTACTACAAAATTATACCTTAGTAAGCAAGTGCAAGGATCTAGGAAAGTTTGGGATTAATACGTAACTATATTTTAGAGTATTATTTCATAGTACTTGGAGACTTAAGATTACACGTGTTTGTGCTTATAAGTAGTTTGATTATGTGTATGCCTGTGTATAGGTGTTCTTAAATGTATTGTATACTATAGGCTTATTGTATTGGTTTACAAATGTTTTGTATTGTGTAATATAGATTGATCATCTTTACTGGACTTAACAATGAATGGCTTATAACCTTAACTAAACTTACATCGCAACCCACTATAGAAGTTTAGGGTTCTTCGACCAAATGTCAACCCCTTTGAAAAGGATAGTGCTAGAGTATAACGGTCCCTTCATCCTTACTCGAACCTAATGACATGAAAGGACATCGTGATAAGGGTGAAAATAGTGTTTCAAAGGTAGTTGTTAAAGGAGCGGTGTCTCCATTACACAAGCCTAGGTTTAGTTGTGAGCTATTGCATGTGCGCTGAAATTCCTTAACCTAGATTAGAGTGAGTACAATTTCTCTAATCTCACAATAAACCGGACAGCATCATGCAATGGGATTTGATTGTTGCATTACATTTAACTAACTATTTGATAACACTATATGTGCTTGACATGTAGTTTTATATCTCTGTCTCAACTTATTAAGTGGTTAGTTGCTTACATCCCTATAGATGTTATTGCAAGTACTGGCCAAGAAGTGGTGTTAACTACCCTAAAGTTAGGGACTACTAGATCCTATGAAGTGAGGATACAAATTGAAGAATAGTTGATATTCCAAAGTTTGATACTTATCCTTTAATATTTGGTACTAAAATGTATACAATTAAATTATTGGGTCACTGTATTTTATAAATACTATTAAACTTCAAGATTTTAATGTTTGCTTCAAAACTTCTACAGGAAAAATCCTACTATTTTATGGTGAAGTGTTTACATCAAAGAGAGATTTCCGTGGATGTCTTATGTAAATCATGTCTACTATTGTAGCCATAAGGTCAGCTTCTATTTTAGAATGATTTACACAATGAGACTATTATGACTCTACTGCTTCAGGGCATGACGAAGCTATTGAAAGAGATGAAGCTCAAGGAGCTAACCTTCCTACTGCTCAAAAGGTTGCTTAAAGTAAGGAATCTTAATGTTGAATTACCATTCGAGGTGAATGACTTGTTAAAGGAGTTTGCCAACTTGTTCCCTAACAAGCTATCAAAAGGTCTACCTCCAATCAAAAGGCTCTAGCATACTATAGATCTACAACCAAGGGTCATACTAACAAGCCTACATACAGGTTGAATCCTAAACAAGCTACCAAATTATAAAAGTAGGTTGTTAAACAAGCCTACATACAGGCTCTATTAATGTCAAAGAAAGATGCTACATAGAGAATGTACATAGATAGTCAAGTTATCAACCGTATCACCATCAAGTATAGGTATCCCATACTTACGCTTGATGAGCTAAATGGAGCTAGGATATTCTCAAAAGTCAATCTCAAGTCAGAACACCACTAAATTAGAATGCAGGAAGGTGACAAGTGGAAGACCACATTCAAGACCTACAATAGATTATATGAGTGGTTAGTTATGCCCTTTAGATTGTCAAATGCATCGAGCACATTCATGAGGCTAATGAACCATGTGCTCAGAAAACTTATCAGAACGTTTGTTATTGTTTACTTTAACAATATTCTTGTTTACAACCTTAACTTGGAGGCATACTGTAAGCATCTCCAAGCTATAAGCATCTCTAAGCTATCTTTGACAACCTCTAAGTTGAAAAACTATATGCCAATCTAAAGAAATATAATTTTTGCCAACCTAAGGTAATCTTCTTAAGATTTGTTATGAGTGGACATAGCATAATAGTCAATGAAGAGAAAGTGAAGGCAATCACTAAATGGCCTGTGCCAACCTGTTCTATCAACAGGTGAAACTTTCATGGCCAAGCATCCTTTTATCATCGTTTTATAAGGAATTTCAGTACTATTGTAGCCCTATTGACCGAACTGTCAAAGAAGAAGATTAGGTTCAATTAACAAGAAAAAGAACAATTGAGTTTTAAGGAAGTAAAGGGTAAGTTAACTACTACCTTTATCCTAACTTTGGAAAACTTTGATGAAGTGTTTAAAATAGAATGTAATGCCTTTAGAATTGGTATAGGTGTCATGTTGATGTAAGAAGGTTAACCAATTGCATATTTTAGTGAGAAGCTTTGAAGAGCTACCCTAAATTACTTTGTATATGAAAAGGAGTTCTTCTCCTTAATCTAAGCTTTAACTGTTATGCAACATTATTTATTACTTAGAGAGTTTATGATTTATACTAACCATAAGTCATTGAGATACTTAAGGAGCCAACCCAAGTTGTCTAAGAGATAAGCTAAGTAGATTGAGTTCATGGAAGCTTATTTTGTCAAGTACAAGACTAGCAAGAACAATGGAGTGGTTGATGCCTTATTTGGATGACATGCCCTCTTATTCGAGCTTCAAACGAGACTTCTTGGATTCTTAGTAGTTAAAGGCTTATACATTGAGAACCCATATTATGGCCTAATCTATGTTTGATGCGAAGGTAGTCGAGCAATTGATAATTATCATAGGAAGGATGGATACTTGTTTAGGAGAGGAAAGTTGTGTATCCTGACCTGTTTTATGTGAGTACTATTGGTGTACGAAGCACATGGAAGGAGATTTCTAGCCATTTTAGCAAGTACAAAACCTATGAGGTAGTAGCTTTAAGATTCTTTTAGCTGAGAATGATAAAAGATGTAAAATCTGTAGTTAAGAGGTGTATACCCTACTATAGAGAAAAGAGCTAAGCTGAACAAGCACCCTATCTATCGTTACCCATCTGGACTAAACCATGGTTGAAGTTGAGCATAGATTTTGTAGTAGGTTTTCCAAGGACATCCCATGGGAAGGACTCCATAATGGCGGTCGTAGATTAGTTGAGCAAGATGTCATACTTTATGCCATGCAATCAAACTAATGATACTTCGGCTATTTCTTTTCTCTTTTTGCAGTAAGTAATCAAGCTGCATGGAGTGTCGAGGACTATGGTGTCTAATCAAGATCCTAAGTTCTTAAGTCATTTCTAAAAGACCCTATAGAAGTAACTGGGAACTAAGTTGCTCTTCAGTACATCCTGCTACCCCCTCATTGATGGATAGACTGAGATCATCAATCGAACCTTAAGGAATCTATTATGAATTGTTGTTGGAAGAAATGTAGTGTCTAGGACATGTGTATGCCTATCATTTCATTTGCCTACAATAGAACTACCCAAAGTGTCACCAAGAAGTCAACCTTTAAGGTCGCCTATGGATATAATCCCGAGCTACCACTTGACTTGATAACCCCATCCAACTGCCTTAAAGACCCACAAGTTATCAAAAGATCAAAAGCCTTCGGAGTAATGCACTAGAAAGTTATAAACCATCTAACCTAAGCTGCCTCCAAGCTTGAAAGAAAAGGCTGAGGATAAAGAACTAAAAGATTTCAGCCTAGTGATCTAGTATGGATACATGTTAATAAGGAGCAATTCCATAATCTCAAGAAGAGTAAGTTGTCTTTGTGAGCAAATGGGTCATTTAAGGTAATCATGGAGATCAATTTGAATGCTTACATAGTTGAACTGCCTAAACAGTATAGATTCTCCAACACCTTCAATGTTGCCAATCTCCACCCATACATCCCTGAGGATAAGCTATCCAATGACAATCAAGATTTGTTGCCAAATCTCAAACAACCTAAAGGGGATGATAGGCATCAAGGACCTATCATGCAATCAATGGTAAATGGCCTTATTTCTTTGTTACGTCATGTAACCAAGCAAGATTGACCCTAGACGAGAAGCACTTCATCAAAGCATACTTGGAACTTCTTCTGAGCTCCCCTGAACTATCTACTCTCAATCGAATAGAAGTAAAAGAAGCCACCAATGCTACTGAGCCAACAAATGACCGAGGTCAAGCTACTGTACTACTAAGCCAACCTACCAATACTAAGTAGATGAGTGATCATTTGAGTTTAGACCCCATTCTGCCAAACTATCAACCTGCTAAGCTACTAACCTGATCAGCTCTACTCAGCATCGAGTACTACTTAAACCACCAAATTGAGAGATGGATGCGTGTTCTACCTTCTAACATCTATACTAACCTTTGTAAGAATATTCCCTTTTTTTTATTATTAACAAATTGTCCTTGTAAAATATGTGCCTTTCCTTTTCAAGCAAGTATCTTTTTTGTCATTATAACCTAGGACTTGCCCTAATTGGGCCATATAAATACTTGTAATTTGTAGTAGCTATAACATCATTAAATATCAGTAACAATCAATTTTAGATATATCCTTTATGAGCTAAGTGTTTTGCTTACTCTAACATACTCTTATAAATCCTTTTAGCAAGGATTGTGATAAGTAACCCATCTAACTTAGACTAATACGTCACATCTAACAAGTTAGCTGGTCCATGTATGGTTCTACAGTATATCATATTCATAGGACTAATGTTCGATTTTTGCTATACCATCAACTTCCATTTGTTATTCGAACCTTCTTCTTATTCAAACCCACCCTTTAGTTCACATTATACTAGTAGCCGTATGTTAACCTCCCCAACAATCCATCTCAAGGGGTAGTTAATGAGAGGGATATTTTATATCTACATACCATTATTAATCGATATCCCCTCAACTTAGGACTTAGGATGGCTTGGTTCATGAGTACCTAAGCTACAAAGTGACGATCTAAATATATTTTTATAGGTCCTTTCATAACCTACCCAATGAGGAAATATCCTAGCTTTGCAATGAGATACACATACGAAGGATGAAAGCTCCTATTCCTCTTACTAATGATGCAATTGAGTCCATGCAGCTACCACTAGCACCGAAGGTGCTACTTGAACTGGTTAGTGAAGCTACCAACTCATTGTCCTCTGGGTCATGAGCTCCATCTTCCTCAATGATTACCACTATCAAGAAATTCATGAGGAAGCTATTTAAGAGGTAGTGCACCTTAGAGCATAAGGTAAACTAAGCCTCAGTCTAATAAGAGGCAATTATAACTCACTTGCAAATTCAGCTACAACTATCGCCGTTACAACTACTGCCGCTGCCGCCACCACCACCAATGCCTAAGCCAGACTCTATAGAAGAATCCACTAGAGATAAGATTGAAGGGGAGGAGGAAGATGAGAATGAAGAGTGATCTCTTTTTCATTTTCTTTTAAAAAGACTTCAGTTATGCTATTTGCTATTTGGATGACTATATCAACTAACTATTCTTTTATTCACCTTTCTGACTATTATTTATCTTGTTAATTTGTAAGACTATAGGATATTAACTCTTTAGATACTTAGATTAACAATAGTTTTATTTAGTTATTTTTGCTTAGTTAATTTTTTTTTCTTTTCCTTTAGTTAGTTCATTTTGATGCAAAAGGAAAATCAAGTGCTTAGCAATTTGTTAAAAATCAGCTTTTGGACTTCACTTCACTCCTTTTGAAAGAATCCAACAACAAAACTGAGAAAGTTTTAGTTTCTTTTCTTTTCTTTATTATTTTTATTGTTACTCTTACCATCTCCCACAAGAATTTTTGGTTTGCAAGATCAAGTACAATGTATAACTTAAGTATAAGGGAATTGATAGATCATTTATACACTCACTTCAGCTTTTGTCAAAATTTTTCAACAATCTAAGAAATTTACAACCCCTAATATGCATTAAGCAAGCATAATTTTTTTCAAATTTGCCCAAACCTTTATGAATTTAGAACACTTTACTAAACTTGAATAATTGAATCTTTATGATTCAAGAGTTACTCATCACTTAAGCTGAGACTTAGACTTAGGATTAGCATAGATATGAATGGGTTAAGAACTAATTATTTTGATTTTTAAGCTTGATTCTAAAAGATAGTCATCTGTCCTTCCTTTTCAAATTTTCTTTAGACTAGATGAACAGAGGAGATTTATCCTTTGAAAAATCAAGTAGTTAGAGGTATAAACTAAATAATTGAATTGATAAAATAAATTGCTAAAGATCGGTATAGATCAGCATTGGTCCCCTAAAAGAGAAAGATTCTTTCCCACTGTCAATTGAAAAAAAGTAAAATTAATTAAAGTTAATAAAGATTGGCCTTAGTCCCTCAAAAAAGAGAAATACTTTCTCAATGTTAATTAAGCTTCAATAAAGGAAATCAAATTGAATCGATATACCTCCTAATGAAAATTGAGAGAAGTAAAGGGATAATCAAATGATGAATTCATGCAATATGCATCCAGTCTAGTTTTTCAAGCTAAAAATACTTAAGGTAGATTTTGCTCCTATTGAGTTATAGTAAGGAAATTCTTATAACTTTTTCTTGATTAGCTTATGTCTGTTGTAATTTTTAGTTTAGTTTCAGCTTAAGCATTGTAGCTAACCTTGGATCCTCCAGATTGATCACTAAAATTTAGTAGTTCTTAATTTGTTAGTATCGAAGTGTTCTAAATAAATTGTGAAGTTGAGGAAGAAGGGTCATTCACAAAAAATTTTTGCTAAGCAATTTACAATCAAGGATGCGCTTTTCTAAGGTTATAGTTAACCATCTTGTCCTTAAGATATTTTCTTTTATTTTCATTGTTTTGCTTAAAGACAAACTAAAGCTTAAATGTAGGGGCATTTGATAACATGAAAATAGCATATATTTTCGATGGTGATTTTGTACTAATTTTGACTTTATTCTTGTTAATTTTATGATATCTTGAGTTTAATTTGTTTATTTATTATTTTTAGGGAATTCAAGAGCACTTCACGAAGTTTTGAAGGATTCTTAGGCAATTTCGAGCTTTATTGAAGTAAAAGCACAAATCGAGTAAAAGCAAAGAAGTTTTGAGCAAGGAAAAAATGTTTAATAAAGATCATGGTTAAGGACCATGCTCGCAGTCCTTACCCATGATCCTCTTATCGTCAATTTCTTTTAAATTTTAAAGTTTTCACATGAAGAGCAAGAACACGCCCAATAATTGTAATATCCCATAAATTAGTAATCAAAACATAAACATATGAGTAATAGGACAAAGCCTTATCTTTGTATAATTAGAGTCAATAGTCGATCTAAAACATTTGGGAAAATAAACCAATTAGGCTAGAAACTTACAAAAAACATGATGACCCTAATCGAGAAATTTCAATACATTTGAAAATCTATAATATAATAAGAATATTAAAAATAGAATCAAAAGAGTAAGAATTTATTCTATATGAAACCCTAAAGTCGAATTTAGGACAACTGTATCTAAATTAAGGACTTTCGGAAAAAAAATTATCTAATTGAGTCCAAACTTTACAACTAAATTAAAAAGGTTAGTCAAAGTGACTTAGTAAAGTTAGATTTTGAAAACAGTGACCCAAAATCCCAATTTTACACTTAAAAGTATAATTATTTAATACAGTATCAAATTACATGGAACCTTTAAAATCAAGCTAAGAATACAACGAGAACTTAGAGATAAGTTAATGAAATTATAAAATGAGATAACATAATATAATTTACTATATGAATATATTCGTATTTTTATGAGTATACTCGATATAAATAATAATTATACTTGTAAATTAACCCTAAATTACTTAATTATATATACATTATGTGTTGAATTCATGAAAATAATTAAGAAATATATCTTAAAAATAAAAGATATGTTAAGAATAAAATTATGTGTATGAGGGTATACTGCATGCAATATATAAATAGGATATATACTCATATATTAATAAATAACTAAGTATTAATAAAATATACTCAAAATATCTAAATACTTACAAATCTTATAAAAAAATTCAGTTACAGCTAGGGATTGCTAGAAATCATCATAGCAAGCTGTAGAGGATTCAACCTTGCTGATTCAAAAGTAAATTCTATAAAAAAGAAACCTCTCACTTACAATTATAGGAAAAATAATTAAAAAAATTAGAATACTTAGCTCTTAAGAAAATCAACTAACCTAGATCTTTAAATATAAGACCTTTGACTAATAGTTTAACATTTTGGCTACTTAAGACTGTAAGCCCCAAAGTTCAGCCAAGTAACCGTAGGATTGAATTTAGAACCCAAGGTTTAGGGCGATCGGCTAAAGGATCCGATCACACCCAAATTATAAACTATTGAGAAAAATATTAGTAAAAATGACCCCATAAACTTAAATTTAAGAAAATAAGTAGTAAAATAGGAGACTATAAAATTTTCAAATTTTAAGCATAATAACTGCTAATTACCAAAAAGACAAAAAGTGTAATATAATAACTAATAAATTATTAGAGATAGATTATATGTATACTAAAAATTTTAGAATGACCAAAATAATATTTAGGAATGTTCACGTGTACCCCACATGTATTTACGTGTAGATAAAAATACGCGTAATTACTAAAATTGGCCGAAAACTAAGCAAATAATTAAAGAAAATTATAAAATAATTATGGAAAAATCAGAAAAAAATTAGAAGAGGATAAGATGCATCAATATCAGGTCGTGGCATGTCAGGATAAGAAAAAGAAAAATTAGCCAATAGAAATTGAACAACTTAAAAGCCAAAAATCAAGGAATTTGGACAAAGTCTTGTCAAATTAATGCATATTAATTACAGAAAATGTCTATAAATAGGGAAAAAATTTACAGAGCTCATTTGGACAGTTTGAAAAGTGAGAAAATTAGGGAGAGTCAAAAATTCGAGATAAAATCTAGAAAATAAAAAAAATAAGAAAAACTGTGCAATTAAGAGTTTTAAAAGGAACCCACACCAGAAGAGGAGCTGGAAGTGGACGGCCACCACCACCACACGGTGGTGGCAGCGTCCATGCCGGCCGACAATGCCACGGCGGCCCGCGGTGTCCTGAGCCACCAAAACCGGTGAGTCCAAATTCCAGCCCGATTCTTGTGAATTTTGTAAAAATAGTAAATATAATTATAAAATTATGAATTTTTTTATTATGGGATATTTTTGTATGTAGTTTGTAGGAAAAATATTATTTTGATGAAAACATGCCCCGTAATATATGGTCCTTAAGAAATCATGCAAAATCGAGCACATTTCGGTTTAGAAATAAATGACCTTAGAAGTGTAGTTTGAAGCTCAATTTTTTTCTGTAGGATTTTCATGTTATATAGAACAATGCTATGAAGCCATTTTTTTAAATTTAATTTTCGAAATTTTTAAGTTAATTTTTAGCCCTAAAATGATGGAAAATTTGAGTAATTGGGAGTTAATTAGGTGATTAGGATATTAATTACTGATTTAGATAGTAATTAGATGTTTAGGGATGTTAATATCTGATGTGGAAACCTGATCCTAGTGTATGGAGTATTAAGTATAAGCAATGAAGGTGTTATGTGGTAAATGTAGAAAATTAGGAATATGTAGAATTAAAAATTAATAAATATGGAAAAATTAGGTTTAATTAGATAATAAAATAATGAAAATCAGAACATAACAAATCTGAAACAAAATTCAATTTTAGGTAATTATATGAAAAATGTAAAAATTTGTCACATTAAGAGTGAATTCGGTACACTGATATGGATTTAAGTGTACCGAGTAAAATAAACACTGACAAAGGGTAATGATGGTATTTAGGTTATCGGTAAATAATGTGATTAATTTCACAGTATGGGTTGAAACTAATTTCTAGGGTTGGAATATAAAATGTTACTTAAAAATCGAACTAAAAACCTGGTTTAGAAATCGATGCGAAAACCGAACCTGAACCTAACCCCCAAACCTAGAATAATTGTAAAAGACTTAATACCTAGATAATTGGGCATATTAAACCTTAAACAAAACCTAAAGCATTATAGGATAAAACGAACCTATAACAATTATATGAAAAGCTGAAACCACGTTCGTGTCATAGGGATAACCGGCGATGGCCTGAGCAAATCGGACCTCGAGTGAACGAGCGAGGAGTCGAGGTAAGTTGGGATTAATACGATGCTGTATTTTTGGAGGCTTAAGATTATGCTTGGTTGTGCTTGTTAGATAGTTGAATGTATGCATGTGCTTGATTATGGGTGATGCCATGATTCTGTTTATTGCTCTGGTACATACTGTATGAATTGTATGTAATGATTGATCACCCTAAACTGGACCTAATCAAATATACGACCAGTAATCATAATCGAGCATGCATGGCAACCCGTTAGGGGATTTAGGACTCTCCGGCCAAATACCGACCCTTTCGAAAGGGATAGCGCAGGATTGCAAAATGGTCCCTTCTTCATCCTCAATCGAACTAAGTGACAGGAGAGGAGGTCGTGGCGGGGGTGAAGACAGTGGTTCGAAGGTAGTCGCGGGAGGAGTAAGGTCTCCATTACACAAGCCTGGGTTTGGTCGTGAGCTGTTGCATTAACGGTAACTCCTCAACCCGGATTAGAGCGGGCGCAATTTCTCTAATCTCACGACGGGCCGGACAACGTCGTGCGATGGCATTTGCTTGCACATGCATTGCACCTAATAAGTGATTGAAAACCTTGTTGCGTGTATGGTATAGTTTTAAGTCCTCCGTCCCTACTTACTGAGCTGTGGTTGCTCATATCCCTATAGACGTCGTGCAGGTGCTGGCTAAGAAGCGGCAACCAATTACTCAGAAGCTAGCAACTGCTGGATCCTGGGGAGTAAGGAAAAATATTGAAGAATAAACACATATTTTAAGGTCTAAGTTTTTATTTTAGAATTATTTGTCATTTCCGAGTGATGTAATAACTAGGGAATATACTATAGGGAAATGTTGTAAACTTTAACTGCAATAATTGAATGATAACATATATATATATATAATTCCTCACTTTTATAGGTAAATGATTTATTTAAATTACAAATTGTCTACTTCAAAGTGGGTTAGTTGTGGACGCCTTGTGTAGATCAGGTCTAGGATAGCGGTTGTGAGGCCAACTTCTATCTTAGGGTGGTTTACACGGCGGGGCTGTTACGACTCTGCCGCTTCGGGGCGTGACAATTCTAAATTGGTATCAGAGCGTAGTTTTACTGAACTCGCTTTGAAATGAACAATTAAAAGAGTTAGACATCTTAGGAGTACATTGAGAGTGGGTAGAAACAAATGGATATTAAAGTAACGTACTACAAATTATAAGATAGGTAGTGACTATAACACTACATTATGATAGGCGTTAATCAAATTTAGCTCTAGTGTTGAGATCATATGGAGAAATTAGTGAATAGTTGAGGTGATTCAAGAGAACTGAAGGAGGATTTCCGATTCAATTCAGAATTGAGATATGGAGATCATGTGATATGACTTGCTGAGTAAGGATGGTTTGGGAGCGAAAGGTTGTAACTCAGGAGATGTTAGTAAGATATGTGTAGTAACGATAGAAGAGAAATATCCTAGTCTACTAGTATGACTAGTACATCATATATCCTTGGATGATTAACTCTAAAGATTTATTGAATGGTTTTCACATTCTCTTGGATTAGTTGGAGTAGGTTACGATCATATATAACATGAGAATACGGTATATGAGGTGACAATTGATTATAGTATTGAGGAGTTTAGTAATGGTGAAGTATATGGAATAATTGCTACCTCTGATTTTCCTTTTGAAGTATAATGTCCTGAATCACCAAATGTAAATGATACTCAATGAATGGGAAGATAAATGTGGTGGAAATTTGAATGATGAATACAATGTGTTAGTTAGTTATATTTTGTCAAGAGTTCGGACTTATTTATATGATTGGTTATGCATATAAATTAAGACCCTATCAATCTTTCAATAGATATAGTAGTGCTCATTGATGGATGTGTATTCTTCGGAAATATACATCTGTCGTAATGTATCATACCCTTGTGAGAAAAATATAAAAAGGGGATTGGATACGTTTTAGATTATCAATTTTGGAAGTACTTTATATATGTAAAAACTAGTGGGTTATTGAAGTGATTTAGGTTGAATGAAGAATAATCTTTAAGTTAATATAGAGTGGAGGTGTAAAGAGTTTTGATAGAACTGATCGGTGAGATGAGATGTAATGACATGACGAGACTCATGAACAATAGTGAAAATCAATTTGAGTTTTGGAATAACAAAGATATGGTGATATGCACTAAAAATTAGGGTGAATCCAAAACTTATAAGCTTTCTGAGATGACCTCAGCTCGATACTTAGTATGAATATGAGGTAGTATAATTTGGAGTGAAATAAAGTATAGTATAGAAGCGGATTCTAAGAAGACAAAACATTAAGAGGGAAAAGTTAGAAACCGATTCAGAAATGAATCAAAATCTAATTTAGGGGTGAACCTTATATAAAATAAGAATGCAGTATAGGAGATGATAAATGATGATAATAATAAGGAGTCTAATGATGATAAGGTATATGAAGTGATTGTTATTTCTGATTTTCTTATGGATGTATAAAGTATTAAATCAGCAAGTGGAAATAATATTAATTAGAAGACAAATGTAGTGGAATTCTTCTGAATGAATAGTCGTTAGAAGTAATTTGAATTATGGATATGGTATGATAGTTGATTATGTTTTCTTAAGAATTGAAATTGATCCTGCATTAGTTATTTATATGTGGGGATATCCAAACGATCTTTTAATGAATGTAACAGAGCTTCTCGATGGAGTGTATTCTGTTGGACATGTACAAATGCAATGATGATCGACATATTTATAGCTAGGAGTGTGAAAAGATTAAATGTATTTTTGGTGATTAATTTTAGAAGTCCTTTATATGGTAAGAACAGTAAAATGAATAGTGCTATAAGGCTACAATCAGATTAAGAATTCTTAGGCCTTTAGTGAATCATGAATTGGAGAATTATAGTTTAGAGTAATAATTAAGTATAAGTGAAGCCAAATGAATATGAAATGGATCATGAGACTTTTAGCTAGTGCTAAGGCAAGTACAATGATATCATTATACAGTACTTATAAGTGGTAAATAAAATGGATAGTTATTAAATGATACATAAGAAATGAAGTAAAATTGCTACGTAAACTACAATTGAATAAATATCCAAACACTCTAAAATATTAATTGGATGAGTAACAAGTGACGGTAGAGACGGAATTAAAGTAACAAGTTGGAGATGATTAAGACTTTTGATCAACAGTTACTTAGTTATCCTAAGGACCAATCTAGAAAGGTATAACCCTTCAGAAAGTAAATTTTATGAGATAGTTATCTATTAGTAAACTAGTTATGATAAGGAATGTTAATCACGGAAAGAATTTAAGGATCCGAGCTTAAAGGGATTAGAAGATAAGTAGTGATTTCATTGAAAGACTTTTCCTTGATTTTAGTTGAATGATGATAAGTATGAATAGAAAAGGATTGGTTGATGAGTACCCTCACCGTAGAATATACAAATGGATGAAATGCAAGTACAAGGATGATATTAAGGTATTCATTCTGTATAAGTTAGAAACTAGTGAACAGAAAAGGATTTAAGATGAGTGAGATTATCGTTACCTATCAATTTAGAATCTATAATGGAGGAAGGATAGTAATCCATAGAATCGTAGGATATGATGAAAATGGAATTCAAAAGGAAAGTTACTGATGGTGGATTATGAGAAGTTAGTTGATATCTATAAAAAGAGAGACTAAGGAAAATACCAATAAGTATTAGATCTACTAGTAACATGTAAGGGTTCAAAGGTATTTCTGAAGATTATTTTGTGGATATTAGAATATCATGATTAAGTCAATCAAGAATCAAACCTATGATTGAAATGCTGTATTGGATATTGTAAATGAGACCATAGGAGTTAGAGGAGTGACTGTCAATTTCTAGAATAATATTAGAGTGGAATGACATCGGAAAAGGATCAGTGCATAAATAATATTCATGGAATTGGGAAAAAGAAATATATACCAACTATATATGGAAACGTTTGTGGCGTTACCCGATGATAGTATTTTGATATACAAAGAATCTGTAGATAGCATTATTGAAGTTGGGTAATCATAAGCAGTATATTGAAATGGAAGACATGTGATTTTTTTTTTTTTTGGAGAAGAGATTTCGGTAGATATTAGAAATGTTGAATTGATGATTAGAGGAAAAATCCATTGAAGTAATCCAGTATACGAAGAAGATTTAAAGATACAATGTACTTCATATTAGCAATTGCGATAGGTAATCCAACAGGAACATGGCAAATCTGAATTGTCCAATTGTTGTTGTTGAGTCTCATGTCTTGTCGATCTGGTCAGTGTATCTTATTGTATCATGTCTTGTCCAGTAATAATATCAATACTGTTTCTTTAGCTGAGTCTGTCAGTCAAAAGTTATATTCATCCTCCTCGAGTCAAGTCAAGTCAAATTGAGTTGTTAACCATCTCATTTGAATCCGAGATGGAGAAGCGTTAAGATTTGCCAAATTGCTTCTGTTGATCCTATGCTAAGCTTTATGAAGAACAAATGAAAAGCTAAGATAGTAGTATCATCGTTTTGAATGGAAGAGTTTAGATGAAAGGAAGGGTGATGATATGAAGTAAATGCAGAATCACTAATGATCACAAATAAAACTTAAGAAACAATCAAACAAGGAATAAATGGAGAATAAACCAATAAGGAAAATTTGCGAGGTCGTAAAGCTAAATTATAAGATAGTACAATACGGCTAGAGGAGTACAGCAATGAAATAAGCCCTGATCGATATTGAGATAAGGAATGCAAAGGAAGGAAATTAAGAGATCGAGCAAAGGATCAAATAGAGAAGAGATGGAATATTAATTAGAAAGCAATTAAGGAACTTAATCAGTAAACTACACAGAAGTTCCACTTGAAGATAGTTCGGTAGAATGGAAAGTGGGTTTTAAGGATATAAAGTAACCCCCAAAAATATTGGATAATCAGGTTCAGAAGTTCAAGAGTTGAGACTAAGAGTTGAGACACGGGGTAGGTTAAGATACGACCGGATGAAGGTCTAGACTTACAAATTTAAGTAGAGCTAAATGTACTAACAATCCTAGCAAGTAAGCAATACATAGGTATACAGTAGTTTCGAGGACGAAACTATTTCAAAGGGGGGTAGAATGTAAGCCCCAAAGTTCAGCCAAGTAACCGTAGGATTGAATTTAGAACCCAAGGTTTAGGGCGATCGGCTAAAGGATCCGATCACACCCAAATTATAAACTATTGAGAAGAATATTAGTAAAAATGACCCCATAAACTTAAATTTAAGAAAATAAGTAGTAAAATAGGAGACTATAAAATTTTCAAATTTTAAGCATAATAACTGCTAATTACCAAAAAGACAAAAAGTATAATATAATAACTAATAAATTATTAGAGATAGATTATATGTATACTAAAAATTTTAGAATGACCAAAATAATATTTAGGAATGTTCACGTGTACCCTACATGTATTTACGTGTAGATAAAAATACGCGTAATTACTAAAATTGGCCGAAAACTAAGCAAATAATTAAAGAAAATTATAAAATAATTATGGAAAAATCAGAAAAAAATCAGAAGAGGATAAGATGCATCAATATCAGGTCGTGGCATGTCAGGATAAGAAAAAGAAAAATTAGCCAATAGAAATTGAACAACTTAAAAGCCAAAAATCAAGGAATTTGGACAAAGTCTTGTCAAATTAATGCTATTAATTACAGAAAATGTCTATAAATAGGGAAAAAATTTACAGAGCTCATTTGGACAGTTTGAAAAGTGAGAAAATTAGGGAGAGTCAAAAATTCGAGATAAAATCTAGAAAATAAAAAAAATAAGAAAAACTGTGCAATTAAGAGTTTTAAAAGGAACCCACACCAGAAGAGGAGCTGGAAGTGGACGGCCACCACCACCACACGGTGGTGGCAGCGTCCATGCCGGCCAACAATGCCACGGCGGCCCGCGGTGTCCTGAGCCACCAAAACCGGTGAGTCCAAATTCCAGCCCGATTCTTGTGAAATTTTTTAAAAATAGTAAATATAATTATAAAATTATGAATTTTTTTATTATGGGATATTTTTGTATGTAGTTTGTAGGAAAAATATTATTTTGATGAAAACATGCCCCGTAATATATGGTCCTTAAGAAATCATGCAAAATCGAGCACATTTCGGTTTAGAAATAAATGACCTTAGAAGTGTAGTTTGAAGCTCAATTTTTTTCTGTAGGATTTTCATGTTATATAGAACAATGCTATGAAGCCATTTTTTTAAATTTAATTTTCGAAATTTTTAAGTTAATTTTTAGCCCTAAAATGATGGAAAATTTGAGTAATTGAGAGTTAATTAGGTGATTAGGATATTAATTACTGATTTAGATAGTAATTAGATGTTTAGGGATGTTAATATCTGATGTGGAAACCTGATCCTAGTGTATGGAGTATTAAGTATAAGCAATGAAGGTGTTATGTGGTAAATGTAGAAAATTAGGAATATGTAGAATTAAAAATTAATAAATATGGAAAAATTAGGTTTAATTAGATAATAAAATAATGAAAATCAGAACATAACAAATCTGAAACAAAATTCAATTTTAGGTAATTATATGAAAAATGTAAAAATTTGTCACATTAAGAGTGAATTCGGTACACTGATATGGATTTAAGTGTACCGAGTAAAATAAATACTGACAAAGGGTAATGATGGTATTTAGGTTATCGGTAAATAATGTGATTAATTTCACATTATGGGTTGAAACTAATTTCTAGGGTTGGAATATAAAATGCTACTTAAAAATCGAACTAAAAACCTGGTTTAGAAATCGATGCGAAAACCGAACCTGAACCTAACCCCCAAACCTAGAATAATTGTAAAAGGCTTAATACCTAGATAATTGGGCATATTAAACCTTAAACAAAACCTAACAAGAAGCATTATAGGATAAAACGAACCTATAACAATTATATGAAAAGCTGAAACCACGTTCGTGTTATAGGGATAACCGGCGATGGCCTGAGCAAATCGGACCTCGAGTGAACGAGCGAGGAGTCGAGGTAAGTTGGGATTAGTACGATGCTGTATTTTTTGAGGCTTAAGATTATGCTTGGTTGTGCTTGTTAGATAGTTGAATGTATGCATGTGCTTGATTATGGGTGATGCCATGATTCTGTTTATTGCTCTGGTACATACTGTATGAATTGTATGTAATGATTGATCACCCTAAACTGGACCTAATCAAATATACGACCAGTAATCATAATCGAGCATGCATGGCAACCCGTTAGGGGATTTAGGACTCTCCGGCCAAATACCGACCCTTTCGAAAGGGATAGCGCAGGATTGCAAAATGGTCCCTTCTTCATCCTCAATCGAACTAAGTGACAGGAGAGGAGGTCGTGGCGGGGGTGAAGACAGTGGTTCGAAGGTAGTCGCGGGAGGAGTAAGGTCTCCATTACACAAGCCTGGGTTTGGTCGTGAGCTGTTGCATTAACGGTAACTCCTCAACCCGGATTAGAGCGGGCGCAATTTCTCTAATTTCACGACGGGCCGGACAACGTCGTGCGATGGCATTTGCTTGCACATGCATTGCACCTAATAAGTGATTGAAAACCTTGTTGCGTGTATGGTATAGTTTTAAGTCCTCCGTCCCTACTTACTGAGCTGTGGTTGCTCATATCCCTATAGACGTCGTGCAGGTGCTGGCTAAGAAGCGGCAACCAATTACTCAGAAGCTAGCAACTGCTGGATCCTGGGGAGTGAGGAAAAATATTGAAGAATAAACACATATTTTAAGGTCTAAGTTTTTATTTTAGAATTATTTTTCATTTCCGAGTGATGTAATGACTAGGGAATATACTATAGGGAAATGTTGTAAACTTTAACTGCAATAATTGAATGATAACATATATATATATATATAATTCCTCACTTTTATAGGTAAATAATTTATTTAAATTACAAATTGTCTACTTCAAAGCGGGTTAGTTGTGGACGCCTTGTGTAGATCAGGTCTAGGATAGCGGTTGTGAGGCCAACTTCTATCTTAGGGTGGTTTACACGGCGGGGCTGTTACGACTTTACCGCTTCAGGGCGTGACAAAGACCCCCAAAGAAAATCCTAAAGAAATTATAGAAAAATAAGAAAAAAATTAAGAAAAACAAGGGAATTACCAAGCTAAGCTAAAAATTGAACCAAAGGAAAGTTTGCTATGGAACCTAACCGGCCACTACTAGCCCACACCGCGTATTGGCCATCTGATAACCCCTTTCCGGCCTACGGTGGCTGGAGCTTCGATAAACTCAGGTTCTGAATTTCTGCCATGTTTTTATCTATTTTCTAAAAATTATTAAATTAATTAACAAAAATATGAAAAAATTAATCCTTAGGTTATTTTAGATGTAATTTCATTTCGTAAATTTATTTTTAAAAAATTATAAATATTTAATAAACTTGCTCAACAAATGTATTGTTCACTCAAAATTTGAAATTCAAAATAAATATACTATATGATGTAATTTTCAGGTCAAAAATTTTCTGAAAGATGTTTATGATATTTATGTAATTGCTACGTAACTCAAATTTTTATTTGAATATTTTAAAAATTTATTACATTTTTTTTGCCTAAAAATAGCTTAAAAATCGGCTAAAATTGTGAAATAAATAGGAAATTATGAAATTAAATGATGAAATGGACATGTATTGATTTCTAGTGAATAATAATAATGTTGGGATAAGTTGAAATCAATTTAGTGCAAAAAGGATTATAATTAGATAATTTAGGATAATGTAAGAGTAAAATTGTAAATACAAATATAGATGTGATAGATCGAAAACTTAAAACCAAGTACTAGTTGAGTTCCCCATATTTTTAGGAGTCTATAGAAATTTTTGAAGAATTATTTGATAACTCGAGCTAATTATTACGAATTTACATAGTAAAATAGCTTAACTTATAAACTAAGACTCATTTTTAGTAATAATAGGTTAAAATAGGATAAATAGTTGAATAAAAACTATATATATGTTTATTGATTAGATTGGATAAAAATTATATTTTTAATATGTTTAATGATATTTTAATAATCAGGATATATTATATATATATTAGAGTTAGATAATACTTATATTATACAAATATATTATCAAATTAGGTAAAATGCAGTTTAATAACCTAAAATACGTATAATACGATAATATTTATATCGATACGTATAACTGTATTAAAAGCTCGAACTACCGATTAAAAATCATCTCTAAAAATAAGACCCGTAACATGTGTTGTTAGGTCTATACAAACCCAACAACACTAATTTTATTAAAATCAAACAATCTTAGGTAATATAACTTATAACTCTATAATATTCTAAAATGTACGCATTATGGTAACCCTATCGAAATTGAAACATGATTAAATTAACTAAAAGTATGTTTCAATATGATAGAAATGATATATAATATGTAATAGTATAAATTATATATATTATCAATAATTAATAACTTAACTCGATATATATATATAATAAAACTATATATTATAGTGATAATAGATTCTTATATATATATATAACCATTTTAGATCAAACCTTAATGTTTTGGTAACTATTACGAAAACTAAATTTAGTTTATATATATATATATATAGATAGATAGATAGATAGATAGATAGATATATAGGATTCCCTGGTGATGAGATCATTGACAACCCAAGTCTTCCGTAACGAGCATTTAAACAGGTAAGTGGGATCAATGAATATCATTTCATAATATCTAAAGACTTTGGTATGTATTGGTTTGTAATTGTAGTTAGCTGTTTGTACGTATACAACATTTGTGGTTAGGTTTTGATTTACTGTGATGGGAGTTAAACTCCTTAATATGGTTGTTGTATGAATATTATCATGCTTAAATTGTTTGAGCTTAGTTAATTACCCTAAAAGGATGAACTAACTCAAACTCGGCTTAATATCTAACTCGATATATATCGTAACCCATTAGGGTAACGACTAGGATTTTCAGGCCAAATACAGATTCCCTTCAATGAAGATAACTAAAATGGTCATTTCCCCACCCTTAGCTGAACTAAGTAATAGGAGAGGAAGTTAAGGTAAGGTTAGGGGTCATGATTTGAAGGTAGTCTCGGGAGGAAGGCTTTTTCTATTATAGAAGCCCCAGTTTGGTTTTGATCTGTAAGTGTGTGATGTCAATCTGCTTAACCCGAATTAAAGCAGGCATAATTTCTTTGATCTCACAATGAATCAAATAACGTCATACTATGGCATTTGCTTGTATATACATTGCATCTAACTAACTTAATTGAAAACCTTACTTGTGATGTGTTGAGTGTATACTTCTGTCTCCACCCCACTTACTCAGTAAGTTGTTACTCATTCTTCTATAGTTTGTTTTGCAGGCTTTAAATTACTTATAAGGGCTTACCCAACACCAGAACCCTAATAAACTGGGAAGGGAAGCAAGATACAACAAGAATTGGCCGATTATTTCCCTTAACATTAACTTTTTATCTTTTAAGGAAAATTATACAAAACTCCTCAAAGAGCTTGGTAGTTTTCAATATTTTGGTCTGTATATGAAATGACAGGCACCTGTAGGATTTACTACTACTCTTTTATAAGGTCAAATTACAAGTTTATTATTACAAATTATTTCAAAGGATTACTCTACAGCTTTATATCAAGCAAGTATCAAATTGAACGCTTCAAAAGGGTAGAGTCAAGTATGCTTGGTGTGAACTAGGTCTAAGATAGCAACTGTGAGGATAGTTTCTATCTTAGAATGGCTCACACGGTATGATTGTTACAACTTTCCCTTTTCGAGGCATGACAATAACCACAACCGTATGCTTGAGGAGTGTAGTTATCATAAGTTGACTCCCCTATGCATCCGATCAAACTCTATTATGGATTTTTGACCACATTCTCCATAGGGCCCTCTTATCTCTTCCTTCTTCAAGCTAAGGTTATGGAAGAAGGAGAAGAAGGTACCAATGATAATAAGTTTTATTGCAAGACAATTCATGATGTTCATATCGATCTATTATGTGCCTCTGCATATAGCATTGGGTATACCTCATACAATAATTGTCCTAGCTTTACCATATCTCTTGTTTCATTTCTTTTGGAATAGTCACGAACACTTTTTTTATTCTGGATCTACAATGATTTCCAAATCTTTTATTTTAATAGGTTTTCTTTGTAATCTTAAATCCATTGCTTATAAACAGACACTTAAGCCTAAGGTTACAGAGAGAGCTCCTTGAGCACTAGTTTGTAAGGTTTAGAATTACAAGGGGCTTCTCCATTATTATTCTTTTCTTCTTAGTTTTCATGTCTCTATTTTAATTACTTGGTAAATTGTTGTTAAACTTTATGTTCAAAGGATGATCTTTATTTAGGAAATTTAATCTATGATGTTTGCTTATTGCAATCTGATTACACCATTTTTATTATCATTAGATTAATATTCCCTAGGTTATTAATTTAATGTCTGAGTTTGATGTAAAGATGCGAATCTTACAATAAATAGATAAGTGTAATTAGCAAGATTAAGTACACTACGAGATTAGGTATTGAACCTTTCTGAATTAGGGTAACCCAATAACAAGATCTAAGTTCTTAATATCATCTTGAAATGCTCTATTCAAAAGCAATGTATCTAGAGAGGGTTTCAAGGTTAGGAATTAGCTAGAAACACGAGTTCGGCTAATTCATAAGCCGATAGTACTACTAAAAATGATTAAATATACTCACATAATTGGTTCCTCGTAGGATCGATACTTAGATTCAACATCCATTTTAATCTATAATGTAACTTGATTAGGTATACTTACCTAATAAAGCGGTATATACCCCAACAATGACTTAAGAACTTTAAGTCTTAGTTAGATACAATACTCTAAAGAACTTTATGAAGCCTCACAATCTCCTACAAAAATAGAAAAGAAATAGCCAAAGAATCGTTAGTCTTATTGCAAGGCACAAAATGTATCATATTGTTGAACCTATCAACTACTACCATCATAGCATCTTTCGCTCATGCTATTCTAAGCAAATTAAGAATAAATTCCATACTCAATGCAATCCATGGTTTGGTCGATATAGGCAACAGCATAGCCTTTCCTTGCATAAGCAAACATTTAGCCTCCTTACAAGTTTTACACCTCTTAACAACTCAATGTACACCCCTTAACATTTAGGCTAGTAAAACCTCAACTTCAACTGCTCACACATTCTTCTTTCTCCAAAATGTCTGGACAATCCTCTACTATAGGATTCCCTAATGAGCAACTCTCATAATGAACAAATCGGCACACATAGTTTTCCAACTCAAAAAAGATAACCATCCTCAATGAATTAATTATCCAACGTCCTTCCTTCATTACATTAGGCATAGATCAAACCAAAATGAGGATCTTAGGGATACTATTCTTTAATGTTCGTAAATCCCATCGATCTTGTTTGAAGGTTAAGAAGCATCACATTTTGTCTAAATAGGGCATCTATAACCACATTTTCTTTCCTTTTCTTATACTTCATCACAATAAAAAATCTCTCGAGAAATTCAACCCACTTAATCTATTGCATAGACAACTTTGGCTGACTCTTCATTTTTCTCAAGGTTTAGTGATTAGTATCCACTAGAAATTCTTTTGGCAATAAGTAATGTTGCCATGTTTGCAAAGCTCGGATAAGCGTATATAGTTCCTTCTTATCAAACGGAATAATTTAAAGTATACTATTTTAATTTTCTCTCTAGAATAGCCAATAGGTCTACAGTCTTTGCATGAGAACTACTCCTATTCCATTGCTAAATGTATCATTCTTCAACTCAAAGATGTTATTGGTGAATTTTAGGGGTTGGAAATATCCTGCAAAGATAAGAAAAATGCTTAGTATTAAAGCTAGTCTAATGCGACTACTCTGATGCCTAAATCAATAAACATAAATGAGAAAGGTAAAAGTAAAGAGGTAAGAGTTATCAAATGCCTCTTACAGAGTTTTTTTCCCGTATTTATAGGAGATTGTCATGTCTGAAAGAGCAGTTATCGAAATAACTGTCGAGACACGTAAAAGCAAGTTGATTAGACACCTTCCCTGAAACATAAAAAGAGTAGGCAGTTATGTAATATAACCATACTTGGGAAAACTATTCGTGTTATGAACTTGAATTCAAATCAGCAACAAGATACTGACAATATGGATTGCGCGACTTGTCAGCAACTGAATGGATAAGTAAGATGGGTAGATGAAAACTGAATATCAACAAAAGACTTTGTTGAAATTGATCAAAGATTGCACTCAAGCTGAAGTCAACCTCTTCTTTAGCTCTGTAAAGCTTTCTTCCTCCTTAATTCCCCAACAAAATTCAACATTCTTCATAGTGAACTCGATAAGGAGTATGGCAATTGAGTTAAAGTTCTTAATGAACCTATATTAGAAAGATACTAAACCATAGAAACTTTGCATGTCTACACAAGAGGTTAGGGTAAGCCATTCTACAATAGCTCAAATTTTCTCCCCATCTACTCTCAAGCCTCCACTACAAACAACATACCTAAGAAATATGACTTCCTCTTGGCAGAACCAACTCTTCTTCAAATTCCCAAATAGTTTCTTAGCTCGTATCACTTCACAAGCAATTCAAAGATGGTTCACATGGTTCGCTAGATTGGGAGTGTATATCAAGATATTGTCAAAATAGGCTACAGAGAATTTCCCTATCTAATTCCTAAATACATGGGTCATTGTAGATAGCCCATTTTTGCCTCCTTTTGATTTTGAATTTTTTTTTAAATAAGGTAAAGGGCCCTAACTTAGGAAAAAGTACAAAAAATAGAAAATTTACAAAAATAAAAAATATATAGAAAATTAAAAAAAAAGAAGATAATTTTAAAAAGATAAAATGATAAATAATAATAAGAAAAAATGATAATAAAATTTTTTAGATAATTCAAATAGAATAGCCTTAGTATCCTTTTTTAAGCCTTAATAATAATAAGAGAAGAGGGATTTTTAAGCCTGAGCTTAGATTTAAATCTAGCTTAGGCCAACCTAGTCCAGATATGAAAATTTAATGCATATATGGACACAACACAAGCTAATAACCTAATAGTTCCAAGCTCTGACTTCCCATTACATGTAACATAAAGGTCTTGAGTTCAAATTTTGCAATAGGCACAAAGTGCCTTTTACTTTTCCTAAAACCTTACCTAACACGTGGCACCACTTAGCTACAATTGCGAGTTGATGTGGCGCTACTTCAACATCATTTAGCACGAGTCATGCCAAGTGTCCTGACACATGTCACAATGGCACATCAGCCCTCTACCACATGTTCGACAGATGGCACGACGTTGTTAGGTCTCTTAGCTAATTTAACGCTACGTTAGCATCTCTTTCCATCTCTTTCTTTCCCTTTCCCTTTTTTTCCCTAATAAACCCAGCTGGTAGCACCACTTTAGGGCTTTTTTGGATTCGATTTCCTCCATGATTTCACCAAATTAATGGTTAAATTGTCAACTAGACACAGAACACTTCATAATCATGCTAAGAAAATGTCCAAATACACTCATTTAAGAGGTTAGAATGTAGATTAAAGATTAAGAAAAATTTGAAAATGCGAATTTTTCATTTGAGTAAAATCTCCTTGATTCAAGCCCTTTGATATATTGCGAAGCTTCCTTTTAATCTTTTAAGCAAGAACAGACATCAAAGATATGATCTTGACCAAAAATTTACTTTAATTCATAACCAAATCCAAGTGTCAAATCTTGGTCATCTTCCCTCATTAATGGCATTTGATGGGTTTCTATCTTCGATTCAAGCTCTAAAACTATAAATTGGAGCTGAAACAAGAATTATAGGCCATCAACTTCTTCTCCCCATGCTCACAAAACTCATAATCACACTCTCATGGTCGACCTCTCTCTAACCACTCGAATCTCTCTCTCTTTCTAAGATTTCTTCAATCGTAACAATGATCAAAGAAATCTAATACTATAGTTAAGTTCCCCACTCCACCAACTGTCTACTCTAACCATATTCTTCCTCAACCTTACCCCTTAGCTCAAGAATCAATGGCCTAAGGTTCAGACTCATAGCCACCATTACAGACCAACATTCTCTGGTGGTTGTCTCCTTAAATTAACAACTTGGCCATCCCTATATCATGACCCAACAATATCATTATCATGGTAGGTTGCCGTGTACTATACAAAGGTTTACTATCAACCCCCCTTACTGATCACAGGCCTTTCATACGACACACAAGGCTCCTTCTACTATACATTACTACTAGACCCATAGAGAGGTAATATAGAGCAATTTAACTAGGATTACTTCTATAGTATAAATTAACTAATCGTGTGGACTCGTAAGATCCACACCAAAAGAATATTACAAACAAATGCTGTTCATAAGGGAACTGCATTAGAAATTTTAATTTATGTTATAAACAATAATATAAAAGTAACTAGTTATCTACAAATCTATCAAAAAATTTCCTCTTTACTCTCTAATCACTCTAACTCGTCTCTACATAAGACTTACCACGGGCATACCTCGACTTGGATTAGAGAAGAGGTTTTCCTGTATCAAAAGAAATCTATCAGGGTAGCTTAATGAGATAAATACTCTCATCAATACCACATGGCAGAAATTTATCAAATGCACAATCATATGAATGCATGAACAATCAATATGCTAAACAACATATGCAACGACTTAGAAACTGCATACAACTCAGAATTATGCCACTTGTAGTCAGGGTTTGGAGATAATTAATTAACCCAAACCAAAATCCAGGTTCCAGACCTTAGGTTTTATTTCATTTGCATTATTGTACTTAAACCAAAACAAAACTATATTATATTTGTATATACTTTCTTTACTGAATAACAAAGCATACTTTTAAAATCCCAAGTCTAGCGGTATAGTGGCCTCCGCAATCCACAAACACATGCCCTAAGCAGAAGCCATAAGACCCGGCCCTTCGCCGACGGTTGGCGTCTCCCAACACCGAGTAAGCCCATTAGCTTAGGACAGAGACTCAATAAAAATGATGACATAGCTAATGCCCAATCCTGTAAGAGGCTTGTTTTCCTATGAGTCCCTTCCCATCTTCTGCGTGAAGCAGCAGTCGGTGTTATCCGAATGCAATTATGGGGAATGCATGATCCATTTAATTTCTTAATCATACAAGTGATTAACTCGATTTTCAAGGTGATCAGACAATTTCATTCCATACAATTGTACGTATAAATTATCATAAACAATTCCCATTATTATATAATTAACAAGTCATCGTATTCATTCACAAATTCATACACATGCATTTCCTATATCCCACAAGCATCCAAATTTATATATATAAGTTTAGGTGTATCTATTCCACAAGCAAAATCAAGTAAAGAGTCATCGGGAATTTACTCACTTCGCTATACAGTCAGCCAAAGTAATCCTGGGGCAAATCGTCTCCGTACGCGGGGTCCCCTGATCATCGAAATCATGATACTATAAGGAATTGGTATAGACTTAAGATACTAAGCTAAAATCCCTTAAGTTATACTCTTGATTAGTTTTGGTATCCTTTCCTGGTTTTTACTTAAAAGTTCAATCATGTATAACTTTTTCATTTTAAATCCAATTTTTATGATCTTATAGTCAGTCTTCATCATTTTCGGGGTGCATTTTAACATAGTGAGGTTAGATTCTCAAGATGAGGCACGTAAATCTGTCCATAGGTCAGAACAATAGTCGTCCTCATGTTTTGGAGTGCTTTTGAGCCTTGTTTGGTTAATGGGCTTTTTGGTAATTTGAGAAATCCTTTGGGCTTGGTCTTAAGATTTCCTTCTAAGCTCAAAATATTTCATAAGGTCAGATTTGCAACTTTGATTTATACTCCTAAGGCTATCAACCGCTTCTTGGGCTCTTAAGTGGGCTTAAGTTGCCAAATGGGCTTATTTTTTATCCAACTCAAATTTAATCACTTTGTTGGGCTTTGGGAATGCCTTATGGGTTTCTTAAGAGTCTTAAAACAACTCTTATTGATGTGTCAAGTTGTTGGTCAGAAATTTAAGGTTGGTTCAACTTAGTGTGTAAGGCCTGTTTTGGAAGTTCTAATCTCGATTTTGAGTTTTAAACTCGATTTTGAGTTTTAGTAGACACCTAATTTTTACCCCTTCGTAATCCTAATTTTTTATTTTTTAATTTAATTTTATTTTTTTATTTATTATTATTTTTTTATTTTTTACAAAAAGGGTCCTAATTCAAAAATAAAAAAAACAATAAAAATGAAAAATAAAAATAAACATAAAAATATTAAACAAGTATCTTTATAAAACACCAACTTTACATGCTCATATTTTAACTTCATGCAAAGGTTTCATGAGTTTGTTTCTTAAGATGGTCTTTAATGTTATAACAACTTATAATCATACTCATATCTTCAAGAAATCAAAGGCTCTTAACATGAACACTAACCTACTAATACAAGAAACACTTACTCGTCCTTAAAGCAAAGTATGGTGGTTGTGCACAAAGGTTCCACTTAAATTCTTAACCTTACTTCCTTCTTTTGTACCTTTTTGGAAACCCATGTTATTTGATCCTTTGGAGCGAGGTTTGTGGAAGGTTCCAAGGGTCCTAAAAGAGCTTAGATGTTACAAGAGAAAGATACAAGAAAAAAAATGAAAGTGTCATGAGTGAAGTTTGGAAAGTGGTGGCAAAGTTGATTTTGTAGGGCTTAAGTGTTCCTACTTTTTGGGTTGGTTTCAAATGAAAGAAAAAGGAAGTGAAAATGAAATGGAAAGTGAGAGAAAAATGATGCAAGAGTGGCCGGTTGGAATGGGAGTGAATATGTGTTTAAGAGGTCTTAAAATTATTATCTTGTAACTTACACAAAAGTCAACAATTGTAACTATTGATGATGTAAGCATTAAGGAGTGAATAGTAGTGTATAAGAGAAAGTGATCAATGGATGAAAAACAAGAGCATGGCCCACCTCTCCTTCTTGTTCAAACCGGCCATGGGATGTCCTTTTTGGGCATGGACTTATCTTGTCTCTTTTGTTAAAGTTAAGCATGTAAAATCTTGTGAAAGTTTGTCAATATATAGTATAAGTGGAAAGGTGATAAGGAATGTGTCTTATCATTAGATTTGGATAAGTTATCAATTGATACATAATTCCAACTTTCAATTGATAAGTCATTTAAAGTGATTGGTCGGTCTACTTATCTATATGTAAGGCTTGGCATAAAGATAAGGACATTGTCTTATAGGAAATTGTATTAGAATTTATTTCTTGCATTGTTTTGTAAATTATGATTCGATTCTTATAAAATTAAGAAATTTTCTAAAGTTGAATAAAATTCTTCAAATTAAATTATCGATTAGTTGCTTAGGGTTAAAATTCCTTAATTGTTTTAAGGTTTAGGGTCTTAAGTGACTTTAGAGCTCGCAATTCTTCAAGCTCAGGTTTTATCGATAATTGATTTTTTAATTGGAAAAATTTAATTCATTTCTAAATATAAACTTAAGTTCTTAGTTTAGTTGATTCTTGGGAATGTTTGAGAAAGACTCTTAATCAAATCATAAGCCTACTAAAAGTAAGGTTACACCCTATCACACCCAAAAATCCCTAGAAACACCCTCATTCCATCTCAACAACACTTAGCCACAACCAATGAACAGCCACCATTACCCCCTCAACTTCAACAATTGCCCAAATGGCCAACAAATGCAACAGCATTTGAAAAATAACCCCTAATACCAATAAAAAAATACATGAAATCATGTCTTCCCACATGAAATTCATACCAAAACTGCTCTAATCAAAGCTACTGAAAAGCTAGTGATTTCTTCTCCAGGCTTTCATACGTGCATAGTACGTGCTCATGTTGGATGACCCAAGTTTGATCCTACCTACGCCTACTATGCTCTGACCCACGCTCCAGTCTGATTACCCGTTGGTTTGGCTTTGTTATGGTTTTATTTATTTATTATTGTAATTGTAACCAAAAAAAAAAGAAGAAGAAGAAGAAAATAAATCGAAAAAGAGAAAAAAAAGAGAGAAGACAAAAGAAGAAAGAAAATAGAGAAGAAATAAAAGAGAAAGAAAGGAAAGTCTCTTTTTTATTGTTATTATCATCATTTAGGCTTCGATCAAAAACAATAAATAAAATATAATAATAATAATAATAATAATAATAATAAATAGAAAAAAGGGTTTATCACTGAGAAAAGCTTTTTTCAAATAAATTAACTCTTTTCAAAATTAGGACTTTCTTTATAGAATTTTCAAAAAAAAAAATTAAGACCCTTCCCTAGAATTTTTCCAAATAAACAAAATGGTTAAGAGACATAAACTCGACCACTTTTCAAAAAAAAAAAATCATCAACACGTTTAAACTTTCAATAAATAAACTACGAAAGCTTGATCCCAAATAGCGGATACATAAATACTCATACATAATTATGGGGCGACTTAAAATATGAAAAGTTTTCTTTTTCCGTCTTTGTAAATAATAATTCAGTTATCCTTTTTTAGTAGGTTTAATGTTATTTACTTGCTTACATGTAATTAGATATTTTCTTTTAAAAGGGTATTATTGAAAAATGAATCTAAATTTAGAAAGTTAAAAAGCGGTACCCGTTAAAGATTTAATAGTATTGATAGGCATTTTTAGATAATTGTTATATGAGTTTATATTACTTGATCCACTATCTAAGTCCGATCCACTAGTCCAAGAGCAATCCCCATAGACTTACTATAAATACCAACTAAAACTTTAAGTAAGAGAATTCTCTTCCATTCTCTCAACACCATAACTATTTGATATATTTTTCTACATGATGAGGGAACTAACTTAGGCATTGGAGTAGCTACAACGGAACACCCTTTGGCACTCCTCGTAACCATTTTTTCGTATTGCAAATATTCGTATATTGAAACGAGAGTCAACCATCAACAATTGACGCCGTTTGTGGAAACGTATTTTTATCATTGCATGCTTCGTTCTCCCACCAAGTTGAATTTTTCTTTCTACATCCAGTCACATTCGTTGGTAATTTCTTTAAGGAAATGCAATCTCAAGTATTGTTCACTTTTTGGCAAAAGTTTGCGGTGGTAATTATGTTTGGCTCGTAATCGTATTTTTCAAGCGTAGCCATCGGAATCTCATTTTTGCTTGGTCTAAAACCGCTCATAACTGCTATTTTCGAAGCATAACCACCACCACTTTATTTGCCATTTGGTAGATAACCGTCATCATGAGGTTCGTAACTGCCACTTGGTGCACCGCCTGATTTCTTAAAATTATTTAGAGTTTGCTTGTCGTTGGAGGGCTTCGCGAAGATTTGAATCATGTTGAACAAAACCATATATTGAATTGAAGGATGCTGCAAACAGTCATAATGATGAGGCTTACCGTAGTTCAAAGACGAACACAAGAAACACACGGCTAGAACAAGTTCATGCTGAGCCATTGCTGAATGACTAAGTTGTTGTGCCGAGCAAAATTGATCCTTATGTAGATTCCACCGAGCCAAACCTACTGTAATAGAAAAATTGCGACCATCGTCTTTGTTGTTTGGAGGAGATGAAGATTCAATGGAGGAAAATCGCCCCTGTTACCCGTTGTTCATACATGGCTGCTGCCTTCTTTGAACAAGGAAGTAGAAGAACAGCGCGCGTCATTTACCGTTAGAACTGAAGGGGAATGTGAGAGCTTACTGTCCTCCGAGATCCGCAATACAGGAGAAATGGATGTCGAGCTACATCTATTGGCCTGCAATGATAGCCAAGAGATCAAGGGGCATAGGAAGCTGGGAAACATGTCCCCTAGCCGTATTGTTTGCGATTTACTGAACGGCGAAGAGTGCCGAGTCAAAATGAACTTGAGAAGCCACAAGTTTATGCCGAATGGCCGAAAAGCCAAGCATGTCCAAGTTACTCCAAGATGACGAGAAGTTCCAAATTCCAAGTGGTCCCCCAAGGTCGAGTAACCTCAATGGAGCTTCAAGTCACATCTAGTGTGCTGAGCAAGTGCTGCCGACATGCCGGGCTGCCCAGAAGCCGAGCCTTTAACTCATCAACTCGCCGAGCCTTTGACTCATCAAGTCGCCGAGCCATCGATGCCAAAAAGCTGAGTTATCAAGAAGCATGGCCGAGACGTCGAATTATTCTATATTTTATACGGCATGGCCAAGATACTAAGATCCTTGTTTGAGTTGCACAACCGCCAAGCACTATAGTCAAGTAGTTGAAGGCCGTGGCCGTACCAAATAGCCAAGAAGTTTGGCCAAGTAGTTCATATTGATCCATAATAGTAAGTTCCGAGTTTCTAATTTAAGCTAAAGGATCTGAGTAGCTATAGTTCAAAAGCTCCCTAGTTGCAAATAATTCTTAGTCCGAACTATTCCCTTCATGAAGTTTAGCGCATTGAGATAGTGGACGAATGACGGCTTTTTTATAAATGCTGTCAGAAGTTAGAGCTAAGCTAAACGTTAAGTTATTTCGGCAGAACATGCCGAGTTATCCATGGCCGAGCCAAATCTTGATAAGGCTGAGCAACTTCATTGCGTTTATGAACAACATATTGGATGAAAACTTGAGCTCTTTTCCTTTTAATCAAAATCCAAGCTTGTTGAGCTCCTTCATAGCCGTAAAACTTCAAGATACGGAGATGCTAACCTGCCATAGTGTAATAGCTGCCTTACCAGACCATATACTATATACCGACCTGTACCTTCCAAATTCTAGGCTTCTAATAGCCAAGCAATTCTGAAGATCGCCTTTAGTTTGAAACAAATTTGAGCTCGATGATGAGCTATTGCTACTAGCCTATAACAAAGCAACCTTTTATCCAAATAGTGATTTATTAGCTGAATTGATTGTCCGAGCAATGCATAGAGATTTAGAGACCTACACCTAATATTGCCGAGCCCAATATATGCACTTCACAGTGATTGAACTTTAGTGAGCCAAGTTGCCTAATGTTGAACTCCATTTGATGCATAAGCTACTGACATCAAGTATTGACAAGCTAATATGAGGTAATAATGATGCCTACTTAGTTCCAAGCACCCACATACGCGTCAACTCTTGATTGATGAAAGATTGGTAAACACTTCATTGCCTTAATATTTTATTTATCCACTATTTGCTTTCCAATATATATGATCCAAAGTACGCTCATGCTAATCTATTATTGATATTCATGCCTAATCCTTAGTTCCCATACTAAGTTATATTCAAGCATTTGTGACAATTTATTTAACTCTTATCAAGTTGATTCAACCTCTTGTTGGCATGAGTATGATAACTTAAAGCAAATTGAGGCTAAACAAACGTCCTCCATTTTGAGCCCACGCAGACATAATCTGCTAACGAGATACTCCTTAATAACTTTAAGTCCTACACACAATGGACAACGAGTTAGTATAAACTTAATTGCCTGGTCTAATAGATAGACGATGACAAGCCATTTAACGATGATGGGTAAAATACTCTAAATCCAACAACTTACATGGATGACTAGTGAATAAGGCCAAAGTCCCATACGTTAACGGACTAGAAGCCAACTAGCCATGTTTATGGCTCTATTTAGCACAGGTCACGTTCAGCTTGAACGACCTGCATGCTCTCTCGCCTCTTCAGGCACATTAGCTTCTTTAAGCCCTCACCTCCTTAGGTACTCTGGCCTCTTTCGCCTCTTTCGCCTCTTTAGGCACTCCTCGCCTCTTCAAGCGCTCCTTGCCTCTTTAAGCATACTCAGCTCTCTAGGCACTACTTACCTCTTTAGGCACTCTCGCCTCTTCAAGCACTTCAGCCTCTTTGAGTTTTCACCTTTCTAGCTATATCAATATTTATAAGTGCTCTGGCCACCCCCACCTTTTGGCTCTTCAAGCCTTTGTCTCTTCAAGCACTCTAGCCTCATCAGGCCAAGATTGCAAACTTGTTAAAAAACTCTATAAAATCAACCTTCCTGAGTACTCTCTTTTTCGACTTGATCACCAAAGAGAGTGGGGGCAAGTGTTGATAGGCATTTTTAGATAATTATTATGTGGGCTTATATTATTTGGTCTAATATCTAAGCCCAGTCCAATGACCCGGTCCAAGGACAATCCCCATAAACTTACTATAAATACCAGCCAAGACTCCAAGTAAGAAGACTCTCTTTCGTTCTCTCAACACCATAACTATTTGATATCTCTCTCTACATGATAAGGGAACTAACTTAAGCATCAGAGTAGTCATACCGGAGTACTCTCCGACGCCCTCCGTAGTAATTTTCTCACGTTGTAAGTGTTCATATACTAGAATGAGAGTCATCCGTCAATAAATAGGATAGTCGTTTGATCTAAAATCTTTAGTTTTCAAAAAACCTTTTTCTTAAAATTGATTTTTTTTCATCTAGATTAATGTTTAGATTAAATCGATCCGCCCAATCGATTTAACCTAACTTACTCTTTTTCCCGACTGTGGCAACTCCAAGAATTTTTAAAACATATTTAAAAACCAAGTTTTCTTAACACTTAGTTGAGGGCTATTATTAAACGAGTTAGGATTTAATACTAATAGGGTTAAGGAAAATAGTAAAAATAGGGAAAAAAATCAGGTTCGACAGCTTAGCAACTCTATTAGGGACTTCAAGAGGGCTAGTCACTTAGAAACTTTCCGAAATTAAATTTACCGTTAAAAAAACCCATGTTATTTATTTATTTATTTATTTCATGTATATACTTTATTTTAAATTGCTATATTAATATAACATACTCGAGACATTGGGAAAAATGATTGCATCAAGAATACAGGGTAAATACGATCAAACTTAGGCCATCTTAGGACCTTAAGAGGGAGGCCATTGTGTAAGCTCTAGGAGTGATGATTTAACCACTACTCAAGATTAATTAGGCCACCCTACTTAAACTTCAATGTAACCAATGAATCGTTTCCTAGAAAAGTATGAAATCATAAAGCTTAAGAACCTTTAAAACCCACCCTTTTTCATACATAAATCCCTGAACCAGTAGATAAGTAGTAATATGGCATGTTATTAACCAAAGGTCATGACCTTATCAGAATTCCTCTTTATCTTATAATATATTTTCCTTATGTTACCCATATAAATTCTTTCTACTTTAGTTGTAAATTTGTAATTTCCTTTTGTAAATATTTCCCTATAAATTATATTTTTTTATAACAATTTAAAATAATTGTTGTAATAGTAAAATTTCAATAAGGTCACAAACCTAAATTTTTTCAAACTATCATATTACTAGTTTAACACTGGGCTTTTACATTTGCATTTGTGTGCCACGTTTTCCATTATTTATGAGTCCTTATATCTTTTTAAGATCATATTTCCTTGTGTAAATAAATCACATTTCAATCCCACTTTCATTAAAACAAAACAAATTTCTTCATTTCTCTAAACATTATAAAATATTTAGTTTTTCAAATAAGTGTTCATATCCCTAACTCAATCTTAGATTTTCCTCCTCTTGTTAACTTACTGACTTCTTATAGAATATTTTATAGGTCTTAGAATTTCATGAATGTGAAATAGTATCCTTCCTTTTTTCCTCCTTTTTGGTAGTTACCTATACCCTCTTAGAAATTTTCATAAGTTTGTCATTAAGATTTTTTTGTAAGTTATCTTGTAAAATAATCACATCCCTTCCCTTTTTGGCAATTGACAGTTATACTTGTTGTAGGTAACCATTTAAATAACTATAAGTTGAAGTATTCTTCTTCAGTTATCATACTTAGTCTTCTTTAGGCTCCCTTTCATTTTCAAGATGTTCTGAAGGTCATCTTCTTATCCTTCATGTAAATAAACCTCATTCTTATATTTCCACTACTTCTTTTTTTTTTTTTTTGTATTTTGTAAATATTGAGTACCTTACCAAGTTTTCTTTTCTTGGTCACAGTTGATCTAATTCATTTCAAATTAAAAGTTAAAAAAAATAGAAGAGAGAAAAAGAATTTTTTTTTTTTAAGTACTAACAAGGATGGATTCTTATTAGGAATGCTTGAGTAATGGCCAATAGTGAAAATAACAACAAACTTGATGGCACTAACCCTGCAGAAGTGAGTTTTTGTTCTTTAGAGCAAACTGTGGGGAAAATAACTGAACAGATTAACTTTTTAGTTGACAGCATCATTCTACTCAATGCCACAATGTCATCAAATGAAGAGCAATCAAAAGCCCAACATGGAAAGTCTACTAAAGCACTTCTTCCTTAAATTAAAGAGAAGATCAACTTAGCTTTCTGGCTTACGATTTATTCTTTCCCAGTTAACTCAGAGCCTAGTTAAGAGAGAATTAAAGAGCTAAAAAGGTAACTAACTCAACAGATGACTGAAAAGATGAGAGCACTTGGGAATGATGATGGATTCGAGCAAATTGGGATCACTAACCTTTTTGCATATGATGAAAATTCAAAGTACCAGAGTTTGAGAAGTACAATGCAATAGGATGCCCAAAGCTATACACTAGATTATGCTTCCACAAGAAGGGCAGATATGTTCAAAATAATCAACTTATGGTACAAACTTTCCAAGATAGTCTAACAGGGCTTGTATTAACCTGGTACGTCCAACTTGATCTCAGCTAGATCAATACTTGGGAGAAGTTGGCTCAAGCATTCTATGAGTAATATAAGTTCAACATTAAGACAGGTCCTTCAAGTTAGGGCTTAAACATAATGAGAAAGATAAAAATGAATCATCTAAGGAGTACACCCAAAGGTAGAAGGGCATGGCATGTAAAGTCATTCCTCCTCTCTTTAAAGAAGAATTAATATCTATCTTTATTAACTCATTGGAGGAACTGTATTATGGGAACTTATTGGGTAATACAATGGCCAATTTTGTGGATATTATACTTGCTAGAAGTCGAATTGAAGAAGCCATAAAGATAGGGAGGTTGACGAGAAAAAGACCAGCCTTACCAAATTCTAGGGTATATATAAATACTATAATGTTAAAACATATACCAGGTAAGAAAGGCCTAACAATACCCATAAGAAAGTTCACTTAGATCCTTGTCTCATTATCTCAAGTCTTTGACCAACTAAGAAAGGAAGGCTTATTACAACAGAAAGCCCCAATGTCAAGATATGAGCCAAGGAAATACAACTCGAATGCCCAATGTAAATATCATGTAGGTCAACAACGACATTTTACTGACAACTACTGGGAATTGAAAAATAGAGTTCAAGACCTAATAGATGTAGGGGCAATCTAATGACCTTTATAATGTTTGTAAAAGATAAGTGATTCAAATAAAGTGCTTTGTTTGCATTTCTCCTGTTTTAAGATATCTCATTAGCTAAAAGGTTTAAAATGAAGAAAAGCAAGGCGAATCCCAAACACCAACCTTGAGATACTTTAAGAGTTGAGTGACATCATTGTAAGACTATTAGACTCATTCCATAAAGGAGATCCATCTTGAATTTGATACATAAACCAAAAAGAAATTAAGCATTCATTTTCAATATCTTAAATACAAAATCTCATTTAACCCCGTTAAGCCTTTTGAATGAACTGTTTTCAAAACAAAACCTTATCAAGAACTACCCCACAAAGGGGCAAATAACAGGTTAAGGACAATAATCAGGAGAAAAGGTTAAAACTGATTTGTGTTTACTCTAGTTACATCTATTCAATTGTAATTTTCATCACAAATGACTTATTTCCTTTGAAATGAAAAAGTGTGTTACAGCTCTAAGTATACGCAACGGGCTGGAACTAGAATGGGTAGTTAGGGGGGTTCAAGTAAGTATGAAGAACAAGAAGTGAAATGGGGTTTTGATGGTAAATATGTATAGACATCATGCACCAAGACACAAATACAATCAGGAATTGAGCTCAAAATAAGGTTCAATATGACTCACGAACAGCAAATGTCATTCGAGTTTCAAATGAGAGGTTAGATGTGACTCACTAACTCGCTCAAATGAAAGGTTCATCACAATCTTAAGGTCAAGATTGATAAGAACATAAGAAAAATTAAAGAATTAATCAACACTCAGTAATCCGGAAAATGCAAGCTCTAAGAGCTCAAAAATAATCTTACTTAAAAGAGGAAAGTTTCAAATGTAATCACTATATGTATATTCTTCATTATTTGATGATCTATCTGCTAATTACAAATGTTACTATTTATAACAAGTCCTAAAACCCTAGTGGAAAAACTATAAATAATATATAAGGCCTTAGGCCCTAAAGAATGGGCCCATAATTAAATTAAAGAAAATATTTACAAAAATACAAAACTATATGTTTGGCAGAAAGAGTTAGCATGCAATTATTCAGGTTGTCTTAGAAGCAGTAGGATCCAAATTGGGTAAGGTCGGCAACTGGATGTCCGAGTCTGGGTAGGGACCCCTAAAGTCCCGTAATGCTTGGCCGAGATACTTAAAATGTTGGCCTACAATTGCTGAGTTCTATGGTTAGTCAGCACAGAGATACTAGTCGACACTAGTCTCTCTATGTCGTACCAAGTGGATCTTTAGCCTTAAGGTCTTAGCTGTGTGGTCTCTTGGTTTCTCGCTAGACGACAAACTTGATGCCAAGTGGCTCTTTTTCTTCCTCTCTTCCTTTTAGTGTTAGCTCGACCTCAACTTTAAACAATTTGGCCTAGGCTTGGAGATAGTTATAGGTTGATTTCTATCATTACCATAAGGCCAAAAAGAAGTCATCTTCAATGTTAAACAATGAGCACGGGTTTAGATGCCAAACAAACTTCTCTTCCCCTTTCTCTTCACCATGGGTGCTGAGTTGCTCTGGATTTCCTCAATGCTTATGGGGATCAAGCAATAACTCTTCCCATTCTTTCGAACCATATAAGTGTTAAGGAAGCCATCATGGATCACTTTTCAGTCATACACTTATGGTTGGCCAAGAAGTAAATTTGTGGCATTTATAGGGATCACCTTAAAGTCAATCTCATCCTCATATTGTCCCACCTGGAATGTTGTCCAAGCCTTCTTATGTACATGGACCATACCCTTGTCATTAAACCACTTCAATCCATAAGGTTGAGGATGCAGGTAGGTCGGCATCTTCATCTTTTCTATTAGCTTGGTAGAAATGACATTGGTGCAGCTTCCTCCATCAACAAGCAGGGAATAGGTCTTCCCATTCACCAAACATCAAATATGAAATAAATTTTCCCTTTGTCGGGGATCTACTTCAGGTTGGCTTATCAGCTTGTTATGGATAAGAGTTCATTTTAATTATCAGCATAAGCATTTTCTTTTATCAACCAGTCTCCCGAACTCTTGTCACTCTGACTCTCTACTTGAAGTTCGGGTCCTTTGCCCTTTAAGATCATAACCCTTTTATTTGGATATTAGGAAGCAATATGTTAGTAGCTTAAGCACTTGAAGCATTTAACTTTTCTAGCCTTGGTGCTGGGTTCCTTTTCCTTCTCTACCTTCTTTGTCTCGACCTGATTGAGTTGGCTAGACTTACCTCTCTCTCTCTTCTTCTCTAGCCTTCTTTATGGCATACTTCTTAAGCTTAGGACCGATTGGTTGAGGTCGGTTAGTTAGCCGCCGGTGTTTCTTCCTCTTCTTTCTTTCTACCCTTAAGGCTAGATTGATCAACTTGTTTGGTGAGTTAAACAGCTGCAATTCCACTATGTCGACAATGTCATCATAGAGTCCACTTAAGAACCTAGCAATAGTGTGGTCTTATGGTTCAGTAATCTCACATCTCATCATTAAGGTCGTAAACTCTTACAAGTACTTTTCAACAGTGCTTCGGCCTTGCCTAAAGTGTTGGAAGGCATTGAGCATCTCATGCTTAAAGTAAATTGACATAAAGTGTTGGTTCATCAACCTCTTCATAAGCCTCCAAGTTCTAATTGACTCTTCTCCTTCAGCATCTCGCTTGGCAACTAACTTATCCTACCAAAAGCTTTCATATTCAACAAAGGATAATGAAGCCAATTTTAACTTTTATCCGGTCATCATATTCATAGCATTAAAACAACTTCTCGACTTGGGGAAGCCAATCTAAGAACTCTTCAGGTCGGAAACTTCCACTGAAATTCGATAGCTTAAGCTTGATATTATCAAGTTCTCGACTAGGTGTTCAAGGCTCATCCCTAGTGTTCTGAGCTGGTCGGTTCACCTTAAATTGGCTACTTCTATTAGAGCTCTACTCGGCCATATTTCTTCTCAAGCTTGGCTCTCTTCTTCAATTTCCTAGGTTCTCGACATCAATACTTCTATCATTGCCTCTTCTCGGCTCAAGATGGTTTTCTCTTCTTCTCGGCTGTCACTCATCATTATCAAGCTCATTAGAGCCACTTCTACTAGTAGATGTTTGTTCCTTTCTTTCACTTCAGCCAATACGTGTATGGCCTCTGACTAAACCATTAAGCTCCTAAATAGAGTCCACGAGATTCTAAATCTGATATTCTAAGTTATCAATGCGTCTCCTCAAGCTTCCACGAAGACTATCTATACTATTATTGACACTATCTTTAGACATTGTTGTCCGTATAGTGATATTCAAAGGAAGTTTGAACAACATGATTTATAACAAAACACAATTACAATAACCTAGAAACAACCATTACTCAGCTTTTATGGTTACTACTACTAATAAACACTTCTACAGTAATTGGAATGAACTACTAAAATTACTATTATTCGACTCAATAGTAGCACAATACTACGACTACAGAACAATAACTAACAGATGTTCAAATGACGAAGCAAACTTTGAAGAACACTGTACACATATCTCCCCAAAGCTCTGATGTAAGCCCTAAATGTAAGCTCTATAACTATAGGAATGATCTTAATACATAAAGTTTAGGATGATCGTCTAAAAGATCCGATTGAATCTAAATTATAAAATAAATCTAGAAATATTAGTAAAATTAATTTCGTAAATTTAAATTTAAAAAAATAAGTAATAAAATAAAAGAATATATAATTTTCAAATTTTAAGTATTTAACCGTTATTTATTAAAAATGTGTAAAATGTACTCCGATAACTAACGAATTGCTAGAGATAAATTATATACACACTAAAAATTATAAAATAACTTAAATAATATTTAAGAGTATTTATTGATATCATATATGTATTTACATGTAGGTAAAAATACGTGTAATTAGTTAAAATATGTGAAATAGGCTAAAATAATGTTAAATAATTAAAGAAAATGCATGAATAATTAATAAAAAATCAATAAAATTATAGAAAAATAAGGAAATGCCAAAAATTGGGGTGTGGGAATTTGAAATTGAAGAAATAAAAGCAACCAATTAAATTGCAACAAATAAAAAGTGAGAAAAAGAAAAGATAAGGTAAATGTCATATCAATCTAATGTACAAAAAATCCCTAAGACCTCTATAAATACCCAAAAAATTTTAAAAGCTCATTTGATCAATTGGGAGAGTATAAAAATTAGAGAGAATCGAAAATTTTTTGGTTAGGGTTTAATTGCAAAAAATTACAAAAATATAAACAATTAAGGCCTTAAAAGGGAACTATCACCCAACGACAACCTTAGAGTGGACAACCACCACCACCATATAGTGGTGGCAACACCCAAGCTGGCTAACAAGGCCTTGGTGGCTAGTAGCGGCCGAATCCACCAATTTCAGTGAGTCTGATCTTATTCTCGATTTTAGATATTTTGTCAAAAATACTAAATATGCTTAAAAAATTATGAAATTTGGTATTCTAGAATATTTTTGTATGTAGTTATTATGAAAAATATTATTTTAATGAAAATATATTCCACGATATATGGTGCTTAAGAAATCATGTAAAACTAAGCATATTTCAAATTAGAAATAAATAGGCCTAGGACCGTAGTTTTGGACTCAAAATTTTTTTGTAGACTACTTAGGTAATATATAATAGTTCCACAAATCCATTTTTCAAAAATTAATTTTATAAATTTTTAGATAATTTTTAGGCCTTAAAATAATGCATAAAATGGGTAATTTTTTGTGAATTAAGTAATTAAATGGTTAATTATTGATTTAGTATATAATTATATATTTTAAGATGTTGAAATCTGGTATAGTATGCTATTTATAGCATTTAGAGCACCAGATGTAATTATTAGAGTATTATGTAGTAAATATGTAATAAGTAAAAATGGTAAATTTTAAGTTAATTTTGTAATTTAAGACAATTAGGTGTAAAATCTTATTTGAGATAAATTTAGATATTTTGAGATATTAGTTGATATTGGGAGATGATATTTGAAGTGATAGAAATATTAGATGTATATATTATGGACATATTAAGTGATAATATGTAATATATAGGTCTAAGAAATTAATAAGTAGGGAAATATTATATTTAAATTGATATTGTAATAATAATAGGAATATATATAAAATCTAATTAGAGACTTAAATTTAGGTGTTTATATGAAAAACGTAAAATTTTCTTATATTAGGAGTTAATTCGATGGTTAAATTGCAAACGTAGTGTACCATGCTGATCGAATTATTGATTAGGACCTAAAACGTAAATTTAGGATACTCAAGCATAGTTAAATGAATCTCACATTTTGTTTGAAAAGAATTCCTAAGGTTCATAAATAAAAAACAATAATCAGAAGTTAAAAAAAAAATTGAATTCAAAAACTGAATCAGAAATTAATTTAGAACTAATTCGGTTATAGAATATATAGAATTTGGATAGATGCATAAAATTATAATCCCAAACTTAAAACCCATGATTTAAAGCTTATGTGTATACATATATATATATATATTGTGTGTGTGTGTGTACAAGCAATCACATTAAATATAGATTATTCCTATATCATAATCTAATTCAGAAGTTGAAACTGTAACTAAAACAAAAAACAAATTCAAAACCTAGCTAAACGAGGGAAATAATCCTAAAAGACTTAGACCTAAATCACTAAATGTAAGAAGATCATAAACCAAAGACATTCATAGTCTAAATTACATAACAAAACATATCTATGATAGTTATGGGACACTAAACCAACACTTATATTATAGGGATTTTTGGCAATGGCCAGTATGAGTTGCACCTAGAATGAGCAAGCAAAGAGCTTAGGTAAGTTGGGATTAATGCATTATTGTATTTTAGAGTACTAATTTGTAGTACTCGAAGGCTTGAAATTGTGCTTAATTATGTTTGTTAGATAGTTGACTATGCGAATGTGCTTGTTATGAGTTGATAATATGATGTTGATGTGCTGCTTTGACTTATATTATGTGAGTCGTATGAAATGATTGATTACCCTAAAATGGACTTTACCAAATATTTGACTCATAAATCTAAACTAGACTTATATAACAACCTATTAGGGGAACATTAAGATTCTCCAGCCAAATATTGACTCCTTCTAAAGGGATAATGTTGGATAGCATAATTGGTCCCTTCTTCATCCTTAGTTGAATTAAGTGACAGGTAAGGAGGTTGCAGTAAAGGTGAAGTCAATGGTTCGAAGGTAGTCACGGGAAGGGTGGTGTCTCCATTGCATAATCATGGGTTTGATCATGAGCTGTTACATTAACGAAAACTCTTTAACTTAGATTAAAGTGGGTGTAATTTCTCTAATCTTACGACAAGTTGGACAACGTCATGCGATGGTATATGCTTGAATATGTATTGCACCTAATAATTTGGTTGATAACCTCATTTGTGTTTGTTACATAGTTTTGAGTCTCCATCCTAACTTGCTGAGCTATAGTTGCCCACATCCCGATAAACTTTATTGTAGGCACTAGTTAGAAAGCGACTTATATTACCTTAAAGCTAGTAATTGCTAGATCTTAGGGTGTGAAGAAATACATATGAAGAACATATATATCTTTAAGGTATTAGCTTTTTATTTATAAATTTTCATTTTCAAATAATGTATTATTTAGGAAGTATAAGACAATGAAACCCTATAAACATTATTTGTAATACTTGAATCCTAGCATATATATATATATATATATTCATACTTTCTTATGTAAATAACTTATTTAATTTATGAACTATTTACTTCAAAGCAAGTTAGTCATTGACACCTTATGTAAATTAAGTCTGAGATAGTGATTGTAAGGCTAGTTTCTATCTTAGAATGGTTTGTACAGTGGAACTATTACGACTCTACCGTTTCAAGGTGTGACATCTGATACCAAGATGTTACGGCTTGGAGTGTACGCAGTAGGTTGGAACTAGAATAGGTAGTAAGGGTTTAAGTGGGTATGAAGAACAAGAAGTGAAATGGGGTTTTGACGGTAAATGTGTATAGATATTACGTACCAAGACATAAACACAATCAAGGATTAAGCTTAAAATGGGTTTCTATATGACTCACAAACACTATATGTCACTCAGGTTTCAAATGAGAGGTTAGATGTGACTTACTAACTCGCTCAAATGAAAGGTTCATCACAATCTTAAGGTCAAGATAGATAAGAACATAAGAAATATTAAAGAGTTAATCAACATTCAGTAATCCGACAAATACAAGCTCTAAGAACCTAAAAATAATCTTACTCAAAAGAGAAAAGTTCCAAGTGTAATCACTGTGTGTATATTTTTCACTATCTGATGCTTTATTTGCTAACTTCAATTGTTGTTATTTATAGTAAGTCCTAAAACCCTAGTGGCAAAATTATAAATAATGTACAAGACCTTAAGCCCTAAAGAATGTACCCATAATTAATATAAAGAAAATATTTACAAAAATACAAAACTGTACGTTTGGTAAAAAGAGTTGACATACAGTCATTTGGGCTGTCTTGGAAAGAGTAGAATCCGAATTAGGTAAGGTCAGCAACTAGATGTCTGGGTCTAGGTAAGGACCCCTAAAGTCTCGTAGTGCCTGGCTGAGATACTTGAAAGTTTAGCCTACAGTTGCCAAGTTCTATGGTTAGTCGGCACTAATCTCTCCGTGTTGTACCGAATGGATCTTGAGCCTTAAGGTCTTGACCGTATGGTCTCTTGGTTTCTCAATAGACGATAGATTTAATGTCGAATGGCTCTTTTTCTTCCTCTCAGCCTTTTGGTGTTAGCTCAACTTCGGCAAAAGTAGATCGGCCTTAATTGTGAACAATTAAGCTTCACTTGGAGATAGTCATAGGTTGAATCCTATCAAAGTGCCTATATTCTAAACATTTTATACTTTAGGCTATGAGCTAAAAGAAGGAATGATCACTTTTATCTTAAGTCAAAATAAAAAAGGAAGAGAGAAAGAGAGAGAAATGAAAGAGGGGCATGTGGAAAAATGAGGGAAATCTACAAAATTAAGGTTATTAAATCCAAATCCTTAAAACCTAAAAATGATTAAGAGCATGTACCTCATAAGGCCTTTTCCAAAGTAAGCCCCATCCTTCAAAATAAAAATCTAAAAGAGTAGGGATAAATCCACTCCTTCTACAATCTAAGGCCCGCCTACAATTTCACCCCTTCTAAAGGCCCTTTTGATTAAAGGACATAACTTATCCTTGGTAAAAGTTATGTTTGAAATCGGGGTAAGCTCAATTTTAGTTTTACTTATAAGGTTCTTAACTTATAAACCCGAGTTAAATAGTAATTTTTTCACAAAAAGCTATTTCACTAATATCCATTTTGAAACCAAGGATCAAAAGCCTATATTATATTACAATCCAACAAGAACTAATAGATTGATTAAAAATGTATTGCTTACAAGATGGACCATAATTTTGGAATCAAAGTTAGAAGAGAGAAATTTAAGTCAAGAGTTTGAGGAAGTCCTTTTAGACTAAAACTATATTTAATGAGATATCTTCTATTTAAGAAGAAATTTGAAGAAGCCATACCTAATAACATGGAAAGCCATTTTGCCCCTAAAGAAATGTAAAGACCTTCAAAAAAAAAAAAGGAGGGGAGGCTCTCTCAAACAAAGGTAGCCTAAAAGATCAAGTTCTTTTGTTATTGAAAAGCATACACTCTTGGAACTTATGAAGAATCCAAACCTATTAGCAGGATTCTTTTTCCATGTCACCTAAGTTATCTAGGTTTTCAACAATTTAAGAGAAGAGTCCTCATTCCTTTTTAAAGTTATCTTCTCCAAAGTAACCCTAAGAGTAAGCTTCTAATATTCAAATTCGGTCACCTTAGCAACTATTGTTTTCAAAGGGTAGTTCACTTCCTATTGTCCAAGTTTAGAGATCGACTCCCACATCAAAAATCATTCCTAAGTTGGCCTTATAGATTAGAATCAGCCTCTTTAACATGATTGCCCTCATGGTTGATGTCATCTAATTCCCTTGTATCAAGGGACTTTGTCCCTAACATATGCTCCATCCTAGATGGCTCCTAATTAACAAAACTATTTACATAAGCTTTTTTATTTTGGTCCCCATGGATAGTGCTTCGTTTGCTCTTTAAAGCACTTTCTATGTCATAAAAATATTAAGTGATCACTTGTTCTAGGAGCATTATTCCAATTTAAAGCCTTTGGATCGCATGCTCTCGGAGCACTATCCTAACCCAAGTCAAAACCCTCGAAGCGCATGCTCTTGCAACGCTATCCTAACCCAACTCGAAAACCTTAAAGCGTATGCTCTCAAAGCGCTACCCTAACCTAAGTCAAAACTTTTAGATCGCATGCTCTCAGAGGACTATCCTAACCTAAGTTGAAACCCTTAGATTATATGCTCTTAGAGTACTATCCTAACCCAAGTAAAAACTTTTAGATCACATACTCTTGAAGCACTATCTTAACGTAAGTTGAAACTCTAGGATCGCATGCTCTCGTAACACTATCCTAACCTAAGTTAAAACCCTTGGATCACATGCTCTGAGAGTGCTATCCTAACCAAAGTCCAAACCCTTGGAATGTATGCTCTCATAACGTTATCTTGACCCAAGTTAAAACCCTTAGATCACATGCTCTTAGAATGTTATCCCAACTTGAAGCCTTTGGATCTCAAGCTCTTAGAGCACTGTCCCAATTCTTCTCCCTCTTTAAATTCTCGTTGCACTTGAAGTATGCCCACTTAGTATAAGCCTACTCTTAGAGTGTAATAGGTCTTCTTATCTTAATGAAGCCCTAAGATATAAACCCACCTAAGTTAGTCAACTCATAAGAGCACGACGAGGCTTTTAATCTCTTTTTAAGGTTCTTACCAATCCGCAGGGGTACTACCCTCTTTCAGTATCTTTTATGTCTCAACCAGCTCTTAAAACACCTTCTCTCTCTTTTACCATTCACCATATCCCCAATGGATCAAACCTAAAATAATTAGCTGGCGCTTCTTAAGGTAATTTCAACCTTAAGGCAAAAATAATATCTATTTTTGTTTCCATAGCAAAGTTTTACTCAAACTTCACTGCAAAGAGGGATAGTTATAAACACCCCATTTTTACACTCCTTAAATTTTTTTTTTTTTTTTTTAAAATAGGGTAAAGGGTCCTAACTTAGGAAAAAGTATAAATTTAAAAAAAATAGCAAATTAATAAAAAAATAAATAAATTTTAGAAAAGATCAAAAAATAAATAATAAGAAGAAAAAATGATAATAAAATTTTTTACATAGTTTAAATAAAATGGCCTTAATACTCTTTTTTAAGCCTTAATGATAATAAGAGTAGAGGGATTTTTGAGCCTAAGCTTAGATTTAAATTTAAGCTAAGCTAACCTAGTCCATATACAATTTGATTGCATATATGAATAAGGCAAAAGCCAACGGCCTGGCGGTTTCGCACTCTGACTTCCCATTATATGTAACATAAAGGTTTTGGGTTCAAATCTTGCAATAGGCACAAATTGCCTTTTATTTTTCCTAAAACCTTACTTGCCACGTATTAGCTTGTTACTGGGCCACGTGTCTATTGCTAACACGTGGCACCACTTAACGGCAATAGCGAGCTAACGTAGCACTACGTTAGCATCACTTAACATGTGATACGCCACGTATCTTAACACCCCTCTACCACGTATTTGATACATGACACAACATCGTTAGGTCTCTCGGCTGATGTAGAGTCACGTCAGCAGCTCTTTTCCTCTCTTTCCTTCTCTTTCTTTCCCTTTCCCTCTTTTTCCCTAGCAAATTTAACCAATCGCACCACTTTAAAGCCTTTTTTGGTTCAATTTCCCTAATGATTTCACCGAATTAATGGTGAAATCACAAAGTAGACATGGAACACTTCATAATCATGCCAAGAAAATGTCCAAATACACTCATTTAAGAGGTTAGAATGTAGATTAAAGATTGAGAAAATTTTGAAAATACAGATTTTTCTCCAAATCAAATCTCCTCAATTCAAGCCCTTTGATGTATTGCAAAGCTTCCTTTTAATCTTTTAAGCCAAAACAGATGTCAAGGATGAGATCTTAACGTAAAATTTACTCCAATTCATGCCCAAATCCAAGTGTCAAATCTTAGTCATCTTCTCTCATTAATGGCATTAGATGAGTTTCTATCTTCGATTCAAGCTCCAAAACTATGAATTGGAGCTCAAACAAGAATTATAGTCCATCAACTTTTTCTCCCCATGCTCACAAAACTCACAATTACACTCCCATGGTCTATCTCTCTTTAGCTACTCAAATCTCTCTCTCTCTCTCTTTCTAAGATTTCTTCGTTCATAACAATGATAAAAGAAATATAGTGCCGTGGTTGAGTTCCCCACTTTACCAGCTATCCATTCTAACCACGCTCATCCTCAGCTATGCTCCTTAGCTTAAAAACCAATGCCTTAGGGTTCAAACTCACAGCCACCATCACAAACCACCACTCTTTGGTGGTTGTCCCCTTAAACTAACACCTTAGTTGTCTCCATTGCACCTACAAAACCCCCAGAAACCCCCCTTATTCCATCTCAACAACACCTAGCCGCAACTGACAAACAACTACTGCCACCTTCCCAACCTTGATAACTACCCAAACGGCCACTAAACGCGGCAGCATTTGAAAAATACCCCCTAATACTAATAAAAAATACATGAAATCATATCTTCCCACATGAAATTCCCACCAAAATTACTCCAATCAAATCCATGGATGAGTTGTTGATTTCTTCTCCAAGCTACTTGTGTACGTAGCATATGCTTGAATTGGATGACCCAAGTCCGATCCTACTCATGCCCACTATGCTATAACCTATGCTCCGGTCCAATTCCCCTTTAGTTTAGCTTTGTTATGATTTTATTTATTTATTCATTTATTATTTTAATTGTAACCAAACAAAAAATAAGAAGAAGAAAAATCCAAAAAAAAGAAAAAAAAAAAAAGAGAAAACTAAAGAGCAAAGAACAAAGAAAAAGAGAGAAGGAAAAAAAGAAAGAAAGAAAGAAAGGAAAGTCTCTTTTTTATTATTATTATCATCCTTCAGGCTTCAATAAAAAACAATAAATTAAATTAAATAATAAAATATAGAAAAAAAAATTTATCACTTAGAAAAACTTTTTCCCAATAAATTAACCCTTTTCAAAATTAGGACTTTCTTTTTAGAATTTTCAAAAATAAAAACAAACCAATTTAGGACCCTTCTATAGAATTTTTCCAAATAAACAAAATGGTTAAGAGAAATAAAATTAGTCACTTTTTTAAAATAAAAATCAATACATTTAAATTTTCGGTAAATATACTACAGAAGTTTAATCCTGAATAGTAAATACATAGGCACTCGTATATAATTATGGAGTGATTTAAAATATGAAAAGTTTTCTTTTTCCATTTTTGCAAATAATGGTTTAATTATCCTTTTTTAGTAGGTTTAATGTTATTTACTTGCTTACATGTAATTAGATGTTTTCTTTTAGAAGGGTATTATTGAAAAGTGAATTTAAATTCGAAAAATTAAAAAGTTTAATAAAATAACCTCTGAATGCAAAATCTTTGGTTTTCAAGAAACCTTTTTTTCTTAAAATTATTTGTTTTTTTTTTCAAGTAGACCAGTGTTTAGATTAAATCAATCTACCCAATCAATTTAACCTAACCCACTCTTTTTCCTGACTTCGATTGAGTAGTAACTTCAAGAATTTTCAAAACACATTTAAAAATCAAGTTTTGCTTAACCCTTAGTAGAAAATTAGTCATCAATCTCATAATATACTTGAAACATTGAATAAACCGAATAGCATCACAAGCCACTCATACAGATAACACTCAATTAGCATATGTGTTTTAAGGTGATTTTGCATGATTGTATATATTAATCGAGTTAGTTTTATAATGATTTGGAGCTTAATTTGTTACTATTTTTTTTTTAAGGATTTTAGAAGCTTTTGACAAACTTTTTGAGATTTTTATGAAGCTTTAAAGCTCAATTAAAAAGTGCATTCATCAGGTGATTAAAGTGTAGAAACTTAGCCAAGAATCGAAGTCTAGAGAAAATTACGTGCAGCCAGCGTGGCAATGATCTTGGTCAACTAACTCTCGTCAAGAATTTCCATCGAATTTAAAGAATTTCCATGTAGAGTGTAAGACCATGCCCATCCTCCACAATTATGATCTTGGGGCATAGTGATTTCATAATCTATGAATCTTTTATTTTTTATAAGTTTTCTTTATAAATTGAGATATGGCTTATATAAATAAATGTTTAGGTTTTGGTTGTAAAGAGAGCTCTTTAGAGAAGAGTTTATAGGGTAAAAATTATATAAAGGTTTCTCTCTTATTTTCTTTTTCTTGTTATTATGTCATAACTTGATTTGTTTTTAGTAAATTGTTTTGAACCTTAGATTCTAATCTAACTATTAATATTTTTCTATTGATGATCTTTTATTTCAATCTATGATTTTGAATTTTATAATCTAATTGTATTTTATCACATTATTCTTTAATTCAATTTTATTGGTTATTGAATTAATGTATAAGCCTGTTATAGAGTTTGCGAGATCCTATTGTATGACTAATTGATACAATTAGAAGGTTTAAAACACTTAGCTTTTTGGTTTCTTTGGATTAAGGCAATCTAATAGTGGGATTTAAGATCGTAATACAATCCTAAGATTCTTTATTGTAAAAACGATTGGGTGGAGTATACTCTAGGTTATGACTTAATTAAACATATGAATTCAATTAGTTCATATTAGGAATCTCCATGGTCTAAAATTGAAATCAAGGTTAAAAAGTCACATAAAATTAGATAGTAAATTATATAAGATTTATTAAAGACTATGCATCTCTATAAGTTAATAAATTCGGTTATTACTTCTGTTTTTACTTTTATTATTAATTCTGTTATTTTAATTCTCGTACTTTTACTCTATTTATTATTATTATTGTTCATCATTTTATTGATTATTCAATTATGCTTTCAAATTGTAAAAGTTAGATAATTGGAGAATTGTAGGAAAAGTTTGCTAATAAATTAAGATTCACTCATGTTCATGGTTTCCTGTGAAATCCATAACTCGAACTAAGAATCCGTATTTATACTATAACATGACTAAATATGCTTGCCTAATACCATCACGTGTGTGTGTATTGCCAATTATATTACATCTATTTTTAATAATGTATCAATATACCATATTGCATTCAAATGATAAGATGTATTTCGTGTTCATCTTACAAATCATCCTAAGTAAATGTCATTATAGTAGTAAATATACTATGAAATGGGACTAGCATAATTGGTAGTGTTCCATAATATTGTTTATCATATGTTCTTGTAATGAAATTTCATTACGATTGTTCATGAAAACGGTTTACATCTAGAACGTCATATATAAACATGCATGGATGGACCTAGGGATGGGGGCTAAAGGTACCCGCTCCCCAAAACGCTTGGGAAAAATTAATTATATTAAAAGTAAAAAGTGTATATTATATTTATATGTTAGAGTATAAAATTATTATTTAATTAAATATATTTGAGTGGTTAGGTTTTTATTTTTACATTCATAAGGTTATGGGTTCAATTTCTACTAGAATAGTTTTTTTTTTATTTTTCAAGTTGCATTTATTGTCTATCATAAGCAGCTTTCGTTATCTTTTCACTTTTTTATTTTTTGTTTATAGTAACTAATAAAATTAAATACCACTAATAAAAAATTGATAGTTGATTAAATAAATTTTCATTAAAATTTATTCACTAGTAACTTTACCATTTATCACTTCTAAAAAACTTTCAATAAACTCATTATAAAGAAATTATTGAATACTATTCATTTTATTATGTTATCATTTTCATTATACTTGCAATTCTTTGTATAAATGCTTCTTACAATTCATTTTTCTTAATAGTGAAATTTACTCGAGTTTTATGTGTTGATTTTATTTTTTTCTAATTTGACAATTTTATTTTAATTGGTATATATGCTGCAAAGAAAAAAATTAAAAGGTTAATCTTCTCATCTTTTAAAAGTAAGTAAAATACCAATAACCAATTCATAAAAAGATTTAGATTTTTTAATTCAATATTAAATTGAATTGGGGGGTTCACCTTTTCAAAAAATTCCTTTCTGTATATAAGATATGTTGAAATTATAATAATAAGTAGATTTTTTTCACCTAAAATCCTAATGTTGATTTGAATAATGTGAGTTGCCTGTGTTCAGCCCTTTACATGTGTTAGTCATAATATTTTAGAGTATAAGTATATAAATGATAGATGTTCTACGTATAAATGATTTTTCTAGTAGCAACAGGTTTAACCTTAATGTGATATTGTTAAAGAATGAATCACTAAACAGGTTGTGTACATTAACATATCGATTCATACTAAAATTAGTTAAATTCTTTGTTTTTGTTAGAAATTGTTGTCATGTGTATAATATCATAGTATTTGGATATCAATAATATAGTGACATCGTATATTATGGTAATGTTATAATAAAATAAAGCAATATGTACAATTATGCTGATAATTTTTTTATTACATAGAAAACTTTATTATTTTGTTATTATTCAATATGGGCAATGCATAATTTTATAAATAAAATTCTATAATTGTATATCTTATGTTAGTATATTTTTTTCCCATCAGTTGTCGTGCTATAAACCATATTATTGTTAATGATGTACATATTTATTAATGTCATAACATGCTTCTTTTTAATTTATCTTGGTTTATTTTTACCGATTTATTTTTTATAATTAATCAAAACGGCCCATGTTTCTTCTAATAATTTTTTTTAAATTCACAAATCCAATTAGCCATTTTGGCTTTAAAATCAGCAATCCTCGAATCCTTAATTTTTTGCTTTTAATTTAGATTAGTAGCCTGATTAGGAACTTATCTAGCCACTAGTTCCTAATTCTTTCTTCTTACTAACTATTAAAATAGATTTCGAATTTTTTTTTTAATTTCTAATCGAGCTATGCATACTATAATGTTAGATGTAATACGAAATCGAAATTAAAAAGAAAGGGTAAAAATCTAGGCTTGACACAAATTTTGTGATATCAATTATCTGGTATATATAAGTATTAGACTCATTATTATATTTTGAAATTTATGTCCTTAATATTATCTAATATATATTTAATTATATTTTTATATTATTCCAAATTATTTAAAAAGTATAGTTTGAATGGATTGTAAAAGGGTATTTTTGAAATTTCAATATATTTTTATTTAATAAAATTAAATTTTATATCATATTTCAAATAGAACAAATTTTAGACATTTTGTCCATTCCTTAATATCCTTTTTTATTTAGTAATCAAGGTAAAATTATAAACTAAATATTAAATGAAATATCTTGTCCACTTCAATTTTATAAATTTTACATAACCAAATAATATTTTAGTATCCCTTTCAACTATAATTTACAATGGGCAACTAAGTCCGCAAAGTGCTAACTTTTATAAATAATGAAGGGTATGTACGACTTTTCAACATTTTCAGATTGAAATAAAGGGACGGCAAGTCAAATTTAAATAATAAAGAGTGCTGAGATAAACACAATCTATATCTATTGGGTATCTAATTTCATTTAAAAAAAGAAAAAGAAAAAGGAGGATAACGCGAGAGAGAGAGAGAGAGAGAGAGAGAGAGGGCTATTAAAACTGCGGTGGAGCCTGGGAGAAAACGCGCTAACCTTAACTTTGGGTCTAAACAAAAACCTTAGTAATAAATCCTTAATTTAAAGAGGGAAAAAAAGAAAAACCTCATCTCTTTTTATCGGTCACTCACCAGCCATACACTTCATCACCCAGGACAGGAGGAAGACAATATCTAAGACTTTGAAAACAACCAATATCCATGGCTAGTCTTCGCTTCGCACCATCCCCACCCTGCACTCTCACCAAACAACAACCCAGCTTTAACAAGTTCTCCTCCTCCTTCCAGTTCTCACGTGCCACCTCATTCACCCCCATTAGAGCCTATAAGGTAGTTATTGAGCACCAGGGTCAGTCAACTGAACTTGAGGTTGAAGATGATGAGACCATCCTGTCAAAAGCACTGGACAGTGGGTTGAGTGTTCCACATGATTGTAAACTTGGGGTTTGCATGACTTGTCCTGCCAAGCTTGTTAGTGGGGAAGTTGATCAGAGTGATGGTATGCTCAGTGATGATGTCGTGGAAAGTGGGTATGCATTGCTCTGTGCTGCTTATCCAAGATCGGACTGTGTTATTAAGACCATTCCCGAAGAGGAACTTTTGTCTTTGCAATTAGCAACTGCTAATGATTAGATGTAGTTAGTTATCTTCATAGAGTCTAGAAATTTTCTGGTTTATGTTTTTTGATTCCGATTAAGTTTATCCTGATGTGCCTGGTCTTACATATGCTTTGCCTTTATTTGTATTTGTCCTGGGCAAGGACGTATTTTGAAAACGGTACCACCATACAACCGATCAACATTGAAAGAAAGGTGCTGGCTGTCTTGAAATAATTATATTTTCTGATTTCTACACTATAAAACTTGAATCATGCAAATGTCTGCACAATAAGGATTTAATGGGTACACATCAGAGTGGTATTATTTTTGCTACCCAAAAAATCATCAAAAACCTACCCAACTTTTAAGTAACAGCAAAACTGACATTACCCAATAAAAACTTCTAAGTAGCAGCTTCCATGAAAAGGAAATATTGATGCTGTTGATTTGATATTACGAAGTGCAGATGCACCCCCTCCAGGATGAGAATCTCCCAAGAAATTGGGTTCAAAATGTTAAATGCTGTTACTCAGAGTGAACACTATGACCTTCGCTTGCTGAATTCTATATTAGAAAGATAGGTAGAGATATATATTATTATGGCCACTAAGTAGAATGAAGGCAATCAAATTACTTGTTGATTGCTAAGTTAAATCTTTCATCCAAAGGACGAGCAATAGAACTTTATTTCTGAATTTCTGAACAGAAATCTTACATGGTTTATGAACTACATTGACAAGAATGATTAATGGGGAAACCACAATACTAGTGATCATAGTCAATAGAGATTGGTGATAACTACACGTGACTCCAGTCAGTAATCTACACGGTTCGTATAGTAACCAGTACAATTTATTCTCTATCTTCTGAAATAGTTTCAGATGCTGGTCATTGTAGCAGATTGTTGGGTTTTTTGCCCTGCCAGTACATCTACTCCTGAACTGCCTCTGGCACAAAACAAGGCGAGAAACGAACTGAGCATTTTTCCACGTTTGTGACAGCTTTAAGGGCTGAGTTCGCCATGTATATCATGACCTGAGGAGGCCAAAATGCCATTTCCATTTCCTATAACACTTGACACCTGCACGGGGCATTGAAATTCTTAAACTAACCAAATGCTTTAATTCCTTTTCAGTGCTGGAGTAGTTAGACAAAAATGAAACGGTAGTAATGGTAGCAGTTTGTGTCAATCCAGACCATCATTTCCCCAAATATAAACATATCCACATATCAATGCCAGCAGAAACTACGAATGGGAGACAGCAACTCCTTATCGGAGCATTATTTTAGGTGGCCATTGACTTTCTTGAACCTTCTTTGTTTGAGCTTCACCTTCACATTAACCCCACTCTCAATGATGGATTGAAGCACAATGTTAAGTTTCCCCTCCAGCTTCTCTCCCTTCCTTGGTGTATATACAATATCATGTATATCATCCGCCAAAGCTCTTTGAGCCAGAATCCTTCCCACGGTAGAACAAGCAGTGGCATTTCTAGTTGAATTCAGGTCAAATTTCATGTCCTTCGATATGGAATGTACCACGGCAACAACCTTGCTTGTGACCCTATGAACAACACAAGCACGCACGGACGCCTTAGAAATATAGATATCCAAGCAAAAGGGTTCATGGTAAGGACCAGTCAGCTGATTGAAGGTTGGAGTCCTCAACTTCTTCGTCAAAGTAGAAGCCATGCAAGTTTCATTCTCCAATGAAGCGGAAGGTGCATACCTGCTCTTCTCAACTTTGAGAAGCTTCTCATTGTCATTCTTAGACTCCGATTTTTTATTCGATTTCTCCCTCTTTAACTCTTTGGGATCTTCTTTACACCTATAAGATTTCTTCCTGTGGAAATCAAAACTATACTCTTCAAACTCCTTAGATGCTTTATCTAGTTTGTAGAAGAGATTGCCACGGATTCTCATGTCATCAATGTCATAAAAATCACTCTCCTCCTCGTCCTCATTATCATCATCAACATCATCTTCATCTGCAATGGCTAAGTTGGTTCCCTTTTCCAAGTTGCTTCCCCTTCCTTGCCATGCTTGGGCTAATCCAGCCGAGATCTGCCAAGCATCCACATCCACTACTTCAATAGCACAAGGTTCTAGCACAGGTTTATGATCACCATACAAAGGACAGAGATTAACTCTACTCTTATACCTAGACACGTTCCTTTCATGGTCAACAATAGATGGTGACTGAGTTTCTTCCGTCTGTTTATGGAAAATCATTGAAGCCCGAGGACACAGATTCCTAAATCCTGGGGGAACATTAATGCCACTTCTTCGAGAGAAGGACGAAAGAGACATGCCTCTTATCAAGAAAACGAATCTCATTTCGGATTACGGGGCAGGAAACTAGACGAAGTAATGGAATTTTCTCACTTGAGCAAATTGTAGAACAGGTAGTGTGTAACGCACAATATCAGCGGTCAGGAGGCAAAGACTCTGGTTTTGGTCATGAAGAGAGAAAACCCATTAAAGCAATCGCGTAAGCCGTCCATCAACAAAGAACGGAAGATCAAGTGAAATGATCTCAGTTTTTCCTATCTCCTTGAATTTTGGAGGAAAAGGAACCTGGAAGGATAGACTTCAGAGAGGGAAAAGATTGCTGGGGTTCTAAGCTTCTCTTGGAATTTTGTAAGTTTTTTATTTCTTTCTTCCCTCTTTTCTTTATAAATAGACATCAACGCAATGTGGTTTCCGAGGTTCAAAACTTAACACAGTCCCTTCGTTTTTTCTTTTTCCTCTGCCGTTCCAATTTCACGGTCTATCAATCAATCATGGTTTATTTTCTCCCAAATTAATCATATGATTGAATATCTAACAATTTAAATAGTAAATACTCATATTTGGTATACAAATATGCTCAGGTGATAAATTATATGATTAGTGGATAGATGTTATTTTTTTTATTTTCTTTCAAGCTACTATGGCATTATTTGGCCAAAAAAAAAAAAATACTGTGACATTAGCAATCTAGCAGCATAAATACTATTCCTAACGAATTGGATCGGTTCAAATTCACCTTTTCAAGTTGTAACACAATTAAAAAAAAAAAAAGAAAAACTACTATCACATTAAAACTTTGAAAATAAAAAAAAAAACCCAAACATATTTATCAAGAATTGAAACCGCGTTAAGAAGAATTTTACTGTAAGAGAAAGAAGGTGGTGAATTCCTAGTGTAGTCTTTTCAGTAATTCATCCTCCCTACCTGTGCAATATGTATTTATAAGTTAACTAGCTGACCAGACTAAAGGACTGACTATTTGGCTAACGGAAAACTAAAACAATTACAAGTAAGAACAGAAAAACTAACTACAGCTATCTAACTACAAGCAGTAATAGAAAAGAGTAACTACTACTCATATAAGTAGATTCGTGTTTATATCACTAAGTTATTTTTTATCATGATTACTTCATACTCTTTCTTTATTTTTTACTAGCATTTTTCAATGAAAAAGTCAACATTTGATGCAAAGGAGTGTATTTCTTTTTGCAATAAATTGTGATTTATCTACATTATTTCATATCATGACAAAAAATGATTCTATCAAAATAGATATCTTCTTACTATTAACAACATGTTAAATTTTTTTGACATTGAGAATGTTCAAATAAAAAACACAAAATTGCTTCTTTTTTTTTTTTTATTCGATACTCTTTCAATGAAATTTAATATTAGATAGATTAAATAAATTAAAAATTATCTCTGCAAATGACTTTTTTCTGTGTATTTTCATTTTACACTTTGATGCATTTTCTTTTTTTAGCTAACTTATATTTATCTATTTCTTTTATAGTTTCCATTATATGTTTTATAAATAATCCTGAATTAAAAATATGTATCATGGAGTGAGTAATGGTATTAATTAGCTAATTTGGAAGTAAAGGTGCTCAAGAAGCTTTTGTAGGAGTTTTAATGATTTAGTAGCTTTTCCTTTGGCATGGTTGTTTGTATTTGATAGAAGTTATAATAATATTTGTTCATTTTGATTTCACACATACTTTTTAGTTGTTCATGTATAGGTGGTGTTGCCATTGATGATAAAGCACATGTTGTCAATTTTGGAGAAATCTTAATTTAATGATACACGGAGGAATGATCTTACAAAGTAGCATGAGAGTAGGAACAAGCAAGTTCGATGTCTCATGATACGTACATATGATAGTAGATTAAGTATGATAATCTTAATGTGTTATTAACTTATTGAAAGGTATCATGGTCCCATTATTATAGTACATGCAAAAGGACTACGTAACTTAATTCATGGGATTGTTAATGATTTATAAGACATTGTTAATTAGTAGTATGGAGAGAATCATAAATTGCATATAGCTTATGATTTTAATCAAATTTGTTTATCATGGAAAGGAGAATCAACAAAGGAAGCTATTGAAGAAGTTAGGGATATACATGAGTATATTAATAAAATATATAGCCGTATTGTTGAGAAACATTGCATGTTAAAGATTAATGCATGACCATTTTGGTTTGGAAGAGAAATGGAATTGGGTAGGGAGAGACAGGTCGAGATCATGACCATGTTTAAGCCATGTTGCATAGGAAAGTATCAACTAAGAGAAACACGACCAATAACATGTTGAATTGGTCTAATGTTCTTTACATAAACTCTATTTAATTCGTTTCTATCCTTATTTTATCAATTTATTGATTATTAGTTAAGTTCAATTACATCTATACCCTTAGGATAGTTAAGGCAAGATATGAATACTTCTTTGTCTATATAAAATCAATTCAATGTTCTTGAATGGTAAAAACCCAATTCTTGTTCTTACCTATTACACAAATTGTTCATCTTCAATTGTGGCATTCATCCCTTCAACCTTTAGTCTATGGTTGTTTTAGTATGGTATTATAGTTAGCTAATCACTAAATTGTTGCAAATAGTCTAATATTTCTATGATTACCCTAGAGGAATCCTAAACATAATTTTAATTTTCAATTTCAATTACTAAATAATAAAAAGTCCAAAACACAAGGAAAAAAACACATAAACTCAAATCTTTAATTATTATGAGATTAATTCTTTATTGAGACCTTATTATACCATTTATTCTTGATAATTTTGGTGTTTTATCTTCTACGAAATTATTCTCGCAAAATAATTGTTTTTGCAAAACTTACCAATGCTTCGAATGTTGCAAATAAGGAGGAAGGGACTCCTATTTATAGAATTTGGCTTCTAATCTCAACCGTTGGATAAAGCTAACATAGCAATGCAAAGATTAGAGGTAAACCTTAGGTCTTACCTAGTTTCTTGATATTAACTACTTAAAGTTCAAACACCAAATTCTTGTTGGATGAAGCTAAGATAAATAAACCATACGAGCCATTAATTTGAGCTATTAGATTATTTGTAATGATGGATGATTGAGATTGCAGCATTCTTTTCTTTACCTTATATATGAGCTTTGCCTTAAGCTTGGTCCAAGTCAAGCCTAATTGCTTATATAATTAGCCAATCTGTAATATAAAATAAGCTCACTTCTTTTAAAATAAGTCCAAAACTTATTGAAGTCTTCTAAAGGCCTATGAAGGCCAACCGAGGCTCAAATGGACTAAAAAAAAAAAAAAAAAACTTTTTTCAAGTTTACTTCTTATGTACAAGACAACTAAACTTGAAAATGGAAAAATCAGTCCAACGATTCCTATTCTAAACCTACCAAATCAAATTTCCCTATAACATTCCCAATTAGTGTCGATTGAATAAGCACATTAGTAGCTCATTAAATCAGTCCATTGCATTAGAATGGACTAAAGCTCAATTACTAAAAACTCTCTATATTGTGTATTTAATGGACTATTATTCATATCGTTGATGTAATGTTGTACTTAATGGTGAAAAGAAAATGTTGTGCTTGAATATAAATATAATCTAATATATTTTATGTAAGTCATCTTAGTTGAGTTTACTTTACAACTACAATTCAAATAATATACAATTTTGGAGCTTTTACATTTTCGTATTCTCTTCGTGTCTGTTACATTTCATTATCATGTAAATCTATTTATTATAATATTATTTGATTTCCTTATATAAATGAAAATGGTGTTTATGACAAAGATGTATTCACCTTATTTATAACAAGCCTTAGATATTGAATAAATGGTGAAATATTTTTAAAAAGTATTGCAATAGTAGCAAAAGAAAGAATTTATAACAATTTTTTGGTTCTCTATGTATGAATTGTTTAAAACCTTTTAGTTGTTGGAGGATAAGTATTGTTCTTGAATTTACACCACCATTGTTCATTTTTAATGCATGTATAATCCAGTGTTACGAGTAATGAATTTATGTAAGAAAAAAGCAAATCAAGCAGAATTTAAATGGCCTTCTCGAGAAATTATGAATGACAATAATAATAATTGGGTATCATGCCAAGTATATGCAAACGAGCGAGAGTTGATGTAAGACAATCAATGTAAAAAGAAATTTATAATTTATTTTCCAATATTTTGGTGACTAAATGTTTTGAAAAACTGAATCATTCACCCGACAACCATATTTGCCAATAATTTTCATCTATTAGATTTACCACTAGTTCTAGGCAAACGAAGAAGAAGAAGAAGATTTACTACCGGTTGTTTTTAATTATTTTCATTATATAAATCAATCATTCATTAAGGCATAGTTTTTGTAATGCTACATTTGGAGCATAACAACTTGCCACCTTTTTCATACGTAAGGCTCTATACTATTGCAAATCCATGATTTGCAATAAATGCATACATTAAAATCATACAAATAAGTTTCTCTTATTCTTAATATTACATGTTTATGAAATTTTGAACAAATTATAATCTAGACTTGTTATATCTTATTACAACAATCTATTTGCACCTTTTAGGTGATCTAGAGTAAAACCCAGTCTCATCCTCTGATCGACAACCAATAATTAGTCGTCTCTCGTAGCTCAAAAAAATGTCCCCACCAAAGTTTAGTACATATCACCACAAAACACATATGGAAGTCATATACAACAAGCTCATAGGCAATCATAACAACTAATGCACAATCGGTCATCTATTATCTATAATTTAGGTTCACAATATTGCATCTCAAGATCTAGGGGTAACTCATGATTAGAAGTATATATATATATATATATATATATATATATATAGTATATATATGATGTTGCATATTCCCAACGTTCTAGCATCCAATTCACCTTTATCTACCGAATCATTTCTATGTACAACACCACTTGGAACACTACACACGTTAATCATTGAGTGTCTCAATGAAATTACTAATACTTCTAGTCCTCCAACCACAACCAAGCACAAGTAGCACTTTAATTAGCCAATTTAATCCTATACTTTACTTATGATGCTCTTCACTTATGATGCTCTTCACTTATCAAGCAATCGTTATTAATATTACTATTGATAGGCTTTTTTTTATACACGAGCCTTAGGCTTAAAACTAACTAATCCATGATTTTAACCTAATTTCAATAACCCAATTCAGGTATAACATACTATCATTTACTATAAATATGGGATAATACCCCAAATAAGGGGTTCTCTTTTTTCGTTCTCTTTCTCTCATTCCAACTTCACAAGTCAGATTATTACTATAAAAGAGCTAATTTAAACATCAAAATAGTCGTATCGAAATATTTTTTGGTACCCCTAATAATCTTTTTTGGTTTTGCATATGTTTATATAGAATGAAAAATGATTATCAACGGTTTGACGTCGTCCATGGGAAGTAACTTAAAGGAAAAAAAAAAAAAAACAAAGAGCGTAATCTACCATCACATCATTAAAATGAATTTCTCAAGTTGTGGAATTCATTAGTATTTTGCCTCGTGGTTGATTTTTCTAGATCTCCGTGGAGTCTCCGGTTTGATTTCTTCTCCACGTGTTGTTATATTTGTTCGCAATTTACCAAAGGACTACGGTTTGAAGAGTCTTTTGCTTTAGATTCAGATTAGTTGGATGTATTTTATAAGTTGAATCACACAATTCCACATGCGGTTAATTTTGCATTTATTTTTGGAAATCTTCTTTTTATAAAATATGTGAGACTGGAAGAAAAGAAGCATGATGGTATTTTTTTTTTTTCTTTTTTTCCGAAAATATAGCAACAGCAACTTCATTCACCACCTGGTTCATAATTCTCACCCTCATGTGAGTTTGCATTTTTGAGTAACCTTAACTTCCATCTTTTTACGGTTCACAACCGTCACCGCCTGTTTTGTAACTCTCAACTTCTTGCATCACTTATTTTTCTTTTAATTGTACAAGTTGAACATGATGGGTAATACTGGCCAAGTTTCTGAATCATTGTCTCTAAGCATTTAACGTGGTAGACATGTCTACAAACTAGTATGGCAACTACGGCGACTGAATCGCTTCTCCGATTGAATTCCCAGAACTTAGTTTTTCATTTTGAAAGGATCACTTTTCTCTGAGAAGAGGCCACTAATTCATAAAAGGTCAACACGGACCATCCATCAAAAAAGTCACTTTGGGATCCATGTGTGAAATCATTACAACAAGGTTACTAGAATGAATGTTGCTCTTCGTTCAGACATTAAGTTACTACAAGGTGATTTCATTCCATGCCAAGTTCGACTCACACATGGCAAATCCGTGCAGCTCTCCTTTTTCCAAACAGCCGTCAAATTATCTTTAGTGAAGATCCGTGCTCTCACTAACCGAGCTCATGTCATATCGAGCTCTACATAGCCAAGCGTCCGTTAGCAAGCTATTTGTGGCTAAGCCATTCATGGACGAGCACTGGAAGAACAGCAGCAGCTCAATGCAGACCTCCATTTATTTTTGGCGAAGTCGTTCTGTTTCGTCATTGCTTGAACAAAAGCAGAGCAACAATCAAAGAACAAGTCAGCTTCGAAGGAAACAATAGATAAATGGAGCGTTGGAAAGTTGGTAGTTTCAGAAGGTATTGATTTGGAAATCTGTTACAAGTACTCTGAGCTCCCTTACGCGTCTGACACAAGCTGATTCGAGTTGTAGAAATCCGATAGTAAGCTCAATTCCACAAGAGCCAACCACCAGCTGCAATTTCTGGCTCACTACATAATAGTCATCATGCTTTGACCATCTTTCTGCACAATAAGCTATCTGGGCATCAACAATGAAGAACAATCCTATTAAGTTATTTGATTCGAGCTCTTACTGACGATGACCAGTCCACACCGAGCTCTTTGGTGCAAATAGCAGAAAGTCCGAGCTATTTATAGCTCAACGTACCCCAGTTGCTGAGCGGGAGAGTTGATTCCGAGCTGATCTCCAAGCACCCAAGCAGCAGCCATAATTGTAAAATGAAGACGAGCATAAGGACTGAAGTGAACACGAGCTACTCTGAACAGGACGTACAACAGGGCATGCAATTAACCGAGCAAGACACTTTTTGGTCAAGCAATAGAGTGCAGCGAAGTGTTTTCTGAAGTCCTATAAGTTTTTTAGACTAAAATAAGGACTGTTGGTGCTGATGTTATTAAGAACAAATCCAACCCAGGTTGGAGGATAGCCCCACACCCAAAGGGTTGTATCTGGATATTGTGGAACCCGTTGATTTGGCAGGTCAATGTTTTATTCTCTAGTAACCAAAAATGTTCATTATGTTTGTCTTCTTTTAATAAAAAACATCTCTTTTGAAGTTTCTTTTGTTTATGCTTTTAATCACGAGGATGCTAGGAAGAGTTTATGGAAAGACTTGGAGGACTTAGCTACAAAGATGACCAACCTTGGTTAATCCTTGGTGACTTCAACAAATGCAGATTTTTTGTAGACAAAAAAGGTGGAAATGAAGTTTTTTCGGGTGGCATGGCAGATTTTAACAATTGGTGTTACCAGGCAGATGACGCAGATGACCAACCTTGGTTAATCCTCGGTGACTTCAACAAATATGGTTTTTTTGCAGACAAAAAAGGTGGACATGGAGTTCTTTCAGGTGGCATGGCAAATTTTAACGATTGGTGTAATCAGGCAAATGTGGATGATGTAAAATCTTCTGGTATCTCGGTCTTCTCGTAACAGCGCTAATCCTATCTTCAGGAAGATCGACAGAGCTCTTATGAATGACTGTTGGGTCTCTATGTTTCTTGAATCTAAAGCTTGTTGCAAAGCTTCAAGCCTTTCGGATCATAGTCCTTTGCTACTCAATCTTCACTTGGATTCTTATAAGAAGATCCCCTTACCATGTACATGGACGAGCACAGTAGACAAGCATGATCAAAATTACCGAGCAGTATTAGTTGGACAGAACCAACTCTAAGCAACTGAATGAATGAAGTCTGAGCCTCTCATTTACTGAGCTGCATAAGGGGAAATCGGATCAAAGAGCCGAAGTCCAACTCTTGGTCGAGCAACTTCAGAGCAAAGCAGCTACCATCCAAGCTGTACAATAGATGGTCTAAAGCCAAAATTCATCACATCCAACCCGTTGAACAGAATTTGAGCTCAACACAAGCTTCGAGCAGATTCCGAGCAACTCTGAGCTTGTGGACGAGTCGAGTTCATATAATTGCCAAAATTTTGAAGACCAGGTTCAAATAATTGAGCCAAGTTACTACAAGTTCACCCTCTAATCTCCAAGCTCCATTTCAACCCAACTTCTGTAGATCTGTCAAAGGCCCAAGCTCCATGTCTAAATCAAAAAGCAAGTCCATTGAGGCAGTAGCGATAGACCATGCATGACGCGGTGAAGAGTCTTTTTTCAAATGCCCTAATGAGATGTCAATGCTTTCTTCTTGTGATTTCTTTCCCGTGTTTTATTTCTTCTTTAGCCACTGGAAATATTCGTGTGCGGTGGCAGCTTCTTTGCGTAGCTTGCTGCTAGAAAAGAAACTTAAAGCTCCAAATTACTAGATTCCTTCTGCCGAATACGTGCAATCACAACAGTCTCAACTCCATGTTCAATTTCTTTGTGGTTAAGATACAGCAAACTACACACTCGAACAGAGCGAAATCCGACCTCTCTCCTCCTCTCTTTTATGTTGTCATCCTCTTCACTATGTTTTCCCTCGTAAGTCTGGGCTCTTCCGAGCAGCCCCGAAAGACATCCGAGTTCAGCTGCACGCTATAGCGTCCAAGCTCCAAGCTCCATGACAATGAGTCCGAATACTTCTTGAGTTGTCCCTCACGATAGAGTTGCCTACATTAACATCCGAGCTCAAAAGCAGCAACAGAGCAGCCCTCTAGCTCATGACCTGAATTTCTTTCTGAGCACTCTAATTTAAAGTTGAGAACCATCCTCAGGACCCGTACAGCGGATGGAGCAAAGTAGTAAGCAGTTACCTACGAGCCGAACAGTGGCTCCATGCTCTGAACTCCATTTGACCGACCACAACTCCAAGCTCCACCCGAGTCGAGCCCCATCACCCGATAGTAGCGAAATCAACTCCTATTTCTCCATTATAGCAGCTACAAGCGAGTCTGCGATCAAAGCCCCATGCAAATATGCCGAGTCTCTCCTTGAACAGTTGTCAACCAAGTTATACATGGTCGAGTCGTCTATATTATATGCCACTTCCGCATGGCCAGGTACAGCTTCATCTAAGTGCTCAAACCGAATGTCAACGTCAGAGTCTCCTGACCACATGCAAGTCATGAATACTCTATTAACTTTTCTTTTACAAGCTGTTTTGGAGACACAATTACTTATAGCTCATTGGAAGTCAACTTGCATTTACTAATGTTTCATCTGGAGTCGGCTCACGAAATTCAACAAGAAAGAATCTACGTGCACCATCCGCCGGTGAAGCAGTCTGGCTATGCCTGTAGATGTTAGAAAATTTATATTATTTCCAACTACTTGAAAGACGTGGGGGTGGCCATGTGATGGTAGTAGCTACATTCCGCATGAGGAATTCAATTACATGAGCCCCAAATACAGACCAAGATCAACCGAGGTATTGAATGTAAACGGGCTTCAAATGAACCTAGATATGCGCCAACAGTAGTTGGTAATAAAGACAAAGTAGCTTACTGAGTAGCCAAGACTTAGATATATAAATTTCGCTACAAAATTTCCTCTAAGTAAAATCCTTTCGAGCACTATGGCACATTACCACAAGTGCTAATTAAACTTCCCACACCGATTAGAGCGTTACTACCAACAACTACTAAGCAAAAAATTCTAGATACACATCAACAAAGCTACCATGCTTCAAGCCCCTCTTACTGCTATCTATAGTCAATTCGTTATTTATCCTTCAAGTTATGTGTTTTATGTTGCACCTTGTGTTGATCTGTTGTAAGTATTCACATTTGATTCATAGTTTTTGTATTAGGTTATATCTATCTACGAGTTTTCCCGCGATCTGTATTTTGACAAGCCAAATAATGGAAAAGATCAACCATTCAACGTTCGTAGCAATTTATTTAATGAGTTTATTTTTCCCTCCTTTTGAGATGAGTACAAGAACTTAAAGAAAAATTGGGATTAAAGAAATACCCTCCACTTTGAGCCTATGCAAGCATAGCTTATTAATGGGATATTCCTTAATAGCTCTAAACTTTACATAGTGTAAGTGGTGAGTAAGTTGTATAAAGTGCTATCCCTAAATGCTATGCTTGACAGATGATGGGAACTGGACATCTAAGATTCTCTAAGTCCAACAGTGAGCTCAGATGACAAGATATGAAGCATTAGCTCTTTTAAGAGTCACATGCCTAATTACTCTAAGTCCTAAAACAAATATGGACGATGAGCTATTGCGAATTTAGTTGCTTTATGTTTAGGGCATAGGCATAGACAAAGAGCTATTCAAAATCCCTAAGCCATTAAATAGCGACAGGTAAAATACTCTAAGTCCTATAATAAATATGGATAACGAGCTTTTCAAAAGCCATAAGCCATTAAGCAACAAAGAGAAATACTCTAGTTCTACAACTTACACACATGACGAGTAAATAAGCCTAAAGGCCTATATCATTAATAGACACAGGGCTAACTGGCCTCTTTAAGCCTTTGCTTTTTCAAGTGTTTTCGCCTCTTCAAGCCTTTCACTCTTTAGACCCTTGCTTTTCAAGCACAGTGACATCTTTATATGCTTCAACCTCTCCTAACCTTCGCATCTTCGGGCCTTTGTTCCTTCAAGCATCCTAGAAGTCCTAGCTCCCTAAATCATGCATAAGCCTAAGAATGCTGACAAGAAGCTCTATCTATAACTTTAGCTCAACCTCTTTTAACAACAGTTCCAATTAGAGCTTTAGGTACTTATACAACCTCTTTTAACAACAATTCCAATTAGAGCTTTAGGATCTTATACCGGTGCTTACTCTCTTTGCCAAACTTATCACCAAAGAGATTAGGGGGCAAATGCTGATGGGTTTTCTGGTACATAAGCCTTAGGCTCATAACCAACTAGTCCTAGTCCAAATCCAAGTCTAAGTACAACTTACTCTCATCCACTATAAATATGGGATAAGAACCTAGGTACGGGACTCTTTTTTCATTCTCTTTCTCTCCTTATAACTTTATGGTTCTATTATCATTACAAGAGGGTTGACTTAGACATCAAAGTAGTCACACCTTAGCCTCCTCCAATGCCCCCCGTTGCTATTTTCAATTTTGCAGGTATCTGTGTATCAGAATGAAAAATGACTGTCAACAATTAGTTATTCCTTTATTGTTATTGAAGTATAATAACTGATTCCATTTTAACAAGAATATTACATGTAATATATAATAAAACCATTATGAGTTATATTAGACTATTACATAAATATATTACTTTACAATGTAGCACACTTTACACATATTAACAAGTAATTATTTAGTATATTAAAACTAACATATAAAGTATTATAAGGTATAATCAAGCTTTATATTATAATATATACAAGTTATTGACATAGTATTATGAAACTATATATATATTGCTTTTTGATAGATTATTACTAATGTGTGTCCTCAAGTCCAAGTTGATTACCTCAGAGCATGAGTCGACCCAAAAGTCCAAGATTAACCTATTCGGAGCCTTGACTAAGCACCCCAAAGTTCAATTGACTTCATTATGTTTAAGGCCAAGTTGTTAGCATTAGGGACAACCCCACTAAGGCCTAAATTAAGCTTTGAAGAGCTCGACCAATCTCACTAAAGGGCACCAATCAAACTCCTATTTCTACCCTCATACCTTCCAGTTGGGCCCTTAAGCTTGCGATGCATAAGCCTAGCCCAAGGGTTTAAAAGAAGACTAAGTGGGAATAGTTTAGAAGAAAAAGAAGTATACAACCAGCATATGTTTAGCCCAAGATCCTCTTCATGACATCTAGAGTCAAAGAGAAGATATTATGATCATAATCGAGTTTGTACAATTAGCTTACTTACTGTGCCTATAAATACTAAGTAAAGGCTATGGATAAAGGATCCCCAACCTCTTACTCTTACGTACCTTATTCTCTCTTAAACACTTCCCAAGCATTATATGGAGTTAAGCATTAGAGTAGCCATACTATAGTCACCTTAGATGCCTCTTTGATAGTTTATGTTTGCTCTTCTATGCAGGTTGTGATAGGGATAAGGATCGATTATACGCTCCCAAGCCTAAGGGCTCTCTTAAGTGGTTCGCCTAGCTATTCAAGGTGAATTAAGTGCCGAGGAACAGTGCTTACCTCGGTCTAATATGCCGAGTTACTTTGCTCTCCATCCTATCTAAGATGTTGCTGAGGTGATCGACTAGCATATCGAGCCGAACCCTCCACTAAACCATAGTCTAAGCGCTAAATGTAAGTACAGCAATCTCTACTATGCCGAAGCTGACTAAGACTGTTAGGAGCCGACCCTCCAAGGCCAACCTAAGATGATTCATCCCTAAACCAACCATAGTTTAGCCCCTTTTGACGCTAAACAAGCCTAAACAGAGGCCTAGCCCTGCTTGGACCACAATACTGTCAGAATCACAATAAAAATGTACATACACTGTCCTTATTGACAACTGTACTATCCTATCTAACAAACAACATTTGCTATGTACGATTTTGTATCTCCTTATATAGTAATTTCCTTTTTTATTTAGCAAATAGGAATTCATTTTTGTAATTATTTGTAACATAGAACTTTCCGTAACAAGGTACTATAAATAGTCACATAATGTAATAACCACAAAAATATATATAGAAGAATACACTGGACTTGTTACCTTCTCTTGAGCTAAGTGTTCTCTTACTCTTAAACTACTCTTATCTAACCTATTCAAGCATGGACTAGTAGCAAGTGACCCTCGACCACACTTATGCATCATATTAAGTGCAACCTGAGCTCATGTGAGGTATTGGTGCATCATATCCAGCGTTGGTGCATGGGAACCCCTGCTCTCCCTCGACTATCATTTACTTTCCAAGCCATCTTGCGACTTAAACCCACCCCTTTTGGTTAGGCGTGATATTGGGTTTGTGTGTTTATCGACGAGTCCATATCATCTTGGTATCAAAGCCTGGCTGCATTCAAAGCTAGATCCCAATACTGTGTTCTTTTAATAATGTATCACTACTCTTGTGTGATAGTGGTTCTATTGTTAGTTTTGAAGTTTAGTAGTGAGAAGTGTTTTGTACTCTGTTTTCCCCTGTTTTCGTTACGCCAAAACAAAGTATACTTGACTCTATGTTTGTTGTGAAGTTGTCATTGTAAAGTAAACATTAATGTCAGATTCAAGTGTGCAAGGGACATTAGGAAACTAAGAAAGTGGTACTCGATATGGTCAAGGACAGGAAGGAAGCTTCTCACCTCAACCAGTAGGTGACCGCTTAGATAGGCTTATCGATTTGGTAGCTATTCTAGTGACTATCATCCAAGAAGATAGACAGTAAGCTAGAAACAGCCCCACGAAGGAAGGTAAATAGTAAGGCCGAGGTAATGATCAGTTTGGCCAAAATAACACCCCAGCTCAACCACCCCGAGCCAAAGGAATTGGTAAGGACATTAGACGAAGACTAGTACTTGAAGAGATTGAGGAGAAAGCATAAGGGGGTGATAAGGAAAAGGAGTACTATGAACTTGAGGAAAGGAATGTACGAGCCCTTAGAGTTGAGGGATTAAGGATGCATATTCTGAGTTTCTCTAAAAGTAGTGATGCTAAAGACTACCTAGATTGGGTATATTAGATTGAAAAGCAGTTTGAATGCTATGAAGTGCCCAAAAATGTAAAGGTTAGGCTAGCTATATTGGAGTTCACCAGCTATGTCACCTTATGGTGGAAGAACTTACAAGCCATTAGAAGAAGGGAAGGAGAACGAGAGATTAGGAGTTGGGATGACATGAAGAGAGTTATGCAAAGAAGGTTCATGCCGAGCTATTATCTATAGGATGGCTTCAAGCAACTGCAAGAAATGAGACAAAGAGGATCGAGTGTGGATGCTTACGTTAAGGAGTTCCAAATGCTAATGATCCAATACAAAGTTATAGAGCCAGAAGACTAAACTCTATCTCAGTTCATTGGCGAATTGAAGCATAAGATTGGGGATGTCCTAGAAACCTTGGATGTTAGAACACTCGATGATGCAATCTGAGCTGCCTAGAGGATAGAAAGGTACTGAACAGGAAGATTTCGACCACTTGTCAACCGTCCTGGCAGTAGCCAACCTGTTTCGAGTAGACCTGTACGAATGGAACCGAGCAAGGTCATTGAGACCTGACCTATTTAGACTACCCAAGTAGAGGAGAAAGAACTATTGAAGAAGTTCAAGAAAGGCCAGAGTTTAGGGAAGAAGACGAGTGAGATTAAGTGTTTCAAATGCCAAGTATTTGGACACATGGTCACTTAATGTCCGATAAGCGAACAATGGTGATTAGAAGCAAGGTGTCGACCGTTGAAGTCGATAGCACTGATGAGGAAGTGGAAGATTCGAAGGAGAATGAATAGACTGAGTTGTCCAAAGAGGATGTTATGTACTGTAAGGAAGGTAACTTCATGCCGACCACTTTAGTGTTGAGGAGTACAATGAGTATCAGTCCTATTCCTGAAGACAAGTAGAGAGAAAATCTCTTCCGTATTGGTTATAAGGTAAACGAATCACTATTCACACCGATCGTTGATAGTAGGAGTTACACCAATGCAGCCTCTACATTTATAGTCCAGCAGCTGAAATTGCCAACCATGCCCAACCCAAAACCTTACAAGCTTCATTGGCTTAGTGATAAGGGAGCCCTACAAGTGAATAACCAGGTATCTATGCTAATCTATATAGGTAGATATCGAGATGAAATGCTTTGTGATGTACTGCCCATGAGTGCGTCTTACCTTCTACTTAGACAACCATAGATGTTTGATTGAGCAATTTTATATGACGGCAAGAGGAATACATGTTTTGTGGAGCATAAACGAAGAAGATCGAAATTGAGTCCCATGAATGCCGAGCAAGTAAAAGTTATGCAGTCCTAACTTGCCTAAACCCTGAAGAAGGAGGCTTTAGTATTGACCCAAACTGAACTAAAAAGAGAAATGGAGCTGGAGAGACCAACCTATTTACTTGTCAGGAGGCTTCTAGAGATGAGACCTGGGGAGGAAGAGCTATCGATCGAGGTAAAAACCGTATTGGAGGACTTTACCGACTTGTTTCTAAAGGAGCTACCGGAGGTTTTACCCCCAATTCGAGGTTTCAACATACGATTGACCTGTAACTAAGAGCCGTACTGTCAAACAAGCTTGCCTATAGGCTAAACCCTGAACAAGGTGCTAAACTGCAAAGGTAAGTAGACAATCTCATGAAGAAAAGGTATGTATGCGAGTCCTTGAGCCCATGTGTTGTGTCAACCTTATTGGTGCTAAAGAAGGATGGTTCTTGGAGGATGTATATGGATAGTCAAGCCATCAATAGAATCACCATCAAGTACAAGTCTCCCATACCCAGGCTTAATGATATGCTAGACGAGTTAAGTGGAGAAAGAGTGTTCTCCTAGATCGATCTCAAATCTAAATACTATCAGATCCAAATGCGTAAAGGAGATGGGTAGAAAACTGCATTTAAGACACGACATGGTTTATATGAGTGGCTTGTAATTCCATTTAGACTATCCAATGCATCGAGCACATTGATGCAACTTATGAATTGTATGCTTCGAGAATTACTGGGAAGCTTTGTCATGGTTTATTTTGATGACATTCTAGTGTACAATCCCAACCTAGAGACTCATCGAGAACATCTCCAACAATTGCTTGCGAAACTCCGAGCTAAGCAGCTCTATGCCAATCTAAAGAAGTACGACTTTTGTCATTCCGAAGTGATCTTCTTAAGATTTGTTGTGAGTTGAGGAAGCAATCGAGTCAATGAAGAGAAGATAAGAGCAATCATAAAATGGCCTGAGCTGACCTGTTCTACCAACATGAGAAGTTTCCATGGCCTGGCTTCATTCGATCACCGATTCATCAAGAACTTTAGTGCGATTGTGGCCCCACTCTCCGAACTCTTAAAGAAGAATGTTGAATTTAGGTGGGGTGAGAAAGAGAGGAAGAGTTTTGAGGAAGTCAAAGAGAAGCTAACTATAACCGTCATCTTAACTCTGCTGAGCTTCAATAAGATATTTGAAGTAGAATCTAATGCGTCCAGACTAGCCATAGGTGCTATGCTGATACAAGAAGGCTGACTTATCGCTTACTTCAGTAAGAAACTTCGAAGAGCCATAATCAACTACTCTGTTTACGATAAGGAGTTCTACTCCTTAATCCGAGCCCTAACAGTATGGCAACACCATTTGCTGTCCAAGAAATTTGTGATCTACACCGATCATGAATCCTTGAGATATATGAAGAGCCAACCACAGTTGTCCCGGAGACAAGCCAAGTAGGTTAAATTCATGAAGGGTTTTTCTTATGTCATAAAATACAAAAATGGAAAGAACAATGTAGTGTTCGACGCCCTATCGAAACGACATACCGTCCTAACCGAGCTGTAGATGAGGTTACTTAGTTTTTCAACCATCAAGAATTTGTATGCTGAGGACCCACACTTTGGTCCTATCTACACCCATTATGAGGAAGGACAGATACTGGACAAATATCACAAGGAGGACGGATACATATTCAGGAAGAGGAGGTTATGTATCTTAAGTTATTCTACACGAGAATTGTTAATGCGTAAGTCGCATAGATGGGGATTAATAGGACACTTTGGCCAGCACCGAACTTATGAGATATTATCCTCCAAATTTTTTTGACCAAGGATGAAGAGAGATGTCTAATCTATGTTGGAAAGGTATGCAACTTACCGAAAAGTTAAGAGTCAAGTCGAGTAAGGACACTACTAACCCTTGTCGACCCAGACCAAACCACCATGATGGACTTCGTGTTAAGATTGCCAAGGACATCCCGAAGGAAGGACTCCATCATGGTGGTTGTGGATCGATTTAGCAAGATGGCACATTTTATGCTTGGTTCCAAATCTAACAACGCTTCAGCTATCTCTATTCTTTTCTTCCAAGAAGTAATTAAGTTGCACGGAATCCCTAGGACCATCATTTCAAACTAACACCTCAAGTTCATGAGACACTTTTGAAGGATATTATGGAGGCAAATGGGAATCAAGTTGCTGTAAAGCACGTCCTGCCATCCACAGACCGATGGATAGACCAAAGTTGTCAATAGAATCATGGGAACTTTGCTACGAGTTGTTGTCGAACGAAATATGGCCAATTGGGATCTATACTTACCAATCATTGAGTTTGCATACAACAGGACCGCTTACAATGTAACAAGCATGTCTCCATTCAAGGTCACCTATAGGTTTAACCCTGAATTGCTATTAGACCAAGTACCCCAGCTAATGCTTGATGAAGACTCGTAGATAGTTTTAAGGCCATCAAAGCTATGCACCAGAAAGTTATAAAGCAATTAGGTTAAGTCGCTATTAAGCTTAAGAAACAAAGCTGAGGATGGAGGAAGAGGGAATTTCAACCAAGAAATTTGGTCTGGATACACCTTAGTAAGGAACGATTCCCAAACTTAAGGAAAAGCAAGTTGTCTCCTAGAGCCAACGAACCTTTCAGAGTGTTTGAAAAGATCAATTATAACGCCTATAGGATTGAATTACTTAAAGGATATGGAGCCTCGGACTCCTTCAACATTGTCAATCTCCAACCGTACACTCCCGAGGACAAACAACCAGGAACCGAACCAAATTTAATCCTAAATCTTAAATAACCCGGAGGGTATGATAGGGATTAAGGACCAATTATATACTCTCGAGCCGAGGGCTCTCTCAAGTGGTTTACTAAGCTGTCCGAGGTGAGTTAAGCACCTAGGAGCAATGATTACCCCAGTCTAATCTACTAAGCTACTTTGCTCTCTATACTATCCAAGATGTTGCCAAGGTGATCAACTAGCATACCAATTGGACCCCTTCATTAAACCATAGTCTAAGCGCCAAATCTGAGTACAACAATCTCCACTGTGCCAAGGCCGACCAAGACTATTAGGAGTTGACCCTCCAAGGCCAACCCAAGATAAGCCGTCCTTAAACCAACTACAATCGAGCCGCTTCTGACGCCGAATAAGCCTAAATAGAGGCCTACCCCTACTTAAACCATAATACTGTTAGAATCATAGTAAAAACGTATACGCACTGTCCTTACTAACAACTGTACTGTCCTTTCTAACAAACAATGTTTGCTACGCGCAATTTCATGTTTCCCTTATAGTAATTTCCTTTTTTATTTAGTAATATGGGAATTCATTTTTGTAATTATCTGTAACATAGAACTTGCCGTAACATGGTACTATAAATAGTCACATAATGTAACAACCGCAAAAATATATACAGAAGAATACATTGGACTTTTTACCTTCTCTTGAGCTAAGTGTCCTCTTACTCTTAAGCTACTCTTATCTAGCCCATTCGAGCGTGGACTAGGGGCAAGTGACCTCTGGCTACACTTGTGCATCATATCAAGTACGACTTGAGCTCCTGTGAGATGTTGGTGTGTCATATCCAGCATTGATGCATGGGAACCCCTGCTCTCCCTCAATTGTCATTTACTTTTTAGGCCATCTTGCAGCTTGGACCCACTCCCTTTGGTTATGCGTGATATTGGGTCCGTATATTCATCCATGAGTCTATATTAGGTTGCCTCCAATCTTAACCCTCTTAAAGTTGAGCATCAACATTTTGGTACTATCTATCCATGAAGTCTACACCAATAGTAGCAAGAAGCAAACGAATTACTTATTTAACCAAGCATGATAAAACTAACAAAGTTAAGGAGCAACTTAACCAAAATACAAACAACGCCATTAGAAATCCACTTGTACAACTCACACAACTAGTCCTACTAGCAAACATGGTTGACCTAAAGCACTTTGCATGCTTAAAATAAATGTTTCTTAACCTGCAAGTAGAAAATAAAGAGATAAAGGTGCATCTTAATGAAAGGGGGTGACATAACATCCCTCCACTACTAAAGATGCCTCCAAAAATAACAATCTACTACCACCACTACTGCCAATAGTTGAGAACAACCCTTAGGATATCCCTCTTGTGGCACTAACAGCTTAATGCGGATCGTGACCAAGAACAAACAAGGTCAATCGCTTGATGGGTCCAAGCTTGTAGAATGCTCGAAAGGAAAGTCATGGGGAAGGTATGGAAAGGACTAATGCAAAATAAAAAGTAAGCAAAAACCTACGAACAGGTCTAGAGGATATGAGATACTAATGGAACTTCTCAGGACTCATAGTACAATTCGATATGACGCATGAATCGGTCTGGTAAGGTTACTTACCACTTAACCTTACTCAAGAGTTAGGATAAGAGTGATGCTAAGAGTAAACAGGTAATATTTATGCAAGGAAGGAAAATACTTAAAAGTATATTAATATTCAATCTCATTTTGATATAAGTACAAGGGATATATATACCTATAAGTTATGGCAACTTGCTTAAAAGGAAAAAGACAAAACGGGTATTTCCTAAGGAAATAATGTATAAGATACAAAAGAATAAAAATGAATATATAAGGAAAACAATCATTGGTGCAACGGATTCTACACATAATTCTATACACATGGCAATACTATATTAGTGATGTTATTGGAAGATGTGGACAAAAAGTACGACCAGCTTGCTTATTCAAGTAGAGGTAGCTTAATCAATCCAAAGTCTCACTATCTCGACTTCTCAGCAAGGGAGATGCTGAATCATTGGTCGAATCGAGTGCAAGTAAGTAATTTTCAACTCGATGCGTTACAAAGAGATGGGTAGTCATTCAGCTCGACATAAAAAGTGACTCAGCAAAGAGGTACTCAGCTTTGGTAAGAGTTGGTTAGAGTAGAAAAACTCGCCTTATCAAGCCTTCCAGCCTTCAGGCTCCGCTATAGGTCAAAGGCTTAGCAGCTTGATTCCTATCATTCCTTCGGAGTTGATTTGGATTTAGAATCAAATTCGAATGGTTATCAATCGGCTTTCCATCGGCGTGATATGAATTAAGGTTGGCAAAGTTGAAAGTATCAAAAACCTCATAGTTCTCGAGCAACTCCAATTTGTAGGCATTATCATTGATATTCTACAGGATTCTAAACAATCTTTCTGCTCTAGTAGATAATTTGTTCCTCTTCTTGCTCGAAAATCGCTCCTTGCTGAGATGTAGCCATACCAAATCTCCTTACTATAATTGTTTAGCTGTCCTACCCTTAGTCTTCTCTCACATTCTTTTAGCAACTTGGTCGATGTGTCGAGTAACTTTATCATAAATGTACTGAAGAGATTGTACTCTAGTTGAGGTATTAGGGTCCTCTTGAGTAAGTACAGGTGTAAGGGTGTGATCAAAGGGCAACTTGAGATTAAAACCATAGACCACTTCGAAGAGAGTCTACTTAATGGTGTCATGCACTATCCAATTGTGAGCAAACTCAACCACTGGTAAGTAAACGTCCCAATCACCTAAGTTCTTGCCTATTGCAGCTTAAAGTAATGATCCCAAAGTACAATCAACCACTTTTGTTTAGCTATCAGTTTGACAATGATAAGAAGTACTAAATAGTGGTTTGGTCTCCATCTGATGCTACAAGGTCCTCCAACAATGGTTTAAGAACTTCGAGTCTCTATCGAAGACTACACTTCTCAGCACATTGTGTACCTGCACAATCTCCTATAAGAAAAAGAGAAGCAATAACCAAAGCATCATTAGTTTTGGAGCAAGGTACGAAGTGTGCCATTTTGCTAAACTGATCCACAACAACCATTATAGAATCTTTGCCTCAAGTAGTTCGTAGTAGTCTGAGAACAAAGTCCATGCTCAATTCAGTTCACAGCTTCGTTGGGATAAGCAAAAGATTGCTTTCCCTAGCTCGGCTTAGCACTTAGCATTCTTACACATGACATAGCTTTTAACAACGCAATGCACATCGCTTCTCATTCTAGGCCAAGAGAATCAACCATTCAATAATTCATATGTTCTTTTCTCCCCAAAATATCTAGACAGTCCTCCATTGTAAGCTTCCTTGATTAGCAACTCCCTTAGGGAGAAGTCGGCATGCATAGTTTTCTACCTTGGAACAAGTAGCCATCCTCCACATGATACTCATCCATTGTCCTCCCATTGACACATTGCATAACTATAGGTCCAAAGTATGGATCCTCATAATACTGTTCTTTGAAACTTGCCAAATAGCCTAGTCTGTAGTTTGGTTAAAAGCACATGTCTCCTTGAAAGAGAATTTGAAACTACATTGCTCTTTCCTTGCTTGTATTTTGTTACAAAATTGAATGCTTCAAGAAATTCAACTCATCTCGCTTATCGCTTAGACAACTTAGTTTGGATTTAAAGATATCTTAGCAATTCATGATTAGTATATATGATAAATTCTCTTGATAGTAAATATTACTATCATACTTACAGTACTCGAATTAGCACCAAGAGTTCTTTGTCACACATGGAGTAATTTAACTGTAGTCGTTTAAGCTTTTCATTGTGGAAGGCGATTGGTCGGCCTTCCTACATTAGGATAGCACCAGTACCAATGCTTGATATGTCATATTCTAGCTCAAATATTTTCTCAAAATCAGGCAAAACTAACACCGTAGACTTAATAGCCCTTATCGTTTGATCAAAGAGGCTAAAATGAAGGGCACTAATGAATTTGGCCAATTGATATATCAGTAACCTTGCCACCTACTGATTAGTATGCCCTGAAGCATCAAGGGTACAATAACGTCTCTGGTGATCAAGCAGTAGAAGCAACGACATAGTGAATAGAATGTGTAGGGGTGGATTCACTTATACCAATTGATTAGTACCATCTACATTGATTGATTGGTAAAAGAAATTAGGGTTAGGTTTTTAAAAACAAAACCCTAATCCTTTTAAATGTCGCATTTCATAAAAATAAGAAGGAAACTTAGTGTTGCCATATGTCTACCGTTCGATTAGTAGACTTTCACACCAATCGATTGGTAGCCTAAATTTATATATACCTGCATTTATAACTAGAAATGCAAGCTACAATTAGTTTTCCAGTATTGTTTAGTCTAGATTTGCAAGCTCATTGTTTGTTTTCATGTTTTATTAACTTATTTATGATAGTTGGTGAATGTTTTTATGATTTTGATGCCAATTTGAGTTAGTTCAATAAGCATTTACTCTCTTGTCTTCATTTATTCTCATCCTGTTTACTTATTCTCTAATGGAAGTTGCTACTATATTTTCTTTTCTCCTTACTATCATTATCGATATTGTGAGTGGCTAAGTAGTTTTTAATGGTTTTGTGATAATGCAAAAACTGTAGATGGTGTAACTTTGTAGTTATGATATGGTTATATGTATTTAAATGGGATTTTGATTATTGGTATTTCATTTGAACTCTTTGAGGTGATTATTAATGAAATTTTCAATTAGTTTCATTACGATTATGAGACCAAGAAGAGATTAGTCTTAGGAAGTGACTTTGAGCTTTAATAGGTTTGCATAATTATGAGATGGAGAGGAGATCAGTTGTGTAATTCCATAATTGAATCATTGAGTCATTAAAATGTCAATAACAGGTTCTTACAACTGTGAGATCAAGAGAAGATTAGGTGTTCTCCATTGAATTCACATTATATTATGTAATTTTAGTGGATTATGATAGATTATAAGATTGAAAGGAGATTGACCCCTTAATCTATAATCCTAGAATACTTAATTCATGATAGGAATTAAGTATTTAGTTGATCTTGTATGGAAATGAGACCAAAAGGAGATTTTTTGCTACATAGTTGAGTTCAATGACCTAACCAAGATCGAGCTCAAGTGAATTCCGTTAAGGCCAAATTAAAAACTATCCCCCGATATCTTAACGGCATGCTCTCACCACTACTATAGAAACATGTCACAAGCCCACATCTTTATTATTCATGTTAATTGTTGCTTTTTGCTTATGTTTTAATTGCAATTCCAAATTCTCTTTTTGATTCAACTAAATTAGAGTAAAAGGTTAGAATCTAGTACTTAATTGAATCCCTTTTCCCTGAGGAATTCAACTCGATGAAGATTTACCAGTATTATTATTGTAGATGATCCAACACACTGGTCAGTCAAGATAACACTATTTTAAAAATTTCCATTCATAAAATTGAGTCTAAGTGTTGGTTTAAGTTAGTTTTTGGTGCTTTTGCTAGGGACTAACTTGTGTTTTTAAAGTTATCATTTTTATCATTATATCACATCATCCTCAATTCACACTCATCAAATCTCCCTACGCTTAAATATTTTCTTATCCTTAAGCAAATCAGTCAATCCTTATTAAAATTAACTCAAAACCATTACCATTGAGGACACCATCAAAAAATCACACTTAACTTGAAGAAATTTAAGGATCAAATTCTCATAAGGTCATTCAACTAAGTAAAGCTTTGTTTAACACTTCTAGTAACTTGCATAACCTCTTCCCAATCACTTTCTTAATGCACAAGAAACATCAATATCAAAATTCAATAACTAATCCATTAAAATGAAAGTTTACCCACATTATTTAACTAAGGATTCATCCTTTAATTAATTTCTTCTCATGTGACTGGGCAAAAACCATGCATGATCCCTTACACTTAATTAGTAAGTATACAAGTCTCTCCTCAATCTCACCAACACTGTTGTCAAGAGTAAACACATTTTGTATTTCTGATCATCCCCCTAGTATATATTTTCATTGGAAGGCTTTTCAATTTAGTTCAATTTCTTTGTTTAAGTGCAATTATATTGGCAGTAAGAAAAAACCTTTCTCTTCTAATGGACCAAAGCTGATCCTTACCATTTCAATTATCGCGTTGGCAATAAGAAAGAACCTTATTCTTTTAACAGACTAAGGTGGATCCTTACCAACTTAACCAATCTATATACCCCTTTTCTTATTCTTCTTTTTTTTTTTTCTTTTGTCTCCAACTATTTTGATTTGATTTTAAAGAAATGAGTTCCATATATTTTTTACTTAAGATAATAACGCTCTAAAGACCAAAAAGGGACAAACATACATCCAAATAAGCTTAGAAATAGCATATGATCAATGCTCATCTAACAACAATATTATTTTATTTATGCCTTAGAATCCTAAGCTAAATGGTATGTAACTCTACCCTACATATATTCTACTATTCAATTTTAACATGTAAAATATGCAACAGTAACTAAGAAGATTTCATAGAAGCACTATTTATGCATCATGTACCTAAACAAAATTAGGTTATGAACTAAAAAAAAAATTGGTTTGGAATGGGGGGAAGGGATAGGGGTTGGTTAGATAAACGTAATTAGTTTCCTGGATGGTAATAAGCAATACACATATATGCCATACCCCTTTTTCCCATGCTTAATTTAGTATATTGTCTCCAATGTACTCATGAAAAGCACACAAAGAATATGCAATACAATAGAAAGCATGAAAGGTAAAGATGTAGGAGAGAAATGGGATTCCCCTAGGTGCAAATGGTGAGTTTATAGCCCATTTGAGTCATCATTGGAGAAAGTCATCAATCGGATTAACACATTGAGAAATCTAAAAAAGATTAACAAAAGAAAGAAAGATGTGTAAGACAAAAGAAAAATTATTATTTCATTATTGATAACGAACTAAAGACAAGAATGGGAAAGATTGCAAACTAAAAGAAAAAATAAAAAAAAAACCTAAGAATTAGGAATAATGGAGAATATAAAAGATAGTTTAACTTAAACAAACAAACAATTAAAAGAAATCTAAATCATCCTCTTCGATAATATCAGCGTCTACTTCTTCTTCATCACCATCATTGGAATCCACATTGATGGTATCCTTTTACTCAAAATTTTGTTCATCCTCCTTATTTTTGTCCTTCAAATCCATTCTCTTGGCCATGTCAATCAAGTCCTCTTCTATAGGTGGGGGAATCTTGACTTTGACTTGATTAGCTAAGATGTTGTGAAAGTCCATCAAGCAAGTTTGTCCTCAGAACATTCTCTTCAGAGATTGATTGGAGAGTTCTTAAGATTTCATTAGCTTCCAAACTTCTCTCTTTAATTCCTTAACTTGGTATGTTAAATTTTCTTAGGCCATAGAGGTATCATGTTCCTTTCTCTTGGATGTTTCCTTACAAAAACCATCCAATAAGAGGCCTATCTGGCGGAAGGTAGAAATCAACATAGGGGCAACATTCCTCACCATGGTAAATTGGGGATTATCAACAAAGAGCTTCAATTTCTTCATCAAAATAGTAACATATGGCCTAGATCCAATTTGTTTAACTCTAGCATTAGTGGCTTGATGTTGCATATAGAATGCTAATGCAATAGCCAAATTAATATGATATCCTTCAACTAAACTATGAAGATAAAATACTTCATATATTACCACCACCTCAGTACTTTTTCCTCTCTTACTAATTATGCGAGTAACAAATGAAGGATCCAATGTGCTAGGTTCTTTAAGTGGTATCCTCTAGCAAATTTTAGGTTATAGGTCTTTTCTCCACTAAAATTTGGCTAATAGGTTGTAGTAGTGAGTCCATAAGGGAATTCATAAGGCAATGTATAGAATTTAGGTGATTAAACATATTCCTTATCATAAAGCCCTATGTACACCCTAAATGCGGCTATAGAGAAAGTGAATTTGATGTTTCTCATATGAAAGGAGAGCAAGTTTGGGGCACCACAAGGGTGGTCATGTTCTATCATTAGGATAGTGAAGAACTCTAGGGTAAGCTCTTTGTAAACCCGATGCATTTTCGAGGTTCGGATACACAGAGAGACACCACAATGAAGCGAACCAAAAAGAAACAAGAAAAAGCTACCAAAGTTCGGGTAGCTACTAAATAGATATGATACACCACCCGATCTTACTCAACTAACAATTCGCTGAATATGATACATCGGTCTAAATTGAATGGTCACTCGCCATTACTCCTGGATAAAGGGAATAGATAAGAGTTACATAATAACGAGAATAATAGAGTTACTCAAAGTGAATAATTCTATATTGAAAGTTGGATGATCTTTGTATACAAGAAAGTAGCGGTATATATACTCGTTTACTAAGGTTACTTTACATTTATGAAAAGCCAAAAGGGTCTTCTACACTAGGTTACATAAGACATACTAAAAAGGGTAAAAGAGACAAAAAAGATTTAGTATAGAAAAAAAAAGAATCATTCTAGAACATTGTGTCAAAAGATATGTATTACTTAGTGGCTGGATATCAAGGATATAATACAACATAGGCGGAAGTAGGAATACGTTACAATTAGGGGTCAACCTAATCTAGATCAGGTCGGGAGTCAATCAGTCTAGCTAAATTGGAGTCATACACCAGTGGTCGGTTGGAGAACTCGACTCAACTAGCCTTTCCTAGATTACCTTCTGGGTCAGGACTTCGCAGCTATGCAGGAGCATGTTGGATATAGTGAAGATCTAATAGACAGGTTAGTAGGAGGTTAGATTAGGATAGGAGTCCCTGTCTTGGCTATCGCTTAGAGTCAGTATTTTCCGTACTAGTGAAGTCCTCATGCTTAGCTTCTAATGATCGGCCCAAGGAGTTGATTCCTATCAAAACTGATTCTTAGATACTCAAAAATTTATCTCAACTCCTTATCTCAATCGTAGCTCTGATCTCAACTTCTGTATTTTCTTGTTTGATGGTTTCCCAATCCAACAAGCTAAATCTTAAAAAATTCTTTTTGCTGAGCATATCAACTTGGCTCAGTGTTAAGGTGTCTCACATTTAAACATGTGTTTAAGGTATGGTGATAAGATAGCCAATGGATCATCTTCTAGTAGAAGTTAAGAAGAGGCCCTTCTGGGATTATAAGGGCTGCTAACATTGGGTTTTGAGGGAACCATGAATGTAAGCAAAAGTGTTCCTCACACTTAAAGTCTTGCATTTGAATCTCTTCTTAAGCTTCCTAAACTTGCAATACTTAAAAATATTATTCAAAATAGTGTACGTTGAACTATCAAATTACAAAAATCAAAATCTTAATGACAATACAAAAGAAAAGTAGCTTGGGTTATCTCCCAAGAAGTGCTTTTGTTTAACGCCATTTGATCGAATGGTTGAGATAGAAACTACCTGTTTCGTTGAATTAGGAAGGTGCTAAACTTAATGTGGTCTTCTTGATCAAAATCTCCTCTTAAGTATAGCATAAGTCAGTAACCGTTTACCATAAATATCCCTTGTTCGAGGTTTGAAATCTCTATCGCTCCATATAAAAATATTTGAGTTACTTTGTAAGGTCTAGACCATCGTGATTTGAGTTTACTTTGGAAACATTGTCACGCCCCGAAGCGGCAGAGTTGTAACGGCCCTACCATGTAAACCATCCTAAGATAGAAGTTATCCTTATAACCACTATCTTAGACCTGATCTACACAAGGCGTCTATGATTAACCCGCTTTAAAGTAAACAGTTTGTAATTTAAATAAATCATTTACCTAAGAAAGTGAGAAAATTTATATATATACACTATAATTCAGTTATTACATTATTCAAAAATGAAAAATTCTATTAAAACAAAACTTAGACCTTAAGAATATATGTTCATTCTTCAAATAATTTTCCTTACTCCCCAGGATCCAGCAGTTGCTAACTTCAGAGTAGTTGTTTGCTGCTTCTTAGCCAGTACCTGCACGACGTCTATAGGGATGTGAGCAACCACAGCTCAGTAAGTTAAGATGGAGGACTTAAAACTATACCATAAATACAACAAGGTTATCAACTAACTTATTAAGTGCAATGCATGTTCAAGCAAATGCCATTGCACAATATTGTCCAACCTATCGTGAGATTAGAGAAATTACGCCCTCTCTAATCCAGGTTAAGGAGTTGCCATTAATGCAACAGCTTACGACCAAACCCAGGCTTGTGATCTAATTCTAGTTTTCGAACTCTCCTTAGCAGAATTGTAGTATCTTAGTTAAGGTTCACTTAGGTGAATACCCTGAAGATTGAGTTAGCAATCACTTAACTTTCTTAGTTAGCACAATAATTCATAATACAAATCATCGCTCAACATGGCAACATAACAGTTTAACCATAATACAGTTACTATCATTCAAAATCACCGCATCAACATCTACTATAGTAGCATATCAATTCAACCAGGATGTGCCTATATTCAATCAACATAACATCAAACAACATACAGTATTATGAGTAAAAATATATTTACTCCAAGCATAGATTAAATCCAATTACTTAGGCTTAGTAATAGCATAAAATCCTAAACTTCACGACATAGTCCTTCCTTACATATCACACCTATGAAAATATAAGACAGTTTTCAAATCAACTATAGGTTGAAACCGAACTATTATAAGCTTTCATTTCCGCATTTTTTAACTTCATTTGAGTTAGCAGTCACTATTAATATATCTTAACAAACAAGATTGATCAATATTACCTGCATCTAAAGTGGAAGGCTATGATGTGGACATCTTCTAAGCAGCTTCTTAATCGTATGGCGAGAGCCACCAAGACCATGGTAGCCTTCGTACACCTACATGCATAAAATAAATTTACTAAATTCAATTAAAAATGAATCTTTTTATGTATTTTTATCAATTTTATTCAATTATTACAAAATTCACTAATTCTTCTCAAACTTATGTACAAAGGCAGGTTTTAAAGAGAAGGAAATTTATGTATTTTGAATTGTGATCATCACCCTAAACTTTAGAACCCCGCTTATCCTCAAGTAAGCATTAAAAACCGACTTTTAGAAAAGAGAGGACAAACATGCACTTCTTTTACACTTAGTTATAATCGAAGTATGTCATCTCATTGAAATCGTAAAGTTTGCATGTGTCATGTTAGACAAAAATTTTTCAAAAGTGTTATTGAATTTTGTTGAAGTAAGAAGTTCTTATTTATGATTTTGATGAGAACAATTGACTAATTAAATATTGCTATAAACCAACTTGTAAATTCTCACAAGAACTTTATCAACCATATCTTTTAAGAAATTGAAATTATCTTAAAAATATATTAAATTGATTCTAATGCTATAGAAAGAAGAAAAAGCAGTCAAATACTAGTTACTATATCTAGGCATGCTCTTTAGCTATTCTAGTATGAACCATTCGACTAGTTATGTTGGAACTAGTTGTCACGTCCCGAAGTGGCAAAATCATAACAATCCCACCGTGTAAACCATTCTAAGATAAAAGTTGGCCTTACAACCACTATCTTAGACCTGATCTATACAAGGCGTCCACGATTAACCCACTTTAAAGTAAACAATTCGTAATTTAAATAAGTCATTTACCTAAAAAAGTGAGAAAATATATACATACACTATAATTCGGTTATTATAATTAGCGTTTACAATATTTCATTGTAATCTATTTCCTAGTCATTACATTATTCAAAAATAAAAAATTCTAAAATAAAAGCCTAGACCTTAAAAATATATGTTTGTTCTTCAAATGTTTTTCCTCACTCTCCAAGATCTAGCAATTGCTAGCCTTAGAGTAATTGTAAGCCGCTTCTTAGCCAGCACCGACATAACGTTTATAGGGATATGAGCAACTTTAGCTAGGTAAGTTAGGATGGAGGACTTAAAATTATACCATAAACATAACAAGGTTATCAATCAACTTATTAGGTGCAATGCGTATTCATGCAAATGCCATCGCACAACATTGTCCGACCCATCGTGAGATTAGAGAAATTGCCCCTGCTCTAATCCGAGTTGAGGAGTTGCCACTAATGCAATAGCTCACAACCAAACCCAGGCTTATGTAATGGAGACACTGCGACTACCTTCGAACCATTGACTTCACTCTTGCCGCAACCTCCTCTCCTGTCACTTAGTTCAACTAAGGATGAAGAAGGGACTATTATGCAATTCTATGCTATTCTTTTTGAAAGGGTTGGTATTTGGCCAGAAAATCCTAGGTTTCTCCTAATAGGTTGCCATGTAGGTCCAATTATGATTACGGGTCATATATTTGATTAGGTCTAGTTCAAGATGATCAATCATTTCATACAAATCATACAATATAGGCTAGAATAACAAACAAAATCATAGCATCGCTCATAATCAAACTAATGCACACAATCAACTATCTAACAAGCACAACCAAGCATAATCTCAAGCCTCCAAAATATAACATTGTATTAATCCCAACTTACCTGGAATCCTTGCTCACTCACTCTAGGTCCAACTCGCTCAGGCCATCGCCGATCATCCCTATAACACAAATGTGGTTTCAGTTTTTCATATAACTATTATAAGTTGGTTTTATCCTATAACGCTTATTGTTATGTTTTGTCTAGGGTTTAATATATCTGGTTATCTAGGTTCTCAAATCTTTTACAATTATTCTAGGTTTGGGGTTAGGTTTGGGTTCAGTTTCCACATCGATTTCTAAATTAGGTTCTAATTCAATTTCGAAGTACTATTTTATACCCGAACCCTAGAAATTCGTTTCAACTCATAATGTAAAATTAATTATATTACTTCTCAATATCCTAAATACCATCACTATCCCTAGCCAACATTTTATTTCATCTGGTACATTTAAATTCGTATTAATATACCAAATTTACTTCTGATGTGAAAATTTTTTACATTTTTCATAGGATTACATAAATTTAAGTTTTCTATCAGATTTATTATATATTTTTATTATTATCATAATATCAATTTTTATTCTAATATCTTCTATTTTTCCTTATTACTTATTTATTACATAATTAACCTAATAATTGCATATAGTACCTTAAATGCTACAAGTATCATACTTCATCATATTTCAATATCCTAAAACATATAATTATTCACTAAATCAGCAATTAGCTATTTAATTACTTAATTAACCCTAAATTATCCATTTTATACCTCATTTTAAGGCATAAAAATTATCTCAAAATTTATAAAATTAATTTTTAAAAACAGGATTCATAACACTATTCTATATCATCTAAGTAGTCTACACAAAAATTTTGGGCTTAAAACTACACTACTAAGATCATTTATTTCTAAACTGAAACATGCTCGATTTTGCATGATTTCTTAAGAACCATATATCACGAGACATATTTTCATAAAAATAATATTTTTACTAAAAAATACATATAAAAATATTTTAGAATAACAAAATTCATAATTTTCTAAGAATATTACTATTTTTACAAAACTACACAAAATTGAGTTGGAAATTGAACTCACCAATTTGGGTGGCTCCAGCCACCGTTGGTGGCCATGGGTGTGTCAGCCCACTCGGGCACTGCCACCACCTTGTGGTGGTGGTGGCCGTCCACTCCCAACTGCTTGTCGAGTCTAGGTTTTCCTTACAATCCCCAACTGCACAGTTTTTTTTATTTTTTTTACCCTAAATTTTGTTTTCCAATTTTCAATGCTCCTAATTTTTCTCTGATTTATAACTTTCCAAATGAGCTCTTTGATTTTTTTCCTATTTATAGAGCTTTGTGGTAATTAATGTTTATTAAATTGGACAAGACATTGCCTAAATCCCTTAATTTTTGGCATTTGTGCTGCTCTAATTTAATTAGCTAATTTTTTTCATATTTTTCCTAAATGCCACAACCCAATTCTAGATCATTCCTTATTTTTTTTCTTATTTTTCTTTATTTTTTCTTAATTAATTATGAATTTTATTTAATTATTTAGTATTATTTTAGTACATTACGCCTATTTTAAGTAATTACACGTATTTCTATATACATATAAATTCATATATAGTATAAATAAATATTTATAAATATTATTTAGGTTATTTTATGATTTTTAGTATACATATAATTCATCTCTAGCGATTCGTTAATTATCAAAATGTATTTTACGCATTTTTGATAAATAACGAGCTATATACTTAAAATTTAGAATTTTTATATTCTTTTATTTTATTGCTTATTTTTTTAAATTCGAACTTACGGGATCATTTACTAATATTTCTAACTTTACTTATAATTTAGGCTCGATCGAATCTTTCAACCAATCGAAACCTTAAGTGATTGGTTGTGGGGCTTACACCGGTCAACTGGTTGCTCTAAATATTCTATTATCAGTAGCAGGGCAAGGACCATGCAGCTAGTTGACCCTGGACCGTTCGACTGGTTGATGAAGATTAGTATAGCATATTGGACCATACAGTTGGTTGTACATAGATTGTTCGACTGATTGATGAAGGTCAGTAGGCCTTGTTGTACCATGCAACTGGTGATTTAAAGACCATTCAAATGGTGACATCATTTAAATGGACCGTCCGGTTGATCCTACCTGAACTGTCTAGCTGGTCCCTACAGAAATTAGCCGTTACAATGCATTTAATGTAAGTTGAGTAAGACCAACGGTTGGATTTTTGTAAAGGAATATAAATGTAAGTTTATGGATAGTTGAAGGACAATTAATAGAGCTATATTCCTGTAATTATTCCTCTCGTCTACTTGTACTTCATTCCAATAGTCTTGTGCTCATTATTTGTAATCTTTTGTAAACCCTAGTATAGTGCCAAGCTTCATATTTACAATTTTTACTCAAGAGAGAACTATACTAAGTAATTATAAGTTATTGCAATTGAGAGATCATTAAAGTTAGAGATTATGTATAGGCACTTATGCCTTTCAAATTGTCATCAATAAAAATTAGTTATGAAGACCTCGATTGAGGCATTTGGTGATTGTGTAGAGTAAGAGACAATTCGAACTTCACATTAAAATTCCAAGCTTGATTTCTCTATCCCTATCTCTTTTATTTTTAGCACTTGTTATTGTTTTATTATTATCTTGATTAGACTTATTGTTAATTTATTTCAATATTGCATTATTTTAGTTGCTTAAATCAAGAAATTGGTATTAAAGTAAAATTTAAGCACTAAACTCGATTCACCCCCCCCCCCACCCCCCTCTCGAGTTCCTAGTGTAGTATTTCATTTGGTATCAAAGTTAGTCTCTATAATTTTCATTGCTTAATTGCATTATAGAGTAAAGATTATGACACTAAATGCATTAGGATTTATCGAGGGTTAAGCTATAAATAGGCCACCACTTCTTACTAGTGGGAATTATCCTTATTGGAAGTATAGGATGAGAATCTTTATTAAGGCGCAAAATAGAAAACTTTGGGATGTAATTAAAAAGGACCAATTAAAATAAAAGGAAAGGAAGAGGATGAAGATGAATATATTGAGGAAGATTGGAAGAAAGTAAACCTAAATGAAATAGCTATGAATATATTGCATTGTGCTATGAGAGAAAATGATTTCAATATAACTTGTACAAGCACAAATAGTAAGGAAATTTAGGATGAGCTTCAAAATACATGTGAAGGCACATGTAGAGTTAAAAACACTAAAATAAGTTTATTATGTGGTGAATTTGAGAATTTCAAAATGCTTCCTAATAAAACTATAGATGAAATGCATAAAAGATTTATTAACATCATTAATCCATTAATGGTACTTAGTTAGAGATTTTCTAACTTGGAAATTAGTTCAAAAATTCTTAGGTCTCTTCTAAAAAAATGGAAGCTAAGAGGACCATCATTGAAGAAGTACATGATCTAAAAGTACTATCAAAGGAACAACTTCTTGGTACACTTAAGACCCATGAGATGATCAAAAGACATGGAGAAGAATCTAAGAAGAAAACTATAGCTATCAAAGCCACCGATTGCAATGCTAGTAATGAAGGGGATGAAAGTAATGATGATGACGACGATGATGAAATGGCAATGATGGCAAGAAAAATTAAAGTAATGAAGGGGGTGAAAGTGATGATGATGATGACAAAATGGCAATGATGGTAAGAAAATTTAAGAAGTTCATAAAATTCAACACAAAGCTAAGGAAAGACAAAGTTGGTGGTGACAATACCTTAAAGGCTACAAAGGAGAAGAAAGATGTCGTAAAGTGCTACAATTGCCATCAATCTAGGTACATTAAAGATTATAGATAAAGCATCAAGAAAGGAGATAAAGCATCAAGAAAGGAGATAAAGCATCAAGAAAGAAAACCATTGTGGCCACTTGGAGGATAATGATTCAAGCAATTTGAATAACGGCCTTTGCCTTATGGCTCTGAATAATAACGTATGCACTATACCCCAATCTTCTTATGATGAGTTAAATTAAATGTATGATGATCTTTTAAAAGATTTTGTTAAAATGAAAAAGAAGAATAAAATTCTCAAACAAATGATGAATGATGTAGGAAATGAATTTGATGTGTTTAAACATGAGTATAATAAGTTAGTTGAGGAAAAAGAAAACTTAGAAGAGGAGAATGAATGTTTGAGATTTGAGAATGAAAAATTGAATGTTGAGCATGACAATTTAAAGAAAGAAAATGATGAATTAAACAAAAGGAATGAGGAAATCATGAATGAAAATAAAGAGCTATTTAAGGAAAATGAAGGAATAAAATCAAACGATTAAAGTAATTGAAAATGAGAATGTAAGTATAAATAAGTTAACTAAGTTAGAAATAAAAAATGATGTATTAAAATCTAGCCTAAATGATTCAAGATAAACTATAGTCAAGTTCATTGAAGGTGAAAAAAATTTAGAAAAACTCTTTAGACAATAAAGACATAGTCTTGAGAAAACCAAAATTGGCAATAACAAAAACAATATGTACAAGTCTTATAAAAGTGACTTTGTTAAAGCAACCAATACGACCTATAACTGTTGTGGAAGATATAGCCATATTGCTTACACTTGTGCAATGAAGAGAAATACTAACTTGAATCATAGAAGGAAGATGGTTTGGGTCCCTAAGGGACATAATTGTATTGCTATAACTAACCTGAAAGGACCCAAACTCAAGTGGGTACCAAAAATTTAAATTTCTTATTCTTATAGAAACCTTCCATGAAGAACAACAAATGGATTTTGCATAACGGATGCTTAAGACATATGATGGGAGACGCTACCAAATTCACCACATTAACCTTAAAGGATGAAGAGAATGTTACCTTTAGGGATAATAGAAAATCAACTGTCTTGAGTGAAGGTAACATTCTTATTAACAATGATCTCATTATTAAAGGAGTATTATTAGCTGATAATCTAAGGCATAATTTGCTTAACATTAGTCAATTATGTGATGGTAGATATAAGGTTACATTTCTAGCAAATAAGTGTATCATTGAGAGAATTAACAATGATCAAAGTAGTTTCAAAGGATATAGATAAGAAAACATTTACAAAATCAATTTTATCAATTTTACAAGTCAAAATGAAACTTGTCTATCCGTCTAAAATGATGATAGTTGGTTGTAGCATAGAAGATTAGGATATGCTAGCATGTAAGTAATATCTAAACTTGTTAAAAGAGACCTTGTAAAAGGTCTACCAAAAATTAATTTTCAAAAAGGCAAAGTATGCAAAGCATGTAAAAAAAGAAACAAAACAAGAACTCTTTGAAACCAAAAGATGTTATCTTATCTTCTAAGCTACTACAATTACCACATTTGGACTTGTTTGGCCCTATGCAAACATTAAGTTTAGGTAGGAAAAGATACATCTTAGTCATTGTTGATGGTTTCTCTAGATATACATAAACTTATTTTCTTGCAAGTAAGGATGAAACAAATTATGTGTTCTTTAAATATTATAAGAAAGTTCAAAATGAAAAAGGCCTTATAATTGCTTCTCTTAGAAGTGATCATGGGAGAGAATTTGAAAACATTGAAGTGAATGATTTTTGTAATCAACATAGCATAGAACATACCTTTTTGGCACCTAGAACTCTACAACGAAATGGAGTTGCCGAAAAGAAAAATAGGACCCTAATTGAAATAGCTAGAACAATGCTATGTGAAAACAATTTGCCAAAGTATTTTTAGGTAGAAGCTATTAACACTGCATGCTACATGTCAAAACATGTTTTCACAAGATCAATTTTAAAAAAAACCCTCCATGAACTTTGGAAAGGAAGGAAGCCTAATATCTCTTATTTTCACCCTTTTGGTACTAAGTGTTATGTACTTAATAATGGTAAAGAACAACTAAGGAAATTTGACTCTAAATCAGATGAGACTATTTTTCTTAGATATTCACTAACAAGCAAAGCATATAGAGTATTTAATAAAAGAACTTTAGTTGTTGAAGAATCTATACATGTTGTGTTTGACAATTCATTACCTTCATTACATAATACATCTCTTAATGAAATGAATGATGTAAGTACTCATTTGAATAGGCTAAATGTCAAGACCCTAAAAGGGGCCTAATAAGATTACCTAAATTTTCCATATCACATGTGCACCCATGATATGGAAACTGCCTTGTAAGTCAAAGATTGCAAAAATCTAAATGATTAGTCACTAGGGTTGCTGGTTTTTAATTAATTAATATATTATAAAATATAAATAACTATGAATGTTTGATATCCTACAATTCCTCAGAACCATAGAAAATCGATATCCCCTACCCAATAACAAGACAGAATATGCCAAATTTATAAGATTACAAGAAATATGAAATTATATTGAATTCTAACATACAAATATTTTCGACAAAAGATGTTTCTGTATCATCTATAAATGTCTCAACTCATTCTATAATTATCATACTTCTCTTCACCTTACATTTGGTACTCGAGACTTATCCCAATCCTAACACAAGTAAACTTGCAAAAGAAACTAAGGGAGAATGAGCATAAAATAGCTCAGTAAGTTCGTCCCTTACCACTACTATTCAAGTAAGTTATCAAATATTATTAACATATATGTAAGGTATCTACATACAAAATGAATTCAGGCATGATGAATGCAAGCAATACATCCATAAGAATCTGGAACTATGAACTGTGTAGAATTACGTCATCTACACTTCGATTATCTCATGTATTTAGCCATACATGGCACCTTAGCTTACCTGCATGAGATTACGTGGGGGGGCACTACCCCTCCAAACGACACTCGACTATTACCCTAGTTGAGAAAGAAATTCCAATCTAAGTAGATAGACCCTAAATTAGGGCCATCTACCATCCAAGGCCCCTCTAACACAAACATACAAGTCTTGTTGCAATCAAATCTATCCAAAGCCTCACAGGCATAATAAAGCAAGTCTTCTTGCTATCAATTAGAGATATCACGCTAGTTTTGCCTTAACACTAAAATATTATTTATAGCTTCACGAGCCCTTATAAAAATCATGCAAAAAAAATATATTTTTTTTTTTAAGATTAGAAAAGCTTTTTCTAAAAATACTTTTCTCAAGATTTTGCAAAGCTAGCACTCTCCATCCATACCTTTATTGAATTATAGACATGCGATGAGTATAACCGGTTATTTTGGTTTAATATTTATATTTATCAATTTTAAAAGATGATCACATGAATGATAGCAAACAAGCAAAACATTCATTCAGACATATAAGCAACAAAACATCATACAAGTAACAAGTAATAAAAACAAGCAAGTAGTAAGTCATTAAAACTCCCTCACCTGGATTATTGCACATTCTCCAAACTTTTAGGGTTTCCAGAATTCGATATTAAAATGCCTAAAAGATAATAAAACCTACAAGTATTCGGAAAAATCAGACTCCTTAGTTAACTAAAAGTCTAGTGTAGTTTGTTTAGTCTCCCAATATGACCTTGTATTCCATTACTTAGTTATCTTACTTATTCTTTTTTATTTATCTTAGATCTTTAGTCGCGTGTAACTTTTTTATCCTAATTCCAATTTTTATGATCTTATAGTTGGTTCTCATCATTTTCTGATATATGTTTGCGTAGCGATGTTCATTTTGGACGTTAAGACCCACGTTTATGATATGGGTTTAAATTATTATGACTTAAATATTCCTATCTATTACTTTAGTATCTTATTTTATTCCTTTATGATTTAATTACTTACCATATTCTTACATATTTTATAATTTTACATTATTATTGTTATTACATGTATTTGCATAAGGTTAATATAAGTTGACATATGTATTATGGGTCCATTATAAGTTTCAGCCCATACTTACATATATATGTACATTATATATTATTACTTTATTACATTATATTATAGTATATTAGATATTTATGTTATAATTCATATATGTGGTAACCTTAAAATTTTACACTTATACATATGTTATGTGTATGTATACTTCTAGCATACTTATACATGTACATGTACATGTACATGCACACATACTCGTATATACATAAGGTGGTATACATATTTTTATACGTATTTTCGTATGTTCTTAATACACCATTAAGAAACCTTCATATAATTCATATTTTTATATATTATGGGTTCAATTTGCAAGTTACATGTGTGTACACTTAGTATTTTTCTTATTTTTAGTTATGTACATAAGGAATACTCATGTATAGAGATGTCCATACCTATATACATAGGTTTTTCCTATTCTTACCTATATATATATATATATGCTTATAATATGTATTTCACTAAAATCCATACATAAACACTTCACATGTATTCATATGTCATATGGGCATATGTTTTTCTACTCATATATCAAGTATTTCTATGCTTATATGTATAGGTATGGAGATTTGCAAACCCTACTTTTAGTAGGCCTATAATTTGATTGAGAGTACTTTCCGAATGTTCTCAAGGATCAACTAAACTAAGAACTTAAGTTTACATTTAGAAACAAATTAAATTTTCCTAATTCAAAAACCAATTATCGATAAAACCCGAATTTGAAGAACTGTAAGCTCTAAAATCACTTTAGACCTTAGACCCTAAACCTTAAAACAATTAAGGAATTTTGACCCTAGGTAACTAATTGATAATTAATTTGAATAATGTCATTCAACTTTAGAAATTTTCACAATTTCATAAAAATCAAATCATAAATTAAAAAACGATATAAGATGCAAAAACCTAAATCAATTTCTTATAAGACCATGCCCCTATCTTCATGTCTAAGTCTTACATATAAATAAGTAAACCAACCAATCACCTTAGATGACTTATCAATTGAAAGTAAATTGAAAGTTGGAATCATTTACCAATTAATAGTTTATCAAAATCTAGTGATAAGACATTTTCCTCATCACCCCTTCACTTATACTACATATGGACAATTTTTCATAAAATTTCACGTGCTTAACTTCATTAAATGAGACAAGACAATTCCATAGCCTCAAAGGACACTAATGGCCGGTTTGAACAAGGAGAAAAGAGGGGAGGGGGGGGGGGGGGGGGGGGGGGGGGAGCATGCTCTTATCTTTCAACCATCAATCACTTTCTCTTACACATCATTATTCACTCCTTAGTGCTTATATTATCAATAGTTGCAATTGTTGACTTTTGTATAAGCCACAAGACAACAATTTCAAGACATATTAAACACTCATCTTCCCTCATTCCCAACCAGCCACTCTTTCCCTTATTTCTTTCACTTTCAATTTCATTTTCATTTCCTCTTTCTCTCACTTGAAACAAACATAAAAGAAGAAACAACCTTACCCCACAAAAATCCTTCATTTAGCCACCACTTCTAAGTCCCACTCACTACACTTCCATTTCCTTTTTTTGTGTCATTTTCTTCCAACATCTAAGCTCTTTTAGAACCATTAAAACCTTCCATAAACCCCACTCCAAAGATCAAACAACTCGGGTTTCCAAAAGGTTACAAAAGGAAGAAGCAAAGTTAAAAGCTTAAGTGAAACCTTTGTGCATAACCACCATATTTTGCTTTAAGAACGAGTAAGTGTTTCTTGTGATTAAAGAGTTAGTGTTCATGTTAGAAAACTTTGATTTCTTAAAGATATGAGTATGATTGTAAATTGTTATAATACCAAAGACCATCCTAAGAAACAAACTCATTGTAAAGTTGGTGTTTTGTAAAGATGGTGTTTTGTAAAGATACTTGTTTAACACTTTAAATGGAAGATTTTAAGTTGAAAAAATCTTGAAATAAGAACTTAAATGGAAGATGAGCATGCTGGACATGAGGATTCAAAGGTCATTTGGATGTTGATTTTATTTCCATTAAGCTAAACATGCTCAAATCTAGACTCAAGTTAAGGAAAAATTTATCACATGAAGTTTTATGAAGAAACCAACTTTGTACGACATGAGCTATGATATGCGAGTTGTAATAAGTGTAAGATCTCCTATTTCTTTGTGTAAAGCATAAGTTAAAGAATTATCTCACAGAAGAAAAGTTAAGTTAAGATTTGGATACAAGTAGTTTAAATACATGATCTAACACCTAAAATTAAGAAAATAATGAAATAAGTTGAAAAACCAAGTAAGAACCATTAGATTCATCATGACTAATATGGAACATAAGTAAAAGACACTTAAAAATATGATAAAAATAAGTGAACAAAGTGAAAAGATCAACTAAAGCAAGTATACAAAGCCTAAAACTCTCAAAACAAGCCTAAAACTCTAAGTTGGACCTTCATTAAAATTCTAACCAGTACTTTAAAATATTAAGAAAAGGTGTTTTGAAGCCCACAAGAAATCCGCCTAAGACTCCATAAGCCCAATAAAATCACTAACTTTAGCTTGAATAAAAAATAAGCTCATTTGACAACTTAAGTCCACTAAAGCACCCATGAAGTGGTTATTAGCCTTAGGAGTATAAATCAAAATTGTAAATATAATCTTAAGGAGTATTTTGAGCTTCAGATAAAATCTTAAGACCAAGCCCAAAGGACTTCTCAAATTACCAAAAAGCTCATTTACCAAATAAGGCCTAAAAGCACTTCAAAACATGAGAATCGCTACTGTTCTAGTCCATGGACAAATTTGCGTGCCTCATTTAAAAAATCTAACCTCACCATGTTAAATTACACTCGAAAACAATGAAGATTGACTATAAGATCATAAAAATCGAATTTAAAACAAAAAAGTTATATACAATTGAACTTTTAAGTAAAAATCGCAAAAAGTTACAAAAACTAGTCAAGAGTATAACTTAAGGGAATTTAACTTAGTTTCCTATATGCAAATTGTATGGAATGAAATTTTCTGATCACCTTGAAAATCAAGTTAATCACTTAGATGATTAAGAAATTAAAATGAATCATGCATTCCTTATATTGCATGTGGATAACACCAACTACCGCTTCATGCAGAAGATGGAAAGGGACTCATAGGAGGACGAGCCTCCTGCAGGATTGGGCATTAGTTATGTCATCATATATATTGAGTCTCTATCCTAAGCTGATGGGCTTACTAAGCATTGGGAGACACTAACCGTCAACGAGGGGCCGGGTCTTATGGCTTCTACTTAAGGCATATGTTTGTGGATTGTGGAGGCCACTACACAGTTAGACTTGGGATTTTAAAAAAATGTTTTTTTATTTGGTAAAAAAAGTATATACATATATATATATAGTTTTGTTTTGGCTTAAGTACAATAATGCAAATGAAATAAAACCCAAGGTCTAGAACCCGGATTTTGGTTTCGGTCTGTTAATTATCTCCAAACACCGACTATAGGGGGTGTAATCTGAGTCGTATACAGTTCCTAGGTCACTACATACATTGTTCGGCATATTGATTGTTCGGCATACTGATTGTTCATGCATTCATATGATTGTGCATCTAATAAATTTCTACCATGTGGTACTGATAAGAGTATTTATCTCACTAAACTTAAGCTTACACCCCGATAGATTTTTTATTATTGCAGGAAAACCTCTTCGCTAATCCAGGCCGAGGCATGCCCATGGTAAGTCTCATGTAGGGACGGGTTGGAGTAATCAGAGAGCAAAGAGGACATTTTGTAATAGATTTGTATATATCTAGTTACTTTTATATTTTTGTTCATAACATAGATTAAAATCTCTAATGTAGTTCCCTTATGAACTACATCCGTTTATAATATTCTTTTGGTGTGGGTCTCACAAGCCCATACGATTAGTTAATTTATACCATAGAAGTAATTTTAATTAAATTGCTCTATATTACTTGTCTATGAGCCTAATGGTAACGTATAGTGAAAGGAGCCTTGTGTATCATATGAAAGGCCTATAATCAGCAAAGGGTTTGATAGTAGACCTTTATACGATACACGACGACTTACCACAACAACGATACTGTTGGGTCGTGATAAGATTCCTATTTGTACTAACATAAATGTACATATTATATAAAGATTCTAAAGCTAATATAACATAAACAACTGTTCATTTATTTAAAATAGGAGATCACATGAAAACATACCTCTTCCTCTTTTGTAATATGTAAGAAGGAAAGCAAGCATATAGTGTAGTAGTTTATGGATGAGTTGCTAAAAATATGGAAGTAAAATTTGAAAGTTACAGAAAAGGAAGGTAAAAGGGGGGTCATGATTTGGAGAAGGGGCCCAATGAGTGTTGATTTGTTGTGTTTAAATGTGTAGAAAAGAAAAGGGAAGGGGATTCTAGAATGGGACAAGTAGACGGCCAAGAAGGGGAGGAAATGAAAAAAAAAATCATGTGAAAAATGAAAAGATATCCATAAAAAATTGAAGAAAATTCTAGATGAAAACGACATATATTGACTTTAGTCAGTACTTTGACTTGTTCAAATGTTAACTTAGTCAACTTCCTCAAATTACATGTAATTAGCGCACATATGGATGGAATTAAGGATAATTAGGAGAAAAATTAAGGAAATGAAAGGAAAGATGGAATTAAATGAAATAATTAGTAAAAATAACCATTAAAACCTTTTTCTAAGCATTTATATCCCTATATAAGATTTAGTATTATACTTAATATAATTAGCATAAAAAGTACAATTTATAATACTAACATTGAGTATATGTAGTATAAATATTAATTACATACTTAAACTTACATAATACTAGCTTATTTGTATAATTATAAAATTAATATTATGTGTAATGTAATATTATAATTTCTAATAAATTAATTTAGTGTGTACACATTTATGAACAATTGGAAGTTATCTTTGTTCATTTATTAATGATTTTATATGATTTGGCATGTTATTAAGAATATATTATTAATTAGAGTTTTAGAGTAAATTATAGTGAATTAGCACTTCTATATCCTTAAATTTATAGTTTTAGTGTTTTATCACTTTCAAGTACAACCTCTAGTGTTTTATGTATTTAGGGTTTAATGTGTTCATATGCGATTAAGTTTTCAATTATTATCTTAAAGTTTTCATCTTATTTAGTTTTGTTAACTTTTATAGTCATCCAGTACATTTAAATCTAATTTAAGATTTAAGTCGGAAATTTTAGGGGTTTACACTAGACTTAAGCAATGACTTAAATAACGCTATTGGTAAAGATGTCCTTAAGAAAGATAATGATATAAATCAATCAAATTTAGATCTTCCTAAAGAATGATTGTAGACACTCAATTTTTACCCCTTTTATTTTATTTTGTTTTCTTTCTTTTCTCAATAGGTCCTAAATTAGGAAAAACACACAAAAAAAAAGGAAATTAAAGAAAACCCAAAAAAAATTAGAAAAAATAAGAATTTTATGAAAATACAAAAAAAAAAGAGAAAAAAATAAGAAAATTGGAAAAATTGGAAATCTAGAAAGAAACACAAAAAATAAGAAATTTGAAAAAATTTAGAAAATTGAAAAATTTACAAAAATAAAAGATTTTAGAAAATAACAATTTAATTGGATAGATTTTAAATTTTTTAAATAAGTTTGAAAGATAGGTCGTTAGGCTTGGATTTAAATTTGAATCTAGCCTAGGTTGACCAAGTTCGTATATGTAATTTAATTGCACATATGGATAAAATACAGGCCAATAGCCTAATGGATAAGCACCTGGACTTAGTATTGACTATTAAGTATGAGGTCTTAGGTTTGAATCATAGAGGAGGTATACAAGGTTTTTTATTTTTCATCACATTACAAACTGCCACGTGTTAGGATCTTATTGTGCCATGTGGCCTGACATGTAACAGCACAAGGTTGGACGACCATATTGATGTAGTACCATGTGGCATGCTACATCAGCTGCTACGTGTCGCTATTGACACATAGCACGCTATGACCAATTAGATTGGCTAATGTAGCACCATGTCAATGCCACATCAGTTGATTTTCTCTCTCTTTCCTTCTCCTTCGTTTAGTTTCTCCTGATTTTCCATGCATTTCCTTCACGAGTAGCCAATTTTGACATGATTTTTGAACCTCTATTCGTTGCAATTTTGCCAAATCAATAGCGAAATTGCAAACTAGGCACAACCTTATTTCATTTTCGACCAAAATCCCATCCACATTCATCCATTAACACATTCAAATCGAGCTTCAAAAGTTGGAAAAAAACTTAAATTTCAACCATTTACATTCAAGTCTAATTTGAGCTTTCCATAGTTTTTTGGGTTTAATTTGTATATAAATTGGGTGTTGAGGGAGTTCATTAGATACAGGCAACCACCCATGAACACTTATGAACTCTCTCTCTCTTCTTTCTCTCATTTTCTCTCTCTACCCACAGCTCTCTCTCTATTCAAGTTTCTCTCCTCTTAACTCAATACTATCGCCCACCACCCTCACTAGCTTCCCCACACCATCAGCTACTCAACCTAACCACCCTCAACTACTGCTATACCTCCTATCGATCACCACTGAACCACCACCGCTAAACCTTAACCACCATACCCCCTCTCTCCGAACTACTATTTCCGACCCTTTTCAACTTAAACCAACCACACAAACAAACTCCTTGTACTTCAAAACTCTAACCCCAATCACTCACTCAAACCCAGTAACCACCACCCAACCACCGCCACCACTCATCTCCGAACGCCATCCAAACCATTCCTAAACCCCACAACATTCTTCCTACCCCTTATATCCCTAATCTAAAACTTACAATTCTCTAATATCCCTTGCTCATTTTAGCAGATAGATCAGCCTAAACCGAGTATCGCCATGCTGCTAAAGTAAAGTTGGAGGTAACCCAATCCACACATCCAACCCAACCCGATCTGAACTCTAACCCGCGCTCTCCTCTTTGGCTCGAACCTTTACCAAATTCGATTCATTTCTTTTTCTTTTTTTTAAATTTTATTTATGTTATTTATTTATCTATTTATTTTGTATTTGTTTATTATTATTTTTATTTATCCATGTAAATGTAAATTGTAATATAAAAAAAAAAAAGAAAAGAGAAGAAAGAAAAAAGAATCCTTTAGTAGTTTTAGTAAGTAAATAAAAAATATAGGATAAAGAAAAAATAAATAAGGAAAAATAAGTAAAATAAGAATAAATAATTGTGTTAGTTACTTAGAAAAACATTTTTCCAAAATTAAAAAAAAAATTAATCCTTTTCTAAATTACGATATTTTAGATTTTTTTTTTAAATAAAGAGTCCCAATTTAAGACTCTTTTTAGAAATTCTTCTCAAATAAAACTTATTGAACTAAAAATGTAAATCTGACGTATTTTCAAGATGAAAATCAACTTTACTCACTAAAGTTTTCATTAAAAGAACCATATACATTTGATCATGAATAGCGGATACGTAGGCATTTATAGGGCGACGACAAAAAAAAAAAAACTTGATTTTCCTTTTTTTACTTCATTTATCCAATTAGAATAACTGATAATCGACTTCTGTCTTTTAAAATTGAAAAGTGATTTTTAAGTTTAATTTTAAATTTAGAAAGTTAATGGTATTCGTAAGAGTTTAAAAACTTAACCCCTAGATCCAGATATTTGGATTTCTAAAATTACTTTTTTTTAATTGTTTTTTATCGAAAGACTAGTGGTTAAGTTATAACCAACCCAATTGGTTATAACTTAATTATTTTTTTCTGACTTCGGTCAAGTAGCGACTTCAAGACGTTTTCAAAGTATAAAAAATCGGTTTTCTTTAAACCCTAGTTGAAAGTCGGTATTAAATGGGTAAAAATTTAATACTAGTCAATTTAAAGAAAACTTAATCTAAAAAAAAAAAACAAGAGATCAAAAACCAGGCTCGACAATGACAATATGTTAAAGATCACCTTAAAGAACTAATTATTGGAGAACCTTCAAATAAGGTATTAACAAGATCATTCTTTAGAAATATAAACAACCTAGTAATTTTGTCTCAAGTTAAGCCTAAGAACATTGATAAAGCTATAAAAGATAAATGGTGGATACAAGCAATGAAAAAGGAACTTAATCAATTCACTAAGATTGAAGTATAGAATCTAGTACTTAGACCTAGTAATAGATCAGTAATTGGAACAAAATGGGTTTATATTAACAAACTTGATGAAACCAGTATAGTAACTAGCAATAAGGCTAGATTAGTTTCTAAAGGCTATAACTAAGAAGAAGGGTTAGATTTTGGTGAGACCTTTACCCTGGTTGCTAAACTATAAGCCATTAGGATGCTTTTGGCATTTGCGATACACAAAGACTTCAAACTATTCCAAATGGATGTCAAAAGTGCTTTCCTAAATGGTTATATCAAAAGAAGATGTGTATGTAGAACAACCTTTGGGATTTGAGCACAATAAGTTACCTGATCACGTCTATAAACTTAACAAAGCAATCTATAGACTTAAATAAGCTCTTAGAGCTTAGTATGAGAAGCTTAGTAGCTTTCTAATAGAAAATGGCTTCATAAAAAGGAAATTTAGATACAAAATCATTCATTAAAAATCATAATTCCTATACATTGATTATTCAAATTTCTTTAGATGATATTGTTTATGGAGCTACTAACATGGATCTTGTAAATGAATTTGTAGAATATATGAAGAAAGAATTAGAAATGAGTATGATAGGAGAACCCAATTACTTTTTAGGTCTCTAAGTTAAGCAAACCAAAAATGAAACATTTATAAATCAATCCAAGTATACAAAAGAGCTTTTGAAACGTTTTAAAATGGATAATTGTAAAGTTAAGCCTACTCCTATGAGCACAACACTAAAACTAGACAAAGATGAACATGGTAAATCCATTTGTAAAAAGCTTTATAAAGGTATGATAGGAAGCCTATTATACTTAACCGCATCTAAACCAGATATCATGTTCTTCTTATGCTTATGTGCAAGATTTCAATCTTCCCCAAAAGAATCCCACTTAAATGAGGTGAAATGTATCTTCAAGTATCTAGTTGGCATTATTGAAATCAGCTTGTGGTATTACAAATACACTTGTTTCGATCTTATAGGATATTCCAATGCTGACTTTGCTGGATGTAAAGTTAACCAGAAAAGTACAAGCGATATATTTCATTTTCTAGGAAACTCTCTAGTAGCACAAGCAATACATGTCACTTTCTAAGAAGCTCTCTAGTATCTTGGCACTCTAAGAAACAAAACTTTATAACACTTTCAACTGTCGAGGTCGAATATAGTAGTTGTTGTGTACAAATTCTATGGATGAAGCAAACATTATAAGACTATAAGCTCAATTTCTCCAATGTCCCAATTCGATGTGATAACACAAATGCCATTAACCTAACTAAAAATCCAATCCAACACTCAAAGACCAAGCACATTAAGATTCGACATCATTTTATTAGAGATCTTGTTCAAAATATGAAAGTATTCAAATAGTTGATATTTTGACTAAACCCTTAAGTGAAGATCACTTTTGCACCTTAAGAAGAGAGTTGGGCATGATTAAGCAAGATAAGTGCTAAGACCCATAAACTTAGATTGTGACTTTGGTACATCTTTCTCAATCTAAGAAATTCGATTAAGTAGGCTTATTATATGAATTCCATCACTTGCTATGTTTTTGTGCAAACTTCCTCATCTTTCTTATCTCTTATTGGGACATATCTCTTTTCATTCCTTTAGCTTGCACTAAGACTACAAACAACCTTGAATTGGTTGAAATAGTTATTTCTAAAGCTTACTTGATTTTTGGACAAGCTAATGAGCGATTAAATGTCTATTATATAACAATAATCAATAATTCCTAAGCTAATCTTCTTTTTTAATAAACTATTGAGGAATTAGTAAACCAATTAGTCAGTGGTGTCAACTGTACGTACAACTATCTTAGATCTCCTGACTTCAAAATGATTGCTTAGACCGTTTGGAAGGTTATGTTCCCACTGTTTGAACAGTCTTAATAGGTATCTTTTGTTTTTGACACTTTATATGCAACTGTTCGAACAATTCCCCCAATTGTAGATATGGTTGCATCGAGGGTTTTGACCATAGAATATCCCCTCGAACTGTCCAAACAATTGCCTTAAACTGTAGGCATGGTTCCAATAGCTACATTAAAACTTGCTTTTCTATCTTTAATCGTCCGGACAGTTCTCCCAAAACTATCTAAACAATTCACTCTATTATTGCAATAAAAAAATAAATAAATAAAAGGGGGGGCGATTGTTTTCTTTTTCATTTTCCTTCCATCCTGATAGGAATCAAGCTACAAGACCCTTGACTTGTAGTCGAGCCCGAGGACTAGAGGAGTTGGTACATCGAATCCTTATGTTCCAACTAACCCTTACCGAGGCCGAGTACTTCCTTACCAAATCACCTTTAATGCCGTAACGTATGACAGCCCATTATTATGTGGTTTGCTGAATAGATGAGTACTCTCCAGTACTGAGCCATACAATCACTCGGCATCATCTTTGGCAAGAAGCTGAGAGAAAGAATTGTTATTAATTAAGCCATCCTTACTCGGAAAAGCCCATATGTTCGTACTTTTTGTCCGTATCTCATAACGACCTCACTAATGCTACATCGCCACGTATATAGTATCACATGTAGAATCTATTGTACCAATGATTATTTTCCTTGTATATTCATTTTTGCCCCTTTATAACATGTACATTGCCTCCCTTAAGAAATATCCTTTTTGTCTTTTCCCTTTTGGGCAAATTGTCCTAGTTTGTGGGTATAAATACTCTTGTACTTATAGTTGTAATAGATCAAATAATCTTCAATACACTTTTGAGTATCTTCTTCCATGTGTAAACACTATTGTTTACTCTCAGCATCACTCTTATCCTTTCCCTTAAGCAAGGTTAGATGGCAAGTAACCTCATTGGACCAATTTGTGCGGCACATCGAATTATGTCGTGAGTCCTCAAAAGTTCCATTGGTACGTCATACCTTCTAGAGCTATTCATGGGTTTTACTTATTATTTTTCATCCTTTGCTTTCACCCTTTCGTACCTTTCCCCATTGACTCTTTTCTAGCTTTTTGCAAGCTTGGACCCATTCAGCGACCGGCCTTGTCTGTTCTTGGCTACGATTCACAACATCTTGGTATCAGTGTAGAGGTTTTGTATGAACGATAGTTAACTCTTCTTAGATTTCTATTATGCTTTGTTTTGCTTGCGTGAAATAGAGTCAGTTATTGAGTTCATTTGACTATGGTGTTATTAGTTGTTTACTTTCTGAAGTGTTTGTTTAAATTTTGAATCTGTGAAGAAAAATAACAAACCCAAATATGAACATTAGAATATTGATGATAGTGGAGTTGTCTACTATGGGCATCAGTCTTAGGAAACTCCTAGAAGCACTGACGAAAGACTCGATAAGGTAGCTAACCTCTTGATAGATCTGACCTGAGCTGTTCATGCACTGTCTTACCAACCTACTAAGGCTACGTAAAACACTTCAAAAGCTGCTCAACCTATTAAAGGTTAGAACCCAACTCAATCATTTCGAGGTAGAGGAGTTAGCAGATGAGTAAGGTGAGGGATTGACATGGAAGAGCTTGATGAGGAGGAAGAAGAGTATTTTGAAGAGGAGTGTATATGAATCCCCAAAGCATCCGACCATGTAAAGCTTTGGATTCCGAGTTTCCATGAATCTGGGAATATTGATGAGTATCTGGATTGGGAAGAAAAGGTGGAGCATGTGTTTGATTATTACTAGTATGAGGATTACGAGAAAGTGAAGGCCGCTACTATTGAATTTTCTGGATATGCCACCATATGTTGGAAGAATTTTTAGGCCATGAGAAGAAGAGAGGGGTACCAAAAGATTAATACTTGGCCCAAGTGAAGAGGGTGCTCAGAAATAGATTCATGCCAAAAACATATCTCCAAGATACTTTTACATGACTTTAAGAGCTGAAACAAGTAGGCCGAACTGTTAATGAACATGTTTAAGAATTCTAAATGTTTATGATAAGATGCAAAGTGAAGGAACTACCTGCCTGAATAGTTTCAAGGTTTATCATTAGGTTAAGAGGAGACATCCGAAACATTGTGAAACTCCAACTATTTGACACAATGGATGAAGCTATTAGGATTGCCCAGCAAGTAGAGAGGTAAAGAAGAAGCCGAGTAGCAACCAAAGTGCCGACTAGCCGACTTGAATACGTAATTCACCAAATACTGCCCAATACCGAGCCGAGAAGTAAGATAGATGTTAGAGTCGAGTAGAAAAGCTAACCCAAAGATGTAATGCCGACCTGAATGTATGAGAAAGGGCAAGAGTCTTGTAGGAAGACTAGCCATATCAAATGCTTCAAGTGCTAGGGGTTTGGACATATAGTTGCTTAGTGCCTAAACTGAAGGACAATGGTCATTAAGGGAGACACCCTAAAGTTAGATGTAAAGAGTACAGATGAGGAACTTGAGAAGGAGGAGGTTCTTGCCAAGAAAGAGTTGATCGAGGAAGACATGTATGCTAAGGACTTGGATTAGCTACTCATGGTTATCCAACACACTATGACCATGAAGCCCTTATGAAAGGAGGAGCAGAGAATAACTTATTTCATATTACCTATAAGGTGAATGAATAGACGTGTGCCTTCATGGTAGACAATGGGAGCTGTACCAATGTGGCATCGGCTGACCTTATCTCAAAACTAAGGTTGCCGACTGTTGAACATTCGAAGTGGTACAAGTTGCAAAGGTTAAGTGATAAGGAAGCATTACACGTCACTCAACAAATACTACTGCCGCTCACTATCAACAATTACTCCGACCAAATTCTCTATGACATATTACCCATGTACGCTTCCCACATATTGCCAGGAAGACCATGGCAATTTGATAAGAGAGTCATCTACGACGGTTATAGGAATACCTATATGTTTAAGAAAGATGATTGGAAGATCACGCTGAATCCTATGCCACTGAGAGAGGTTCACAAGTTACAGAAGAAACTTGCTCTCAAATCAAAGAAGGCTCTAGTAATGAGTAGAGTTGAGCTCCAAGAGGCCATTAATGGCGATAAACCAACCCTCCTTTTGGTTAGGTGACTACTGGAAATGAAGGGATAAGATGAATTACCTTAGGAGGTAAAGGAACTATTAGATGAATATACCGACCTCTTCCTAGAACAGTTACTTGAAGGGTTACCCTCGACCTAGGCATAGAACACTACTTGACTTAATACCTGATGCTACACTTTTGAACAAGCCAACTTATCACATGAATCTCGAGCAAGCTTCTGAGCTTCAACGTCAAGTCAACGAGTTGCTGGAAAGAGGATACATGAGAGAGAGTCTTAGCCCTTGTGTTGTACCTACACTTCTAGTGCCAAAGAGGGATGGAACTTAGCGGATGTGTGTTAACAGTTGATCTGTGAACAAAATCACAATTAAATACAAGTATCCGATCCTGATGCTCAAAGACATGCTGGATGAACTGAGTGGAGCCAAAATTTTTAGTAAGATTGATCTCAAGTCCAGCTACCATCAAATCTACATGAGGCCAAGAGATAAGTGATATACTGCGTTCAAAACTTGACATGGACTTTACGAGTGGATAGTCATGCCCTTTAGCTTGTTGAATGCCCTAAGCACCTTCATGAGACTTATGAACCATGTGTTGAGATATCTCATCAGGAAGTGTTTCATAGTGTACTTCAACGACATCTTGATCTATAGTACCGACATGTCAAGTTACTGTGAACACATCAAGGAAATCTTAGATGTTCTCCACGCCAAGAGATTATTTAGCAACCTAAAGAAATATTGTTTTTGCCAACATAAAGTGGTATTCTTGGGCTATGTAGTTAGTGGAGAAGGCTTGGGAGTTGATAATGAGAAGATTTAAGCAATTGTTAAATGATCGACCCCTACTACTTGTATTGACGTAAGAAGTTTCCATGGACTGGCTTCATTTTACCGAATGTTCATCAAGAACTTCAGTACCCTTATTGCACCACTTACTAAATTAACGAAGAAAAACACAGACTTCTGATGAGGAGAAGGGGAGGAGAGAAGCTTCGCCAAGGTAAAGAAGAAGTTGACCTCTGCCTCGGTGTTAGTGCTTCTTGACTTTGTCAAAAATTTTTAGCTAAAGTACGATGTGTTAAGCATTAGAATAGGTGTTGTCTTGATGCAGAAAGGATAATCAGTTGCCTTCTATAGTGAGAAGGTCTGAGGACCCTAGTTAAATTACTCCGTATATGATAAAGAAGTCTTGGCACTAATCCGACACTGCAAGTGTGGCAGCACTATCTACTGGCCAGAAAATTTGTCATATATACTAATCATGAGTTACTGCGTTACCTCTGAAGTCAAACCAAACTGTCCAAGTAATAAGCGAGATGGGTTGAATTCGCTGAAGGATTCAATTTTTTGATCAAATACAAGTAAGGAAAGAGCAATGTAGTTACAAATACTCTTTCGAGGAGGCATATGCTCTTATCAAAACTGTAGACCAGACTGTTTAGTTTTGTGAATATCAAAGAACGGTATTCTAAGGATCTACACTTTAGACTAATAATTTTGTGATGCATAGATGGGAAGATAGTGGATGAGTATTATGTGAAGGATGGCTATCTGTTCCGAGGGGGGAAGCTGTACATGTCAACTTGTTCTTTACGAGAATTATTAATCAGATAAGCCCACAGTGGTAGACTCTCCAGACACTTTAGAGAGCTGAGAACCTATGAACTATTAAATAGTCAATTCTTTTGGCTGAAAATATGAAGGGATGTGCATCGAGTGGTTGAAGGCTGTATTGTATGCAAAAAGGCCAAGTACTAAGCCAAACAAGGGAAAGCAATGCCCCTACCTATTCCTACAAGATCATGGAATGAGCTAAGTATGGACTTTGTTCTTGGATTGTTGAAAACTACCCAAGGAAAAGATTTTGTAATGGTCATCGTAGATCGATTCAATAAGATGGCACACTTCGTTCCTTACACTAAAACTAACGACACTTCGGCTATTGCTTCTCTTTTCTTACAGGAGGTTATGCAAATATACGACATACTAAAAAGTGTAGTGTCCGATAAAAACCTAAAGTTCTTGAGCCATTTCTAGAGAACCTTGTGGTGTCGATTGGGAACTAAATTGCTCTACAATACCTCATGTCACCCCCAAATTGCCGGCCAAACAGAGGTGGTTAATCATACTTTGAGGTCACTACTCCAAGCTATAGTAGGCAAGAACATAGCTGATTGGGATATTTGCCTGCTAATGGTCGAATTCGCCTATAACCTCAACAAGGAGTAGTTCCCAAACAAAAAGAAGAATAAACTATCTGCAAGGGCGGAAGGACCTTTTAGAGTCCTCTAGAAAATCAGTGACAACGCCTATAAATTGGAGCTAACTAAGGACTACGGGATTTTTTATGCTTTCAATATTGCCAACCTCAGCCCATATCACCCTAACGGAGGACTAAGCGAACACCATTCGTATTTGATTCCAAATCCAAAACAGCTTGGAAGGAATGATGGGAATCCAGGTACGAGACTCCTAACTTGCAGCCGAGCTCGAGGACTAGAGAGGCTGGTATGTTAAATCCTTATATTCCAACCAACCCTTACTGAAGCCAAGTACTTTCTTGTTGAATCACCTTTAATGTCGTACCGTATGACAGCCCATTATTCTATGGTTTTCCAAGTAAATGAGTTTTCTCTAATGCTGAGCCGTACAATCACTCGGCATCATCTTTGCTGAGATTACTGAGAAGTCGAAAGAGAGAATCCGGATTAATTAACCCATCCTTACTCGAACAAGCCCATCTGCCCATACTTTTTGTTCGCATCTCCTAACGACCTTACTAATGCTGCATTGCCACGTGTACAGTATCACATGTAGAATCTATAGCACCAATGATTATTTTCCTCATATATTCATTTTTGCCCCTTTATAACATGTACATTGCCCCCCTTAGAAATGTCCTTTTTGTCTTTTCCCTTTTAGGCAAGTTACCCTAATTTGCAAGTATAAATACCCTTGTACTTGTAGTTGTAATAGATCAAATAATCTTCATTATACTTTTGAGTACCTTCTTCCCTACGTAAACACTGTTGTTTACTCTCGGCATCACTCTTATCCTTTCCCTGAAGCAAAGTTAAGTGATAAATAACCTCATTAGACCAATTCGTATGTCATATCGAATTGTGCCGTAAGTCCTCGAAAGTTCCATTGATGCGTCATATCCTTTGGAATTGTTTGTGGGTTTTGGTTATTGTTTTTCATCCTTTACTTTCACCCTTTTTTACCTTTCCCCATTGACTATTTTTGAGTTTTCTACACGCTCAAACCCATTCAGTGACCGGCCTTATCTGTTCTTAGCTACGGTTTGCAACACTTCCCATTGTCTGTGCTTTACACTTTCCTCCTTCGATCAATCTTCCCCATCCTTAACACCACTCCCTCTCTTCTTTCCCTTCTCTTCTTCACCTCCAGTTTCCTCTCTTTACTTTCTCCCTAAAACAAACCCTAACTCCACAACATATAACCCTAACTTTCTACTCCCAAACCTTAACTCTCTCCTTTCCTCTCAATGGCCAGATGAGGAAACCAAGCTCTAAGTAGCTACGCTTAAAGTCGGGGGAGACAAGCTCCACAGGCTTAATTTAACAATCACCTCTTTCCTATACTATGCCATGCATTAAGGCATGACAAATTTCGTCTTATTAAAATTGATTATAGGCATCAATTTAATAAAGATGTTCTCTGTGCTTTTGGGATTCCTGACACGAAAGGGGTTATTACTGATCATAATTTTTATACCATGGACATCCCCAATGTTGTTAATGAAGAGGCCATTAGATATTTCTATTGTAATCTTTCTGATGATCATGATAGGGATGGTAAATTACTAGTTAGTACGGATATTAGTGAGCATAGGCAATTATGGTTGTATAGTTATGTCTTTGGTCAAGAGATTATGATCACTAGGAATGATATAACATTATTAGGGCTGAAGTTGGTGATGCCCGTTATATGGAAGGAATTGATACTATTAGATCCACGCTTTATGAGAACATATTTCAAGAGCACCATATTAGTGAACATCATTGGGCATATAGGTACAATCTTAAAGCCATCAGATTGCCTCTTCATTATTGGATCCTTTACTTATTCATCTGTTACAACTATTATCCATGGTATAGTGGACATGAACATGTTACTAAAGGGGACTTGTTACTAAAAGGGACTTATGGATATTAGGTTACATATATAATGATGCTCGAATTGACTATGCTGACTTGATTTTCCACTATTTCTAAATGGTTACTAACAAATCTAAGCAAGTCGTTCTTCAATGTAGCCATCTAGTTATTTAGCTTCTACTAGCTAAGGGGGTTATCTTTCTCACTCCCATCATCAATCCCCACACCGAACCCTTTACCATGTGTCACATTAACCAAGGCAAGTGGAAACTAGATAAGCAAGCTAGTTAGGCTCCCAAAGAACCCTTATCCCCTCTTATCGGCACTACCTTTCAAGAACTCGATGAACCTCTTAATAAAGAAGATGTCGAACCAATTGAACCACTTAATGAAAATGTTCCTTAAGAAGGGGCTGCTCATGTCAGTGACGATATTCCTCCAAGCACTTCAACTTCCGTTCCCCCGATGGATCCATCTCCTCGGAGTCCTCCAAAATCTATCTATACATACATTGACCAAATGGAGGGTCGGCTTCACCACCACATTGATGATAGCATTTATCAAATGGAACAATGGGTCTCCTGCCAGCAAGATTGCATCTTTTACTTGCTCTTTTAGCACTTCCAATTGCCATACCCCCGCCCTCCACCAACTCCTAGTCCTTATGCTTAGCCACCACCTCCTACTCCTAAGGCGTCTGGCAACTCTTCTCCACCTCTTGACACTTAGCTCTTGTAATCTTATCTTGTGTTTCCTTTTTATCATTATACTTAGACTCGGACTCTATCCATTTCTCATGTTGTTATTTTTTCAATGATTCTTAGCCTCTTAGCCATATCTAGTTATCTTTTGTATGCACATTGGCTCCTCTATTATGTTTATGTGCTAATTATTCTATCGGACACCTTTGCTCCTAATGTTATTCTTGTTTGCATATGTTGAGTTTAATCTCTTTTATTGGCATAGTTAAGCAATGGTGTTCTTCTTATGTTGATCATGATGTTCTTTTTATCTATTGCCTTGTGTGCTGCCTATCTAACTTGCTACTCATGGTGTTTCCTTTTCCCTTTAATTGCCTAAACTCTCATCTTTTTTATGAGGCCAAAAGAGGAAAAGAATTCAAGTAACTTAATTTCACCCAATTAAATATCTAAACAAAGTGAATAAGCTCATAAATGAATTTTCTTACAAAATAAAGGTTAGCATGTAATTTATCTAACAAAGTGAACATGCTTGTTAGCAAAATGAAGATTTACATGTAAGTTTGAATCATGGAATTATTTCTTGACTATCTTCAAAAGCAAAGGACGAATATTCTCATAAGTGTTTATTCTTTTCAACATCCTCTTTTTCCATTAAGGGTGAGCATCTAGTAAAGGGGAGTTTGTAAGATTTTGTCCTTATCAAAAAGAGGGAGATTGTTAAACCTAGAAGTTCTTATTTGTGATTTTAATGAGAACAAATGGCTAATCAAATATTGTTATAAACCAACTTGTAAATTCCTACAAGAACTTTATAAACCATATCTTTTAAGAAAGTGAAATTATCTTAAAAATATATTAAATTGATTCTAATGTTATTAAAAGAAGAAAAAGTGATCAAACACTGGCTACGCATTCTCTTTAGCTATTTTGGTATAAATTATCTAGCTGGTTGTATTGGAACTGATCGGCTGGTTGCTTTAGATATTCTGTGATCAATGGTAGGATAAGGACTGTGCAGTTGGTTGACCCTAGACCATTTAACTAGTTGATGAAGATCAGTGTAGTGTATTGGACCGCGCGGTTAGTTGTGTATAGATTGTGTAGTTAATTGATGAAGGTCAGTAAGCCTTGTTGAACCATGCGACTGGTGATTTGAAGACCATCTAAACGGTGACATCATTTGAATGGACTATCTAACTAGTCCCTACAAATATTAGCCATTACAGTGCATTTAATGCAAGTTGAGCAGGACCAATGATTGGATTTTTGCAAAAGGATATAAACGTGAGTTTTGAGGTAATTGAAGGACAATCAATAGAGCTATATTTTTGCAATTATTTCTCTTGTTTACTTATACCTCATTTCAATAGTCTTGTGCTCATTATTTGTAATCTTTTGTAAACCTTAGTATAGTGTTAAGCTTCATATTTGTAATTTTTACTGAAGAAAGCACTATACTTAGTGATTGTAAGTTGTTGTGATTGAGAGATCATTAATGTTAGAGATTGTATGTAAGCACTTATGCCTTTGAAATCATCATCAATAAAAATTAGGTGTGAAGACCTCGATTGAGGCATTAGGTGATCGTAGAGAGTAGGAGATAATCCGAACTTCACGTTAAAATTTCGAGCTTGATTTTTCTATCCCTATCTCTTTTATTTTTTGGCACTTATTATTGTTTTATTATTATCTTGATTAGACTCATTGTTGGTTTATTTCAATATTGTATTATTTTAATTGCTTAAATCAAGAAATTGATATTAAAATAAAATTTAGGCATTGAACTCAATTCATAACAACCCTTCCTCCCCCTCCTCTTGAGTTCCCAGTGTAGTATTTCAAATTTGTTCCACTTATCACCAGTCAAATGCAAATAGAGTTAATATTTCCATTTAGGTTAAGTTTAAATGTAAGCCCAAAAAATTCTACAAGTAAGATCCAAAATCGAGCTTGAGTGCTAAAGATATTTCCTTGAATCAATAAGACTGAATGGATTTAGAATCGATTAAATTTTTAATTCAAAACCTAAAAGAATACAAAGAACCCTAAATTATATTTCAAAAACCTTAATCACGTAAGAAACCTAAACCAAATGTACACATACTCATAAAAAAAAAAAAAGAAAGTTTAAAATCCGAACGTGATAAAAATCCTAAACTTAGGGTCATAAAACTTGAAAATTAACCTTACCAATAAAACCTAATTTTAATTATCTTGAAATACACGTAATTGTGTAAAACTAGTAGTAAACAATGAGAGATAATTTTGAATAATAATAATTAACTAAATTAAGTTAATTAAAATAGAAAATTTATAAAATTACAAATGGAAATCCTACGCACACCTGCATATGGAGCCACCAATGTGTACATCCACATACATGTAATATACATTATACCATATAAAATAGTAAGTATTATACGTATATTTACATGTACTAGATATTTTTGTGATTGATTTGATTTTAAAAGTGAACATATCTTCTTATTCCCTCTTAAAAAACAAGGATAGCCAAGTAAGGACTACATATAGCCTATACCCCATCCCTTTCCAAGAACAATAATCAATCCCTCTTTCTCTCTCACTTGCTCCTTACCGTTGGTTCATTGTAATTGCCCCAATTCCCTTACTTTCTTTCATTTCTCACAAACTTAACATACTAAAATACTACTCAATTTCTCCCCTTTGTAACCGATAACAGCCTCTCTTCCCTTCTCCTCATTTTCTTTTATTTTGCCTTCACTTTTATCCACATATCCTACAATCTATTTCACTCCATAATTCCACTTCCAACTCCAACAAGAAGGATCTTTTAGAGCACTCAAGAGAATAAAAAAGAGTTACTACCAAACCTTATCGAAACTACCCCCTTACAAGCACCAAACAAAAGTAACACCCCTTTTTTCTTGTTTTTTCTTTTGTCTTCAACAACTCTTCTCTTGTATTTTCTTTCAATCTTTTATATATATATATATATATATATATTTAACCTTATCATGTAATATTTCTTACGTGAGAATGTGTTAGCTATCTTATAATTAAGATTCCCTCTCTTCATGTAAATTATAGTAATATGTAGTAGATTGATGTTATGTATTTTATTTTTCCTAAAAATGCAACATTACTTGTATAATGTATATGTACATGTATATGATCGAAAATTAAATGTAACAGTCCCTTAGGGTTATTTTGATTTTCTACTTAAAGCAATAATGTGTAATATGAAGTTTATGTATATATATAATTTTCGAAAAAATATAAGTATATATATTCTGAAAAGTCTAGTAATGAGTTGTAATATATACATATATATATATATATATATACGTGTACATAAATGGGAAATTTTGTAGAAAATTTCTAAACATATTTTTATTTTTCTTGGCTTAAAATAATATCATATGAAAAAAAATATATATCTACATTATGAAAAATATGTACATATATATTGTTATTTCGAAAATATCATATAAATATGTATATGTATTTTTCTCTTCAAAATTCGACTATATATATATATATATATATAAGTTGTATATGGGTCAAAATATATAAATAGTTGTCAAAATCATGATTTTATTATTCATTTGAATATATAAAATTAGTATAATCATATACAACTGTATAAAACTGGTAAAATTGTATATAAAAGTTAATCGTTTTATTAAAAATTTATACATAAATAATTTTAAATCCATTTTAACTAAGAAAAGTATTATAAAATTCTAAACATGCAAAATCTTATTTTTAACTTACCATTTTAACAACTATTAAGTGTGTCAGATTAAGATATTTTTCCTTTATTTGGTTACTTTTGTAAAAATATTAACATAATATGTAATGGAATTGTAATTAATAAATTATGTAAGACCAACAAATTTGGGAAAAACCACAAGGAAGTTCCTCAGAAGCAAACCTATAGCCAACTTAAAAATTTAAGCTCTAATTTTATTTTCCATGTATAATTATATTTAGAAATTATTTTAAGATGATTACAATAAGATTAATTAAATTAATAAGCAATTTAAGGCTTAAATTAAAAAAATAATAAAGTTAGGTAAAAGTTACAAATTGAACTTCCTTAAAAGCCTACAAGTCAAACTTGCACAAAGTGAAAAACATGTAAAAATTTGATTTAATTAAAATAGGAGCACAAGTGAATAAATAACTTATACCTATAAGTTGTAGAATTGGAAAAATAGGAGAAAAAACCCATTTAAGGCATTTAAGTGAAATTTCACAATAAATTATACAAACCCAAATAAAAATTTAAAAAGCCCTACTAACCAATATAAGAAAAACCCGATTAAAGTTTAGGTGAAAATGTGGTATAAAAAGGCCTAATAGGAACTCCTAAATTAAAAGCTAAGCTTAATAAGAGTAAAATTTATAAAAGTTGGGCCTACATAAATTTTAGGCCCATTGACAAATCTATAAGAAGCTTATTGGTCTCATATAAGATATTAAGAAGGAGGAAGGAGGGGATGAATTGATATCTTAAAACTTTTCCAATATAAGAATAATTATCCCTCTTAATAACTTAATTCAATGAATAGTGATATTTTAATAATTCAATATGTAACAAATCATAAAGCAAATTAAAAGAGTATAAGGAAAGAGAAAATCAGGTTGAGATTTTATAGAGCTCCGGCCTTCTACTTACTGCTCGGTCTACTTCACTGGTGATATTCTATTTGATCTGCCAAATCAAATCATAAAATATGACAAGCACCCATCACAATGATGATTTTTGTAATATTTGCTTCCGTAAAAGGTATTTGAAAGACTTTCTATGGCTTTTCAAAAGGTTAAAATTGATCACACTTCTTTTTGTGTAGCAAAACCCTTTTTTTTTTTAAAGTTATGTTATTATCCCTAAAAGAAGTTTTGAATCTGTCCCCATTTTATATTGAAATCTTCCAGCGGTTAAATTTTATAGATCATCTTCACTCCAACCATTAGCTGTTAAAGATAAATTTGTGGATATTTGGAAAATATCTCGATCAAATTAAATTAAAAAAGTAACTCTCCTTATCTAGCTTAGATAAAATATACTTCAATCCGTAACCACTAGATAAGCTTACAATTTAAAATTGATAAAGAGATATAATCAGCAATCTTCCAGATAAGCCTCATATTCAAGTTTTGAAGTTGCACAAGATCTAATTCATCCTTATCCTTATTTGTTTTGTGCATATCTTGATTTTTCAAAATTAATTTACTTAAAAACCTCCATGGATCATGATTCCATCTTGAGTGAAACGCAATCAAGTATATTTCCTTAATATGCCTAATCTAGTGGAGCTAAGCCTTATTGAATCCGAATCTTGATATTAAAAAAAAATTAAAGTCATATATTTCCAGATCAATATTCTAAATGACCTTTTGAAGAGTATCAGTCTTCTTTTCTTTAAAGTTTCTAAACAAAATTCTGAAGTACTATATCACTTATACTTATAAAGCTTCTGAAACACCCTTTGAATATTTTCAGAATATTTTCTTTTTCAATCATGTTAGACCTTTTGAATAAGCTTCTGAATACAAGTTAGTTTTGCGAATTTTAAACTTTGTAAGAAACCTTTTAAATGTATGCAATCTTAATAATTCATTAGCATTTATTTCTTTTTGTTATCATCAAAATATATGATAGTTATCTAACATTCTCCCTTTGTTTGATGATAACAAAAACACTATTATAAAACCAAATCGCAAAAATGAAATTCACAATCACACAATCATTATGCTGTGCAATGTGTTGACCACAACTGTTTTTGGTTTTTCTCTCCCCCTTTTTTGTTATCAAAGCCTACTTAGGAAACTTTTCAAGAAAAGCCTATAAGAAATAAATATAAAGTAAATGGGCCCAATTTTGTAAAATTCATAATTAACTAGGCCTAATATTAAAAATGCAGGTCCCAACTCTTAATATAAACTTCATCATGTGAAAGTATGTTCAAAAATGATAAAAAATCAATTATAAGATCATAAAAATCGGATTTAAAATGAAAAGTTATGCATAATTGAAGATTTAGTAAATTTGGAATATAAGTAAAATAACTAATTATTTAAGTGATATGGCCCTATTAATATAGATGATTAAGACAAACCTCTAAATAAATAAATAAATACATAGACGTAATTATTCACTAATGTATACACATGTATATATATGTATATATATATAGGTACATATGGTTAACTGCAACATGTATAACAATGCATGTAATATTAGACTTATAATAAAATTATAGCTATATAACTGTATCTACATCATAAATCTATGTGTATGTATATGTGCATGTATTTCCTATAGAGAGAAGCTAATAAATACACATCATAAATTATGTATAAGATATAATTGTATGACATGAAATTGTTGGAAAAGTCATAATTGTATACTTAAGGTTCAAACATTTTGAAAAAGATAACTCCATTTATACAAATGACCAAATCTACAAAATACAATGACAATGATATAATAGTATGAAATGATGATAATGACGATGATGATAACAATAATATAGGATAATGCACCTATAAGAATTAATTTAAAAAATATTATTGAAAAATCATATAAGCTTACAAAATCATATAATTTCCTTAATGTACCTCAAACAAGCTAGAGATTTTACTACACATATTTATGAAATTACTACTAGCACCTAAATTGGTAAAAAGGATACTTTAAATTATGCATATGTTTACAGTTACATATACGATCAATATTGATTTCTCTTGAAGTTATTACTAAGTCTTAAGTGGCATCACAAAACAAGATTTTCAAGTAATTTCATGAGAATTAAATTATTCCCCTAACTACAAAACTAGGTAGCCTTCGAGAATTAATTTTATCAAATATATTAGTTGATTAAAATCCTTGTTATGAGAATTAGATATAACCTATCAAGAACCTATAAATAAAAAAGCAAATCAAAACTGCATCACTAAGAGTTTCAAAACAAATCAAATTTGGTTTCGAATGGGGGCATTTCTTAAGCACTATATGCTACTCTCTAAATTTTGCAAAGCAAAAATTATATTCATTATGTACATTTTAAAAAAAAAAAAGTTAGCTAAGATTAAATTTCTTAGAATTTTTGGCGATATTTAATATTTTTCCCTAAATTTTCAATTTTCACCTAGAATTGCACTTACTAATCTGATCTTCTTTAGCTACTCACTCTAACCACCACTTTGTTGGAAGCTCCTCATGTGCTACACTCTTTTAGTTGCCTAAGGGGGCTTAATAGCATAGTATTCCTAGCATGTTAAACTAATATACTCAAATTATAACTAGGAATTTGTATTATTTCTTTAATAATTTCACTGGAACATACCTAATTTTCACTTGGATTTTGATAATTTGGAGTTTGTTGTGCTTGCATGTATAAATTTTTCAAGCATTCTTAAGGTTTTGAGGTCAGTGAAACTCTTACAGTTTTAAAAGGATTTTTTAGGTCTATTTTGACAAATACTAGCTCTAATGCTTTGTTATTTCCACTTAGCTTAGGAAATTTTAGTAAGATTTTATAGGCTAGTGTCTAGTTGTTAGTAACTTTGTAGGAAATTCCTTTATGATGTTGGTTTGGATTATTAACTAATTTGTTAATCTATTTATTAATTTATCTAATTCCAATTAAGTGATGATATATATGTACATATTTGTAACATTTATAATAACCATTTGACAAATGATAGCATATTTCTATAGAAAGATATTGGTTTTATTTATTAATTAGTCCATCTTTAATATCTTATTATGTGTCGGAATTGAATAAATGACAATTTGCATGTTGAATCATAGCAATATAACATTAATTCGTTCCTATGTAGTATTAGGTCTCTTTAATTAGCTCTTGTGACTTTATTTTGGAGTTTGTTTAATTTGGTTACCATTGGCCTATGTCCTTAATTACTAGTAGAGGCAGGTGCAGTTTAATTTGATATGGTTTGTCCCCTTACCGAATTGAACCTAAAATTAGTAGTTCGGCTTTTTTCTAAATCAAACATAACTATACGATTTAATTTATAAATTTTTCGAACTTAAAGAGAACTAGTTTGGTTTGTGATTTGAATTGTTTTGTTTTTCTTAATAAAATATTACAAATTTAATAATAAGAAAGCACAACCTAAAGAACTTTATTATAAATTTCATAATGCATAGTTTTATTAAAGTTTAGAACCTACAATTGAGATCATAAATAACTTCCAAAATGAGGAGAGCCATCATGGTTAATGTAATTTGCAATTATAGTAATATTTTATAAGAGAACATAAACTAGAAATTGAAGCAAGAAAATAAGTAAAAAAAAAGTATGCTAAATAAGTAATGATAAGGACTTAAAAAAGTAATGAAAATTAACTAGTTAGGTGATGAAGCTTTCTTTTTTTTTTTTAATACGAATTGGTTCAGTTTGGTTCAAGCCATATAGTTTGATTCATCCCTTATGAATCGAACCACAAACCATTTAACCAATGTCGAACAGAATCGATTGCCAAAATGCTCAAATTTTAGTTCCATTTAGTCTAGTTTATGTTTTTTTTTTTTTTTTTTGCTTAGTCCTAATTTATGACTTAGAACCTAAGTTATCACATCGATTGCAATTCTAAAATATTGATCCTTTAACAAACTTCCATAATTTCTAGAACTAAGGATTTGAAGAATAAAAAGACTTACTTATTTTTTGAATTTGAAACTTTTTATTCTCTAATGTGCTTACACTTATGAAGTTCGTTATTGGCCCATTCTTCAGAAAGAATTGATCAGGATCTTGAAAACCCTAGAATGAATATTATGAACAAAGTTTACTTTCTTAAAATAATAAAAAATAAAAATTTGATCACTATGATTCTCTGTTCTACATCCCCTTACAAACTGAGACCCCAAAATAAAAGAAATTACTTAAAAATGAAATATGAATAGAATTAAGGATTAATTTAAAGAAATTATAAGAAAAAGATACAACTTGAAGTTTAGAGAAAAGTTTCCTTTAAAGAAAGGGGTAAATTGATTTTATTACGAAGAAGGAAAAATGAGATATAACAAAAACTATTCGAATTTTAAAATTAATCTTACGCATAACTTACAAAAACACGCATAGTAATTAATATTGTAAGTAACTATAAAAGAAAAGCAATAGAATTAAAATAAATTGAAAATATTGGTTTAAGGCATTTATTTTCACTAGAGATGTAACAACTTTATTATTTTCTCTTTTTTCTCTTCCTATTTTCTTTTATATCCCACAAGTTAAATTACACAAAATATATTATTTCGACAATCCTTGGAAATATCTTTATTAGTAATAACGTTAATAGTAAGAAGTATGTTTAACACTAATTTTGAAAACAATCAAAAGTTAATGTGGGATAATACATTACGAATATCGATATTTATGTAAATAGAGAAATAAATATGACATTTCAATTTTATTGTTATCATTTTGGTTAAACTAGACAGTTCATCTTCATATTTGTACGTAGATATATTTTGTAATGGAACTATTAATAGTTTCCTATATGCACTTTGTGTGCAAAAATTAAATAAAGTAGTATAAAAGGTTTTTATTATAACTTGATGAATTAAGGAAAGTATACACATGACGGATAAATGAAAAAAGAAAAAAAATATAAATGAAATGAAAATACGCAAAAATAAAAAGAAGGAAAAAATCAACATCGATTCATTAGTACATGTACAATCATGAATGTAATTCGTAGATATTTATATATTTGTTATAACTTGGATTTGGTTCCTTAAAGGTTTTTTTTTTTTTTTTTTTTTTATCTAAAGTTCTTAAAGCTACAAATCAATAGTTGTTATTATATCGATTTCTGAAATATTATATAATATTATTATAATGTTATCTTTTTTAAAAAATCTAAATAATTACAACTATTGATTTATAACCTTATGAAAAAAATAATTGTACGAGATCCATTTCCATTATAATCCATCCATATGGTAATCACATGTATATTGTTTATCAAAGATGTTGTGTTAGCACTCGTAATTCCTATTCTATTGTGAATGATAGTGTAGATATTGATATGAATGGTAAATCAATGAAAGAAAAAATGTAATGAAAATAAAAATTGAATTTTAATTTTGGTTAATATGAGAGAACTACTCTCTAAATAGCACAAGACCACTTTTCTAGATTAACTTATTTATCTATTCTTATTGAAATTACCTTATTTATAGAAGTATATCTCGATGTAATAGTTTGTTGTAAGTAACTATCTTTCCTTCCTAATACAACTACTAACACAATTGCTACAACTACTATTACAATTATTAAAACTATTACAATCTAGCAAAAAATATCAACTTCTACAAAATTATATAATTATCTATTTATTATTTACATTTATACTACTATTATATATTTGAACCATAACAATTTTCTACATCTTCAAAATAACATTGTCTTTAAGGTTAAAATAGAAAGAGTACGATTTTGAAGATCTCTAATGACAACATAGGAGGACTTTTATGCTGTTCTCTTAAAACTTATTTAATCAAACAATATGAATTTTTTTTTTTTTACAAACTTCACCAAAAGTTGTAATACAGATGCATACGTTTCTTTCTTTTAGTGCAACGAGAAAGAAGTACAATATATTAGTCTTATTACTATCTTTATTAGTACTTTGGAAAATAGTATAAGAAATATTATGACTCATTGTCTTCTCAACAAATTGAATAATTTGACTTTTACTATTTATCGTAACCAATCCATAACCTGATGTACAACCTTTACCACCTAGAGCACATGAAATATAAATTTTAGTGTTTTTATCTGTAAAACTTTTTATGAAGTCCACATTGTTCTCTTCAGTATGAAAATCTACTAAGTTATTATTATTTTTATATTCAATCTTCACCAACCGCTATTTCTCTATATCTACTTCATCTCTAATTGCTTTATCTTCCTTTTCTTTATTGAAACTCATACGAGGCATGAACATAGGTGTTAAAATAGTTATTTTTAAAATGTTATGGAAAATCAGAAAAATGGGATTTTTATAGGTAAGATAAAATGTGGATAAAAAATAGGAAGGTTGAAAAATGAAATATACGGTGGTTTGTCAATAGTGTAAAATTAGTTAAGGAGAGAGTCGTGTTCAAATGGTCCGAACCGAATCGTGAGTTTCTTCACAAATTTGTGTTGAAAATTCTTTGAATGTTACATGCATGTGTACCATTTAGAAGCTTATTCTTTCATAGCAAATTAGGACAATTAAATTAAATGTAAGAAAAGTTTAATGCTAATATCCATTTAAAGGAATTAGCACCAAGCAATTGTAGTATATCTACTATAATTACATTAATTTCTTATGTAGAAAATATGGAATCTTGAATCATTAATCCTAAAATTGAACACAACTTTCTTGATTTTTTCTTGAACATAAGTTAGAATGTAAAACCTTGGTGTTGAGTCCATGGCAATAACAACAAAGAACGAAACAAGAGCACCAAATGTTAGCATTTGTAATTTCTACTCTATCATGAATGATAATATAGATATTGGTATAAAGTATGACACTAGTAAATCAATAAAAGAATTAATGTGATGAAAATAGAAATTGAATTTTAATTTTAGTTAACTAACTTTTCTTCCTAATTCAACTATTAATACAAATACTAAAACTACTATTATAATTTAGTAAAAAGTATCAACTTTTATAAAATTGTACAATTATCTATTAATTATTTACATTTATACTGCTACTATATTGTTGAACTGTAACATGTTACCTCTACCTTAATAAAAACAATGAAAGAGATAGTAATCATGAATTTTATTAATAAAATTTACTGCATGATAAAATGAATGTGTTCGTGTACTCTAAACTTACATTGTAATTAAGTTACTTTTTATCCTTAAAAACTGTCAAAAAAGGAGAAACATGCAAATCTCAAATAAAAATATAAAGGTTATGAAATTTAAAAATCCTTACAGTAACAAAGAAGAGGATCTTTAAAATGTCATATATTATTAAGAAAATCTTTTAAAGCATACATTAGGAGAAAAAAATCAAGTCAATATTTGCTAAAGTATAAAAACAATTTAAAAATTAATTGATCATTTAGCTCAATCATTCATATTGTCAAAAAAATCCTTAAATTTGATCTATTACCCAATTGTCTATAAGAATACGTTCTTAACGCATATACTGATATGAACACATATTAATAAGATTGATACTGGTTTTGACAATACTTAATATTTTTCTATTGGTATGACAATACTGGTTCGCAAAGAATGTTACAACTATCATAATGTCTTGATAAGTTTAGTTCCTTTATGATCTCAATTACTCAAATTCCTACTCATTTGTCATAACTATCTCAAATAATAGAAATGATTCCACTAATAAGCCCATTTAAAACTTGTTATGAAAAAGGAGGAATCAACTGCGCTATAAATATCCTTATAGAACTGTTTAAATAGAGAGATCACTAAAAGATCCAAATTCATTAAATTAAACAAATAACATATACCAGTCATCCATTAAACTCAAAGTTTGTCATTTTTTTAACTAAATCCTTTAAAACAAACACCAAAGCAAAATATTTAATTTAACATTAGCTAAAGCATAAAAACAATTAAAAAATTAATTGATCATTTAGCTGAGCATTGCTAAACAAACTATATTTAAAATAATTTACAATGCAATTAGCAAGAATGACTTTAGGTCATGGAGATATATCAAATATTAATCCATACCCTATATTTTGTGAAAACTCAATTTAGGTTTATACTTTATTTTTGGATTTTCAATGTAGACATAATACTTCTTGACTCATAAAAAGAAAAAAAAAATAGTGCTTACGCCATTTCTAAATTAGATGTTCCCTTTTTCAATTAATTCATAGAAATGATTCTCTAAATGTAATCTTAAATCCAAGCTTAATCATGCAAAAAGTTCATAATATTGATATTTTCATAAAATAGTAACTTTAAGCTTCATCAAAATTGTGACCACCTTTAAAATAACATATCTATGGATCTAATTCTTATTGCATCAATTTTCATACATTACAACAGATACATTGTCCACTTCTATATAATGTTATTCTCTAAGTATGTTCTTTAAGAGAGAAATTAGTCGATGAAGCATTGTTCATTAATTAAAAAAAAAAATGGTTGCTTTTGATGAGTCTTAATACTTATCTCTTTATGGCAACTATCTTAGTATTATAAAACTTTAATCTTTTGGTATGAAAACTTTATACTACATAAAACATGAAAGTATTTATTGTATCATGCTATGCTTCCTCACAATTTTATCAACGAATCACTTTAGCATCTTAGTTCAAAAAACTATATCAACCTTAAGAAATATATTATCTTTGTGTACATAAATTCTTAAGTAAATATTGTATTGCCTCCTAATAAATAAAAGATGCAGTAATAAAATATGTGTATATATTATGTGTCCTAAATCCTTTTTTATGCTTTACTTTCTTTTAGAGCGAAAACTTAATAACTGCTCTTTCTACATTTGTTTGCTTTTATGGAGTTTATGAATGGATAATAGAGATATGTCTTAACTTTTTTGGTTTGAAGTAATGAGTAAGGAGCATTGACCATATAGATGACGAAGAAGAAGCGATTGCTTTACTATAATTTTTTCCTTATATTACAATTACTTGAAATGTGATGAAAACATCATAACACATCTTATATCTTCTTAAAACTAAGTTTACTTATATTTGTTATGACACTTCACTTAAAAATTGAAGAAAAACAGGAAAGTGAAATAAAATTATATAGACTCATGAAAATGTTAATAAATAGGTGATAGGCATAAAAATGTTAACTTTTAAATGGAGGGAAAAAAAAAACCATTATGATTCACTAGGGGCATTATATAATCACTTAAAGTGCAATGGAGAGAAAATCAATTGTAACATTACCATACATCTCGTCTTCTTTTAAATCCTGAGTTTATTTTCATTTTCTTTATAATACCACTTAAATTGACAGAAAAGAAAAAGGAAAGTAAAAGAAAACTATATAAACTCTCATGAAAATTTTAACAAACATGTGATAAGCATAAAATGTTAACTTCAAAATGACAAAAAAAAGACTCATTATGATTCACAAATATTGATTGCACATTGAAGCAGCAAATGAGGGGAAAACAATGGAAAATTAAGACTACGCATTAAGTGTCTAGATAGAGATTCACATTAGATTATAGAAAGAACTTGTTTCTACCCAATAAGTAAAGATGCATAGAGGACTTTCACTTGGAAATAATCAAAAGAGCCAACAACGTCTATAAAGAGGGCTTTTTTCCTAAACTACCAATTGATTCATGCAATTTTCCTTATTTTAACAATAAAATAATACGTTTGTGCAAACTCATGCACTAAAAAAAAATTTATGCAATTGCTACTTATTTACTTTAACCCATTGTAAAGTAAACAAAAGAGGAATATAGAGTATCAACCAAATCACTTTAACCTATTGTAGAGTAAACAAAAGAGGCATGCGGAGAAATGGATGAAGGAGAAATCAATTATGAAAGTTTAAGGTGGTTTTGAGAGAAAGAAAAGACGATCACAATTAGAAAGTACTTGAGATTTCATGACAAAGAGTTCAAGGGAAAGATTTTGGGAGAGAGAAAATGGCACATTATAAACAATTTTGGACGTATACATTGATAGTTATAGAATAATGCTTTTAAAGTATGGTTTAATATAAGTGGAGATGAATAATATAAGGATACTACTAGGCGGGTTATTATAAAGTTTCCAACTTGTCTGATCCACTGAAAACACTATAGGGCTTGGTCTTGTAGGGTTTTCAGATTTAGAAAAAACTTGATGGAAAATTCGAAACTGATTAAAAAAAATAATATGATAGTAGTAGTTTAGTAGTAGCTTTAAATAATAAAATATAATAATTAATAAAAATATCTTATCTCTTTCATGCTTTTTCTTTTGAAAAAATTTTAGCCTCATCTTTTTCTCTTTTTTACAATTTCTTGTGGCTCTCCTCTTACTTTTACTCTCTCTCTTAACCAATAAGACATATTTCTCAATCTTCATCCATCATCTATCTCTTTTTTGTTAATCATATATTAATTTAAAAAAAAAAAGTTATTTAGTCTTGAATAATCATACATTGTTTGTTTTATTATTTAAAACAATTCATATGCTATTTGTTTTAATTTTTTGTATACACTTGTAAATCAATTATATTTTTATTTTTAGTATTAATAAGTTGGGTCGAGTTTTTAACTAATTTCACAAAATTCTATAAGATCGGGTTTTGAAAACATGATAAAAACCCTATAAAGTATCTTAAAGGGTTTTGGAAAGCCTTATAAGTTAATATGTCGAGTTCGGGTTTAAGTTTTGCAAAATATGTCGGGTTCAGGTTTAAATTTTGCAAAACACATTTCGAACCTATCTTGGTAGCATCCCTAAAATAGTAGCATTAGTATTTGTTGACCGTTTATTTATTTAAATATTATAAATATAGATATTGATGGGATCTTCTCTCTCCATGTATCATATAATATAATATAATGGCCAAAGAAACAATAATATTAGTAGAGAAAATTTATACTAACTTGACAACTATTATACGAAGTGGATTGATGTACTTAATACGGTATTGTATTTTTTCTATTGTTATGCATTAAAAAATTTTTTTGATGGGAAAGATATCAATTAGTGAGAAAGTTGAAAGTATTGCTTTTCATTATCTTTGCTTTTATATACTTAAAATTATGTATTTCTAAGTTTAGAATTTTTATATTAATACGTTTCAAGGTAAAGATCTTTTTTCTTTTTTCCCTTTACTAGCTTGATAAAAAATGGGAGTTTCGAATATCACTTTATGTCCCGTCTCTTTTTCTGTGAAATTATATATTTGCTTAACAAAGTGATTGGTAAGCTAAAAAACTATGAAAATAATTTTTTATCTATCTTTATATAGTTTTCTATTTTTCAGAACCAAATATTCATCTATCATTTCATTTTTTACTTGGAGTTTTTAATTTTTATTAATAATAATATCATTGCGCTTCCTCTTCTCAAGACCTACCCTTGTACGGCTAAACATTACCGATCCAGTCTTCTCCGGCTGATTCCTTTCTTCCCATTGCAGCAACAAGAACGAGGGTGTACTGTGCACGAATCCCTCCGCTGTCTATCTCTCTCTCTCTCCCCATTATCTTAACGTCATTTTCCGGCCAAAGATGGCCGGCGGCAACCCGTCCAAATCCTCCTCTCACACCAAACCCTCTTTTCCTCCACCTTCTTCTCACCGCAAATCCCGTTGGGAATCATCCAATTCCTCTCCGAATCCTTACCCCTACCCAAACTCTAACCCTAACCTAAACTCTAAATCGAATCCCAAAACTCCCTCCGATTCCAAACTAAAACCCCAATCCCAACCCTCTAGTTCCTCCAAACCTTCCCCCAAACCCGGCCCATCTCCCACCTCGGCCCATCCCAAAACCCCTCATCCTCCTCAAGCGCCACCTTCATCTTTCTCGCTTCCCGACCCCGGGCACCCTCCTCCGTCGTCTTACGGCTTCCACATGCTGGAGCGCCGCACAATTTCCCTCGCCGACGGCAGCGTCCGCTCCTACTTTGCTCTTCCCCCGGATTACCGAGATTCCCCCCCGCTCCATCCTATGGACCCTGCGGCTGCCCGGTTTTTCCCAAGCGGTCCCCACCCCGAATTTGGCCTTCCCGATAGGGATGATCCGTTCTTTAGGGGTAGACAACAAGATTATTTTAATCCCCTTGGCCCTGAAGCGGGGCAGGGCTCGCTTGGTGAAGGGTCTTTGAAGAGAAGGTTTGGGGATGAGGAATTAGATAAGGCTAGGAAGAGACAGCAGGTTTTGCAATATGGGAATGACCCGGATGCAGGTTTGGGTGGTTCAGTTTTTCGGGGTGGGCCAAGTGAGGAGTTTAGAGGGTCTACTTCTAGGAATGGGAGATTAAAACATGTTGAGGTTGATCAGGTCAAGTTAAAGAAAGCATTTCTGCATTATGTGAAAGCGGTCAATGAGAATGCTAACCAGAAGAAGAATTATATTGACAACGGGAAGCACGGATCACTTAAGTGTATTGTGTGTGGCAGGTTTGGTGCTCTTGGATTGGATTTGATGCTAATGTTTTTGCTCTGTTGTATAAAGTGGATTGCTTCAAGGATTTTATGGTATTTTGGATTGTGAACGCAATGTTTTTTGTTGACTTTTGTGTCGGCTTTGCCTATTTAATTGTGCATCTAGAGTAACGTTTCTTTGTACTATGATAAAAACCACTATAGTCCCATTTTATAGTCCGTTCTTTTACTTCTGGTTCTGGAGTCAGGTCTGAAATAGTTCTTACTCATTGGCGAGATGCTTGGAGTTCTTGCATCTGCTTTTCAGGGAGGAACTTAACACCTTTGTTGGTTAAAGCTTTGTCAATTTGAGTAATGCTTTGGTTTATGTTAATTAAATTAGATAGTACCTCCATTTCGATGCTTTCGGGTGTATACTAATGGGATAGTTTAATAGTGATCTAATTGATTAGAATAGGATTAGACAACAGGGGGAATTTGGATAGGAAAGGTTATGTCTTTTCTTTTTCTTTAGTTTAACTGGATAATTTTAGTGTTTTGTATATAAGTAATCTGTTGTTTTTGTTGAATACTTAGAATGGTATCTTTTTTCTGGAGGCTTTGTGTCTGTATGATTAGAGTATCACAATGCTTTAGTTGCTTGGCAAAGTGAAATACATTTTAGACATAGTGATGGGACGATGAATACTCACTAATAGAAGCATGTGGTCTCTCTGATACTATAATTTATAAGTTTCTCCTGATGATGTCTGATATTGGATAATGATTTAAGAGTTTATTACATTATCTGTGCTTTACATATTCTCTTACTGTATTTGTGGAGCAGTCACTGTTGGATTGTAGTATTTTTCCATTCTTATGACCTTATATATGAGGGTAAAATATCTGGGTAGTTTTTATCGCATCCTCTTTACTGGCTTGTGTTAGGTACTTGTGTTGTCTAGTCTTTCCCTGATAAATCATGTTTCTTTATTTGGTACAGTTTCTGGAAACTTTTTGTTGCTTCTTTGTGTGTTCTTCTAGTGATAATACTCATTTGAGGCCTTATTGCCTGTTCAGATTGCTAAATGGAATTTTTGGTGTTTCTTTTTTTTGCCTGTTCATGTTAGGGATTGGGTTGGAAGGAATTCTATTTCATTAGGAATGGAATAAGGGTGTAATAGCTATTATATCGTCCAGTTGGATAAAAAATCAACTAAGGAGTAGACATGTAATTAAACATAAAAAAGTAAATTGCCCTCATCAATCTCAATCCATTTTCTATCTTAGCATTAATAGTATCTTACTCTAACCTTAACTGAAACCTCCATTTTCGATATCTCCACTCTTCTTCGTATGAACCTTCCTCTGTTGTCAATTCTAGATAATCTTAGTAATTGACGTAAATCTACAACAATCTTTCTTCTACAACTAATCTTAGTAATTAGCTTGAATCTACATGTGAAATAGATTCAGCTTATCTACATCCCTTAAGAGTCATAATCCCATTCATTAAGAAAAGACATGTGACATCATGTGGTGGTCTTCTTAATTGGACATTGGAGCAATTTTGTATCCAACACCAAACCTTCTAAATGCGTCAAGAATAGGAGGATAATGTGGCATGTGGAGGACAACTACCATAATAACTTTACATTGTTGTTCTCAATTCTCATACATGGGAACAAACAAATAAATTAAATCAAATTTGAGTTACATGAATGTGTAAAATGTGTCTTAGTTAGTCATAAAGTGATTTAAGTTGTGAGACGGTACAAGAGTGTGTTGGAGTTCATAAGCTTCGTCATTGGAGAAGCATCCAATAAGTGTTGAGAGAGAGAAGATGAAGACAATAACCATATGCACATTTAGTGGTGGTGGTTGCTGCCAGTGGTGTTCAATGGAAGATGATAGGAAGAAGAAGGGCATGGCAGTGAGGGTAATTTTTATGCTGAATTGCAATTTATGGGTCTAAGTAAAGAATTACAATTCAGCATTTTGTGGAATAGTATTTATAGGTTCTTCTCCCAAGTGTTAATGCTCTTTGTAAGCCTTGTCTCCTGCGCAATTCTAATGGGAGAAGAGGGCGATCTGATGGTTTGAATTTTGTGTGTTTTTCTGCCATCTTTTCCAACATCACATGCACAGTATGGAAAAGGGAACAGAGTAGCCCTTTTGTTACATCCTTTCTTTTTTCCTCCTGTTTTGTTTTTTTTTTTTTTTTTTTTTTTTGGCGCCAGGGGGGTTGGGGTGTGGTTGGGGGGTTGTATACTGTTATATATGTGCTTATCTCTGTATTTAGCTCCCATATGCATCTGTTAAAGATGATGCAGAAATACTGTTAGACTGTTTGATCGTGATTTTGAGTGTTGATGTAGTGGTTGTTTACCAGGATTTTAGGATTTACTAGTTCCAGTCAAAATATGCCTTGATGAGCTATAACCTGTCTCTCTCTTCTCCTTTTCTTTTGTTTTTTGGGTGAACCCTGTCGCTCTCTTTTGCTTCTCTCACTCTCTCTCTCTCTCTCCCTCCCTCCCTCCCTCCCTCTCCCCCTTCATCTTAAAACTAGCAGTGGTGTGATACAAGCCGCATTCAGGATTTACTCTTTGGATGTGCCCTTTTTCAGTGGGGCTATGCTATTGGTTGACAAATGCAAGAAACTTGGTTGTGTGGGAAAACTTTAGGGTTATAAGGATTTTGTTTGAATAGGTTTGACAGAAGGTTAGACATGCATGTTTATGAAGGAGTTCTCACTAATTTGTGGTCAAATTGCATTAAGAGAAAAAGTTCTTGTATCTAAGTCCATTTCATTTAAGAAAGGGTTCAGTGAGACAGTACTTGGTTGAAATAGAAGCAACATTTAAATAAAGTCCCTGTGTTTTCTGGACTGTGCTTGAGCTCTAAGGAAGATCTTTAGGATAAACTTTTGAGCAACAGTGTTTTGTGGGGCAAATGTGTTGTGCCATACTCATCAAAGGAACTGTTGGGTCATCAAGCATCAGAAAATGAAAGGGTGAAAGTGCAGTCATACTACATTGTTTGTTTTGATTTGTGCTTTCAGAGGGATATGAAATCAGAAATGAATATGTTAAGTATTGTCAGTCGAGCAGAAAATGGTAATAATTGAATGGGATAGTTTAGACATGAAAGGCAGACTTAGATACTGAAGTTAGAAGCAAGAAGTTGTGAAAGAGATTCATAAGGGCTTCATTAAAGATGCCAACACAGATGTTTGATACCATGGCAGTTGATAGAGTATGATGGAAAATGCAATAATATTGTCAAGTGTACCCTGCAAGATGATGCTTTTTGTGATAGTTTGTTGATGTTTAGTCATTGCTATTGTACAAAGGCTTATCTACTATTATTTGTTGTAGTGGATTATAACAGGTTGTTCAGAAGGAACTCCTGCATCTTCTTTGAAATTTACCCTGCTAACTGCCCTAAAAACTGGATTCTCCGATCTCAAGATGAGACTCCTAATTGATGTCAATAGATGAGCCTGCAATTATTCTTGAAAGGTCCCTTTTTGTAATGGAATTAAATTAACATGGAGATCTTGTATGAGCAAAGTTTGGCAACTATATGATAACCTTTTCCAGCTGATGCCATTATATGTTAAAATGTATGAAACAATTTTATATATGAGTGGTATTTTATTTAATGTTGTGCTTTTTCTTTCACCTGTTAATATTTCTAGGGCAGACCTTCATGGTGTTCCATTGATTAAATTTATGTTATTCATCCAAAAGTTATGATATATGCTCTTTGTGAATTTTAACTATAGAACACTTCTTCTCAAATTAACAAGAATACTGTGCGGAAAGGTGCAGTTGCAGAACTGCAATGATATAATGAAAGAGGAAAAAAGAAAAAAAAAAAAAACTCAGTGAAGATGTATTCTTAGTATTGGTATAAGCTAGTTCAGCTTTGCAAGGGCTTTCAGTAGGCACCTGGTTGGGTGTTCCAGTGCTCTGACGTCATGGCTAGTAGGGAAATTCTGGCTGTTATGATTGCTCATTATGCTTTTCCTTGTCTACTTATGATGTGTAGAAGTTCTAACTTTTTTTTTTTCTTTTGGAAAATGTCGAAGTTCTAACTTGTGAAGTTTTACTTTGTTGAGTAGTTAGAGTATATACTTCTTGAAAGCAGTACTGCAAACTTGTGTGTCCTGCCTCCCCCCCACCCCCCCTCCTCCTCCTCCTCCTCCCTTCCTTGGAGCGGCCGTTGGTTGGTCAATTTTTTTCTGGTTCTTTTAGCATTTGGAGCAGCCTAACTGCATCAAATAGAAAAACTTGTGATTCTTTTGTTACTTTTCTGGATAGTAAGGGTGTATATTTGTATATTTCTTGAATTGAAGGTAGTACCAGTCATTGTCACCAACTGTGATTAGAGCCATATGTGCTTAGTTAAATTGTAACTATTTGTTCACTTCACTGTGTGAAATAAGGAGGAATTGGATTGTAATTCAATATGAATGAAATAGATACGTGATAATTATTACATGTACATTACATTGCTTAGTTGAGATAAAATAACATAAGGAATCAAATTGGAATAAAATCAAAATATCCATTATATCCCTTCCTTGGGAGTTGTAAAGTGATGTTTACAAGAATAGGGGTACTTATAGCAAGTGGCTATAATGGTAAATATGATAAATAGACCATTGAATAGCAATCAATGAGGGTGGGGATATGAATTGCTATATAATATTTTGCATAATAGCAATTCATACCTAATGGCTATTCGGTGTTGAAAGTTTAACTAAACACTAATAGCAACTTTACATGGAATAAGAGGGGAATGTCATGGCTATTCCACCCAAGCAAATATGCAGTAAGTTGACTAGATTGACTGAGGAGTGGTGCCTAGGCTGCCTAGTACCTGCTTTTGGTATGTTTGTGCATATTCATGTCTGTGCATGGATGGGGTAAATGGTGGCTAAAGTAGGTGAGGGAGGGAGTCTTAAGAAACTAAGAGAAATGTACTTATTCACTAGAAAGGTTCTTGTATGGCATTGAGGCCTTTGAGCTTTATGGAGTCCATATATTGATGAATCACCCTGCTGCTTCTAATTTCTGTGGACACCACTATCCTTTTCCTTGAACTCATAACTTTGGCTGTTGCTGAATCTTTCCTGTCACACAAGAACTAGGTTGCTTGGTGGTTATGTGTTCCAAGGTCATTTTGTGCATTTTGAAGCCTTGACCCTCTCTATATCAATTTAGGTGTCAACCCTCAATGTGGAGATGAGCTGTTTAATTCGTATTCCTTGTGAAACTTCAGTGAGTTCCCCATTTAGTGTTAGTTGCTATGTTCAGTCTAACATTGTAGGGTGATTGTGAAGTGCTTGTGACAAGTTTTGAAGCAACTATTATCCTCACCTGACTATCACTGTACCAAATTAGCAAATTTAGTTTTTAGTAATATCTGCTTAAGAGGCTCTATGTTCAATAGCTTTTTGCATCCCGACCCACTTAACATAAAAGTAAGGAAATAGCTTAGTGTAATATTTTGTCCCTCAATAAAGTGCCTTTTGGAGTGATGCTGGGTGACTTTTATAAGTCATTTCACAATACTGGGAGAAGTTCTAATTAGCATGCTAAGTTTTTTCCTCATTAATACTGTTTTTATTTCATTTCCCCCCCATTCATAATGTTGGTTTATATAAAATCAGTTCTCACAATTGTGGTGTGAATTTGCTATCCATCGTTGTTTACTTTCAAGATGCATGGGAATTATATCAGAAGCAAACTTGAGTTGTATTCGTTCAATTCCCTTGGTACACAAATGCAGGTCATCTAAAGATTTCCCAGATATGCATGCTCTTATAATGCACACTTACAGCTCGGAAAATGCTGACATGCTTGTGGATCATTTGGGCTTGCACAAAGCTTTGTGTGTTTTAATGGGTTGGAACTACTCAGTGCCTCCTGATAATTCAAAGGCACATCAAGTGTTATCAGCTGAGGAAGCAGCAGCTAATCAGGAGGATCTGATCATGTGGCCACCTATGGTGGTAATCCACAATACAGTCACAGGAAAGATTAAGGATGGACGCGTTGAAGGTTTGGGAAATAAAGCAATGGATGCTTTAATAAGAGGTACTATACTCAGCCAGTTGCGCATTTGAATCCTCTCTGTTCTGGATTTTCACTTATTGTGCTTCACATAGCTATAATTTTTGATTTAGCCTGGATCATGATAGTTCTCCTGCTATTCTTTGTGATTTAGAAGGTTTAAGATCGCTTAGAAGTGTCATAGTCAGAGTCATACATCTATGCATTCTGATGCCCACTATCTAGTTGTATGAATATACTGGATAGAGAATGATCATTTCTCCTATATTGGAACTAGATAGAAACATAATAGCGAACCGTGTGGTACATCTTTCACAACAAACTTATACAATGATATGGATCCTGTACAGGGATAAGATTCATAAGTATGTATTGATGGTGTTTTTGTCTTATAACAAGTGCAATAATCCATCTTGAGCTGATTTTGCACAAACCCATGTGCCGGATAAATTTGGGGACAGAAAAACAGAGGCACTCAGCTATTTTCAATGGTTCATTGCAAACATAACATCTGGCTTGTGATATTGAACTCCCTTCAAATTCTCAGCTTTTAGATTTTCCTCCAAGAACTTTTTGTTTCTTTTGGTTGTTTTTGGCGTGGGGCTGGGGGATAAGTAAACAAAACAACCTCTAAGAACTCCCTTCCTAGAAAATTCTGCTTGTGGCATTTTAATTTTTTCTTAAACAACCTACAGGAGAAACTACCTGCCTCTGCTCATTGTATTTATTGGTGACAGAATTTTGTGAGTTTTATTGTTAGCTCATTGGAAAACATGAATTAGAAATCAGAGTTTTGCCTACAGTAATCTTTGCTAAAACGTTAAGAATTCTGTTTCAAGACGGATACGCCGCGCCATGATTCCTATCAAGGCTGTCCTAAAAAGCTAAGTCCAGTGAGAGAAAATGCTCTCCCTTCTGTCTATAAAACCACCTTAGGTCTTCTTGGGGTTTCTTCTTCTTTCCCTCTTCTTCGATCTTCCCACCCTCATCTCCTCTTCCTTGTTGCCTTTCTCTTCTGTCATCTCCTTCCTCTGCCCTAGTTGCCCTCTTTCCTCCTCTTTTCTCGCGCTCTTGTTTCTCACACCTTCTTCTCTTTCTTCAAACCCTTCTCTCTGTCTTGCCCTCTTCCCTTCTTTCTTCTCTCTCTTCTCGTTCTCTCTCTCTTGTTTGAATTCCTTTCTCTCTATCGCTCTTTCCTTTGTTTCCCTTTTCGTCTAGTCTTCTCTCTCTGTCTCTCTCTCTCTACTCTCTCTTGCTCTCTTTGAGCATCTTTGTCTTGTCTTTATATCTTTTCACCTTTGATGATGGCTTGACCAAAAAGCCAACCAGGGTTGGCCACCATACTCTGGTGAGCCAACTTCCCTCTGGTTTCCTTGATGATCACAGTCCTGATGTTGCTGGTGAGTCATCTAAGTAGGGCATTTGGCTTATTTCCTTTAGAGATGAAACAGAAAACTCCTCTTTTCCACCTGGTTGAAAGAAGGATGGATTAGCAAATAGGGGCAATTTGGAGCCTTGTGCTTCTATAGGAAAAACAAATCAGTTTTTCAAAGACTTAGACACACCAACACCAACGCAACTTCATCTGCCACTGATGCTCTTCCTGCACAAAGTAATTCCTTTTCTGGAAACAATACTATGGAAAAAAATAATGAGCTTTTTAGATAGTGTGGAGGGAGAAAATCATTTTCAAAAGCCACCTTCACCTCCTTCAAGCCCTGTTGCTGCTCCTTGGTGTGGTAACCCTAAGCTCCAACCAACATTAGGCCTACTCCTATGCTGGTTTTTGTGCACCTCAAGCTATGTTGCTAAACTGGATTTTAGACTTCATTTTATCCCACTGGTTCATGAAGGAGTTGTCTCAAGGATTGAGATTCCTCGAGCTGTTGAATATGAAGGGGCTAAATATTGGAACTCCATGTTTGTGGGTACTTTCTAGGCAGCAAGCTACCTTTTTCTCCAGTACAAACCACAGCATTCACACTTTGGAAAGATTATGGCATCTTGGATGTTCTTAGTAACGGTGAAGGCTTTTATTATTTTCTGTTTGCTAGAGATTTATCATTGATTCTTGAGAAAACCTGGTTCTTTGTGCAAAGATTACTCATCCCATGAAAATGGAGAAAGGGTATGCATTTGGAGACATTGCAGCCTACTATTGTCCTAGTGCGAACAATCATTAGCTGTATCCCCATTGAATTTGTTGACCTGGAATGTATCAGCCATGTCACTTGTGGGATTGGGATGCCATTTCAAGGTAATACTTTGACTGCTCATTGGGAAAGAGCTAATCATGAATGCGTCTTTGTGGAGATAGATGCAAGAGAAGACCTTGTTATTGAAGTAGAGGTGGAACTGCCAGATGGATCACTTGCAAAAGTATTAGTTTACTACTAATGGTTACCTCAATGATGCCATCTTGCAAAGTGTTTGGGCATGCTAAACAAGGAGTTCAAACTTCCACAAGGAACTGTAATGCTTGGAATGAGTAGTGGAAAAAAAAGTAACTAGGAAAGGGATGGGCAAACAAAAGAAAGATATGCCTGCCTCCAGCAATAAACACTCTTGCGCCTACCTTGAAACATTGTGTCCCCATTGAAGAAAGCGAGGAGGTGCAATCACTTTTCAAATATCATCAATTCTCAAATCCAGAAGAAGGTGGTGCCAGCAGTTATACTAAGGTTTTACAAGATGAGGATGTGGATGGTAACCAAGGGTTCTCAAAAGATGAAGAGCAAGGCTCGAGCCTCGTACTAACATGTTGCAAAAACTTTTGGTCTAGTTGGGGAGAATCACCAACAAAGCCCATTGAAATGCTTGTGAACAGGATGAAGGAGATGATGTTGATATGATGGAGGAAATGAAGAATACCCCCTTACTAATGCAGAAACAAAGACCACCTAGAAGCAGTTCTAGAAATAGCAAGAGCTCTAGCTCCTCAGGGCAGAGCAAGAAGTAAAAACATTGTAAAAGAAAGCACATAGATACGTGCCATTTTGTGATTTTTGTATTTTGGTTATAATGAATATAGGAGCATGGAATTTAGAGGGTTAAGTGACCTCACAAAAGTAGTTGATGCTAGGAAGGTTGGCATTTCTTTGATTGGATTACTTTAATGAAGCTTCTATCGAGCATATAGTTGGCTAAAGGTGGCTGTTTGCTGTAAATAACTATGCAAGATCTCGAATTTGGTTGGTTTGGAATCTGAAAATTTGGGATGTTCAGGTTGAAGTGGAAAGAGCACAATTTATGCACTGCTCAGTAACTAGTTTGAGAGCTAACTCCTTTGCTGCAACATTTGTCTATGGTGCAAACAGTGACACAGAAAGGAGAGATCTTTAGATTGATGTATTGGCGTTAGCCCCTGGACTGGCATCACAACTGTAGCTCATTCTTGGAGACTTCAACAAAATTATATCTCCAATTGAACAACAAGGTGGAAGGATAAAGATTGCCTTTGGGTATAGTAGACTTTCAGAATTTTTTGGACTCTATTGAGCTTGAAACTTAAGATTTGTTGGTGACTTTTATTCCTGGTTAAATAAGCAAGGACAAAACCTGATTTTACAAAAGCTTGATTGGGTTCTTGTTAATCACCCATGGTTAGCAAAATACCCATGGACTCAAGTTGGTTTCTACTCTCCTTTGCTTTTGGACCATTCTTTGGTAGTTACGTACATGGATTTTGGCACCTCTAAAAGATGTTCCCCTTCCAAGTTCTTCAATTTTTGGATGGGCCGCTCTAGCTTGAAGGAAATTGTGGCAAATTTGTGGAGTAAGAAGATAAGTGGCTCACCTATGTTTGAAGTTCTATCTAAACCGAAGTTGTTGAAACTTGAGTTGAAATCTATCAAAATATGGCGAACTTCTCAAACATATCCAGCTGTGTAACCGTAGCAAAGAATACTCTCCAAACCATACAAGCATCTATATTAAGGAATGGAGACACTTCCCTCATGCAAGATGAAAGGGAAGCTTATAAAAATTATTATTTGCTTCAAGGAGGGGAGAAGTGTCTTTTAAAGCAGAAATCAAGAGTAAAATGATTGAAACTGAGTGATAAAAACTCTGCTTTTTTCCATAAGGTAATTCTAAGTCACCATAATAGAAGTGCAATCCATTGCTTGATCAAAGAAGATGGTAGTGAAGTGAAAGGGGATGCCAGTGTAAAACAAGAAGCTGTAAATTGTTTCTAGCAGCTTTATTCTAGAGACGAACAGCCAATTAATCTTGAGGATGTCTGTAATTTTGTAACTTGGAATCCAAACCAATAGTAGATTGATAGACTAAGTGCTGTCTTCACAGATGAGGAAATAAAAGCAGCATTCTTTATGCAAGCAAATGAAAAGGCACTTGGTCACAATGGCTATATACTGCCAAGTTGTTCAAGGAGACTTGGGATATTGTTGACAAGATGTAACAATGGGGTTGAAGGAGTTCTTAATTTCTGGTCACCTGATAAGGAAATCAACTTTATGATTATGACTCTTGTGCCTAAAATGGCTAATCCTTTTAGGTTGAATGAAGTCCATCCTATAGCATGCTATAATGTATTGTATAAGGCTATATCTAAAATGCTTGTAGTAAGGTTAAAGGACATCTTGCCATCTCTTGCCAGAAGGGAGCAAGTGATGTTTGTATCGGGGTGAAGGATTACTGATAATAGATTCATAGTCCAAGAACTAATGACGAGGTATCATATTCAAGAGGTGCTCCTTGTTGTGCTTTAAAAGCTGACATAAAGAAGGCATATAATGCCATCAATTGGGATTTCTTGCTCAGTCCTTTATTGCAGGAATTTCCCATTGTACTTTTATAATCTCATAGGGGTGCAACCGGAGCATGTTTGCAGCGAGTTTTGTGAAACCATGTAAAAACCATATAGGGTTTTACTCTCCATTCCTGATTGATATATCAATATAAATATTTATTTTTAGCTTATACATTATGTATATCTTACATAAGTTTTACATTGTACAACATAATTAATTATCAATTTTTATTATTGTATAACTTAGTAAATGTAATTCTAATCGTATTTAACTTCTTTTTATCTTACTCTGTTTAGTCTCATTTGAATTTTATAAAAACTTACCTCCATAGAGTTTTTCATCGAGTTTTTTTATAATCCTCAAACGTAACCTTAAACTTTATAGGATTTTGAATCATGTCCAAAATCCGACCCTAAACCCATCTTATAGGATTTTTATCAAGTTTGGCTGCCTAGTTGCATCCCTATAATCTCATCAAGTAATGCATTTCCACAAATGTAAATGGGTATTGGTGGGTTTCTTTCAAATAAGAGGGGACTAAGATAAGGGGATATCCCTTTATCTTTTTGTTTTAGGCATGGAAGTCTTATTGAGCATCCTTAGAAAATCTGATTTGGACCCTATCTTTGATTATGTTGGTAGAGATATAGAGGGGTCATGACTCATATGTTTGCATCTTAGCTAGCTAATTGCATGGTAATATTTATTAATTAAGGTAGCTTTTGTTCTTATTTGTTTTTTTTTTTTTCATAATTATTTTAATATAACTTTTTCTCCTTAATAAATAATAGAAAATTTTAAATGATACAGGTTCAACCTCATTATATACCTTTCAACCCTCGACCCTTATATACTTGTTTGGGTCAAGAGTCAATCCAGTTTGGACTACATTGGTCAGCACATTTTTGTAGAGGATAATGTCGTTGATTGCAATATACCCCTTCCCTTCTTTGCTTGAAAATCAGCAGAGATAGCTGTCTACCTCCTTTGGTTTATTGTAGGTTAACTCCAAAAATTTTGATTAAGAGTACTCCTCAAATTAGAATGACTATTACTTGAATTTATAGTATAACACTCGGTTCTAGGTTTTCCTTGAGCAATTAGAGGTTGAGAATTTGTAGGTTTGGTATTGGAAGAATCACTAATTGGCCTTTACTTGATCTGTTGTCATAACCAGATTGATTATTCACCCCTCTTCCTGCTCTTATTGATTCCCAATTGGAATTGAGTGTAAATCTCCAAAAATCATATTCAATTGCAAACACCAACTCTATGAGTTGAGCTTAGGACATTTGGAGTATGAGTCGGCTATCAATGTCTAATGTCATCTCTTAATCCTTGAATAAAGTACCTGAGCAATTCTGCTTCATCCAAATGGTGGAACTTGTGCCTCAACTGCCTCAATCTCTTAAATATAATCTTTTACTCAAGCCTCTTGTTGAATATCTGGAAGTTTTCTGTATGGATTGAAAGCTTTTGTGTCCATCATACCTTAATATTAGCTCTTACACCAATTGCTCCCACGTGTAATCTGCTGTTGAAGCACATTGAACCAACACCTTGCTTGACCTTCCATACAAAGCTATGCCAATTGTACTTTAATTTCAAGAGTAATACCATGGACTTGAAAAATATTTCTTGGCTCAGGATGTCCAGCTCACTGATAAAGCCATCAAGACTAAGGTAGTTCAATTCTTATAGTGAATTTCCCCCATCATTTTTGAATCGGCATTATTTGAAGACGGGTTTGCAAACATGAAGGCATTGTGATCTGAACATAAGTGGGGCTTGGACCAGTCTGAACACCAATTCTGGAGTTCCTCCATCAAGCAATCTCTCTACCGATTTGTTTAAATTCTCCATTGTCAGCATTTGTTCCTCCATTACTGACACACTCCACTTTATCTCCATCATTTGCATCTGGTTTCCATTGTGAACCTCCTTTATTTCCTCTGTTATGTTGAGTAAAGCTTTCTCAAATTGAATCAACTGGATTTTCCATGCAAGTCATCTTTCTTTCCCCTTGGATCTGGCAAATTGGACCAATAGATAGAGCTAAATGTTGAAAACTAATGGAATTTCTACTAACAAAACGGAATATAGAGATGGTTTTTTGTACAGGGGAAGTACATATCCTTATCTTTTGTCTTCTATTGTATTCTTTTTCATTGAAAATAAAAAAATCTATTTTCACTGAAAAAAGAAAAATGGAAAATGTGGATAAAGAGAAAGAAAAGAGAACTCACTTGAGCATCTTGCTCTTTGTTGCTCTTTCAAATTTGAAAAATATCAATGGATGCCTTCTTTCAAAATTTCCTCCAAGATACTGTTGTTATTTATAAATGTTTAGCCACCGCCACCGCCACACCAAACCCCCCACTCCCCCCACCCCCAACCCCTCCCTCCCTCCCTCCTGCCTTCTCTAGGGATTTCTTTCCCTTGTGAAGTTTATTGTTGCATCTACTGAAAGCTCTTTGTTATTAAAACTTTCTTCCTCAGAGTTCCCTTCCATGATTCCTAAATCACTTTGACCATTTGAGGAAAGTTAACCAGATGGCCTTCCTATCTGTCAGTAATCTTTCCTTGAGAATACTTGTTTATAGTGTGATCTGGTTTGGCAAGCCGGCCATTAGAGAAACAGGTTTCAATTACACTCAACTTTTGTCCCATTTCCGGACATCATCCAAAGCCCATAGTGTTCTCCCCAGTTGCATTGCACTCAAGAAAGTGTTAAAAAATTGTAGCATGTATATTTCTTTAGTCTTGAGAATCTAGGTAGAGTGAGTGAATTTACTGGAGCTTAAAGTTTTTCTAGTGTCATATTCTGACATATTATTGTTGGAACAGCTTTTGGATCTTCTGATGGTTCAGAGTGCTTTCTTCCTGGTTTCTTTCATATGGTTTCTCTTATAATGGTTCAGAGTGCTTCATCTTTGCAAATTGTGCACTCTCAACAGTGTTGTTTGTGGTTCATTTGACGTGTTTTCTTCTCTATTTTGGTTTTGTGATTTTCAGAGCTGGGATTTACGGGTGGCAAATCAAAGTCCCTTTATGGGAGAGAGGGTCATTTAGGAATAACAATGATTAAGTTTTCTGGTGACCAAGCAGGCCTTAGAGAGGCCATGCAAATGGCTGAACACTTTCTCAAAGAGAACCGTGGACGGAAGGGTTGGACTCGTTTGCAGCCCTTGACCTTAGATGATGATAACAATTCTAACCTGGTTCGGTTTGATCCCAAGACTGGGGAGAAAAAGAGAATCTTTTATGGCTATCTTGCTATTGCTGCTGATTTGGACAAGTTGGACTTTGAGACAAGAAAGAAGGTAGTCATTGAGAGCCGTAGGGATCAGCTGTCTTTGAGGTAGAGCATGAATAAGATGTAAGCATCGCAAGATTGTGCCATCCATGGTCGTTTGCCCTGATAATCTGCAGCCATTGGAGTGATAAATCTGCTTCAACCATTTTGGAGATAGATGTGATCCTAATTTAAATTATTATGTCTGAGGTGATATGAATTGCCTCTTATCTTAAATTCTTTATATCATAAATTTCAGAGGTGAAATGCTTCTTAAGTCTTAATGTGATTGTGGTTTTTCCCAGTATCGTAATCTTTCTTCCTTGCACACAATCTGTTTAGCATTAAGTTTTGTTATTATTATAGCTCTAAAGAGTTAATAAGGAGTCTCACAATGATCCCAGCTAGTCTGGTAGTGGGATGAATCAAAATCTTGAGCTTGCGGGCTTTTAAGCATAGCTTTTGTATTGTTCTTTGCTTCTTCTTCTCTCTCTCTCTTTTTTCTTTTTTCTTTTATTATTAATTTGCTTTGGATTTATTGCTCATTCATGAGAAGCAGCCTCATCTACTATACTATATAGTATATTCTTATATATGAAATAATGTTTTGTGAGGGATTGTTCTAATTTTATTAGTCTGGCAGTGGTGTGCATATACTTTTTATTCTGTAAGGAGCCTCACAGACTCCAATTAGTCTGGCAGTGGTATGCATCAAAGTCTTGAGCTTGCGTGTTTAATTGTATCTTTCGTATTATTATTTGCTTGTTTTGTTTCATTTTATTTGGTTTCAAACTTCAATTTGCTTTGGATTTAGATGTTACCAGTGTTCATTCAGGAGAAGCATCCTCATCTACTTTATGGTATATTCTTACATATAATGTAGTTTTTTTCTGAGGGTTGTACTAATCTAAATGGTCGATCAGAGGTTATTTGGTCAAGCATAATTCATTCAGCCGAGCAATAATAACCATGCTCATCTTAAAAAGCAATGCCTGAACCTTAGGTTGTGCGATTTATGAATATTTTAGAAGAGGCCAAAGCTTATCTGCCAGCATCACCTTGCTTGACCATCATTCTATTTCCCCCATTGCGCCATCTCAAGTAGCCATTATGTATGCCTATTTCCCTGAAAATTCATCATAAATCCAATCTGATCTTTGCAGATAATAAGAATTCTGCTTTATGTATTTATGTGGTTATTTATATAATTTACTCACTTTTTGTATCATTTCTTCTGTATTTACTGCAAGGTTAGCACATATTGGTAGACATAGCTTTGGCTGATTTCTAGAGGATATGGTAGCTTAGAGGGATTGACCTACATTTATTCATTCAAATGAAATTTGATGAATGATATTTTTCTTCTGTCCTACATCGGCTGTGAGAGATTGCCACAAGTTTGCTCCACCTACTAGCCTCTTTTCACCCTTGCTTGCTGTGTTATTATTGATTGAGACAATACATGGACCATGTTAAGTTGCGCTCTGGTGTTCACTTTTGCAATATTTTCTTGCCTAGCTTTGAATCGAAACGGATGGGTACTTTCAATGGGGCTGCCCCGGGCGCTTAATTTTATACTACCCAGCCCAATTGCAAGTAGGCCATATTATATTTTTCTGCATATACAAGACCTTTACATACTGAGAAATATCAGATTTATTTATATCTAGTGGGTGCTTGCATTACTTATCTGTTGTAATTAGCTGATATGATATCTTCTTATGTTGTTATCCAATCAAATTGCATTCCCGTTTCCTCTCCAGAAACTCAAAGGTTTATTTCTTTGTAAAACTGCTTCATGAAATTCTTGTGTCTTATATTCTATTCAATTTTATTCTTATTAAATAGTGTTTTTATTTCGGTTTATATGAAACTAGTTTCGATAGTTATATCTAGATTATACCGTAGTTGTCTTCGTTTGGGTGGTTTGATGGACTAGAATTCTATGTAAAAGTTAAAAGAGTTATATTTTACATAGGATTTGGATAAAAATAGAAAACTTAATGGAATTCTTCCATCTCCCGTCTATTTCATTTCGCTTGAGAAACCATATTTTGGAAATTGAGTCACAATCAAGCTCGGTCTTAAAATTACTAGTTTGAGCTGCAGCGAGTTCAAGCTTGAGTTTGGCGTTGCATTGTCTTGTTTTTTTAACTCGACTCAATATCTAGTTTCTAGTGATGACGATTCGGTTAGTCCTGCAGTAGAACTGCTTGTAATAATAATAGAAAAGGGGCGTACCCCAATCACGACAATAATGATGGTCCTGTTGACATTGGGCATTGGGGTTTTCTTGGGGCGGTGGGTTTTGCTTTTCTTTTTGTCAACTTATATTGATTAAATCTATGCCTATGGATGCTAGCAATAAGGGCTAAAAGTGAACCTATAGTAATTCCTCTTTTAGTGTAGAATTAGAGGCAATCAGGGACACGTTAGCTTGAATTTATACTCAAATCGTTGAAAGCAGACATTGACATATGCATATCCTCATCGTCATCGTGTGAATTTGGAATCTCCCATGGATCCGACTCCTGTTGGGGACACAGCCCCGTAGGGCTAACTGTCAAATCATGTCTCCCTTCTATTATTGAGTTTCTTCTTCTGGGGAATAATATTATCTTTTTTATTTTGGCAGCAAGCGCATTAAAAAGGCTATTAGCGAACGGTGCCTCCATGTTATGGGTGCGATAAATGAAACACAGTTATGTAAATTAATTATTCATGGGACTGGGTATTTACAAAATCTGTTGGGTAAGGAGCTCATCAGGTGTCTTCATTTCTACCAAGTTTTCGTTGAGGAGGATTTTGTGTGATTTGACGATTTGAGCGACAGCCTGTCCGATGTCCAAAAAGTATTTATTTAAAATAGAAGACTTTGAATTTGTAAAGTCACTGTGCATGTTTTTGCTTCGATTGGCATATTCAGCTGAAATGTTGCGACTCAATTCTATTATTGGAGCCTTTTCATGCTTCCCAGATGTTTCCACTGCAGAAGCAGTCGGTGATAGGGATGGAATGAAGAATCGAATGTAAAAGTAATTTTTTTATTTTTTAATTTTGGATGTTGGTGGTTGGATTGGGGAAACTCTTTGGATGATTCGGTTGATAACCGATCTGAGCCGCACATGCAATATGACAAGAAGAAGTTGGTTATAATATCAAAATTATTATTTGAATTTATGTTTTTTCGATTATACATAAAAAGGCTAAATTGCTAAATTACATATTCAATTGAACTTTTGTTTGTTAAACCTATTACCTTATAAGTTGTGTACTTCTAGCAATGGGTGATTGGCATGTCGTTTTGTGAAGATGGTAAATTTGACAACTAGGTTTTCAATTGGGCATAAAATTGAGTAGACTTGAAACTTCTTTGAAATTTGATAGGCAAAAATTTAGTTACATTTAATAATTTCAAATTTCAAAGTGGAAAACTAAAAAAGATAAAGTCCTGATTTTGTGACGATGTCAACATTATAATTCTTGAATCTCTATTTTCTTGGTATCCAGTAGGTGATCAATGGGAGAGGGATATGATCCTTCTATCCAATTAAATATGGAATACGATTGATAGTGTAAGGAATACCGTATAAATAAAATAATAGAATTATTGCTAGAAGTTTGTGTATTTTTCAATTCTATACTCAAAAAGTTACTAAATACTTGTCTTCAAATTGCAATATCTAGCCACAAGAGTGTTTACTACACCATTGTGTAAAGGTAATAAATTTGATAAATGGATATTCAATTAGAATAAAATTTATGAAGTTCAAGTATGAAATTTAATTGGAAAAAGTTGAATTGGGGATAACATTTTGTAATTTTAAACTTCAAATGTAAAATTAAAGAGCACGTAAAGTTTAGATAATGATTTTGATATTTATCAAATTAAGATACCACATCAAATTTGTAGTGTGGGTATAACTATTCAAAATGCATTATGGACTTCTTAAATCGGTCTCTCTCATATAAGAACGTATATGTGGATTATTATTTTCCTACACTTATCAATTAGGCCTCCACACCCCAAAGTCGTTATAGTAGGATTTAACCTCGTTATGTATGTAATTTAAATTTGAATTTTAGGCGCTTAATTTAGCCTAGTAGGATCATGCAACAACCAAGTAGTGACTTTATACCCACCATCTATTCCGCATTTACAAAAAGCAAATAGACAATATTGGAAAATGAAATCCATCCCAATGAAATTTATACCCACCGTCCATTCCACTTTGAGAATCAGTATCTCCGTTTCCCAAACTTTATCTTGCTCCGTCACGTGATTCACCATAATCCATTTTGCTCAAGTTTATGTTAAGTTGTAGCTCATTCGAATCTTACTATTGGTCAGTGGAATCTTTCCCTACTATTTTATACAAGAATTATTGACAAAACCAAATAGTCTAGAATTAAACAGACCCGTGAATTTTTGAATCGAGTTGTTTAGTTATTGCCCAAAACAAAAAAGAAAAAAAAAAAAAAGAAATTGGGTCAAACTTTGCGGGTTACAGAAGGTTCGCATAGAATCAGATTTTTTTTAACAAAAAGGTTTTTGCCTAATGCACGTTCGTTCGTCCAATTTTTATTTGAAAAACCACTTTTATGTCTTGTCTTAAACCTATTCTATTTCTATAAATGAGAAGATTTACAACAATTGGTAAACACATTTTATGGCCTATTTTTATAGTTGCAACTAGGTTGCTTTTTATGGTGATAAAAGGTTGCAATTAGCATATTGTCTATTTATGGTAATAAGATTTGAAATATTACCAGGCGGATCATTATAAGTTACTCCACTTATTTACTATGACAGTTATGTTATAGGGTGATTTCGGATAGGATTTTGGGATGCATTTTGGATCTTGCTTCAAAATTCTATTGTGTTTCATTTTAGGTTTTGTGACCTAACTAAAACTTGACAAGAAACTCTAACTTGACAAAGAAAATATATATAATAAATGACACTAGCTATTGTACACATATGATAAATAAAAAATAATAAGAGAGAAACACACTAGACTAAAAAAATTATCTTAAAAAGGGGCTCATGACAAAACGTTGTGAAGAAGACGGCCTATATCCATTGTGTGCTTTCCGTGTCGAAAACAATTTAATAAAATGATGGTGTACTTTATTTTTGTGCCTTCCTTTAAAAAAAATAATAAAAATAAAAGGAAGGTGAATATTTGAAATGTGCATTCATGTATTTAAAAAAAAATAAAGACGCATATAAGAATTGTTACACCCTAAATTAAGGTATATTAACAGTTCTATAGTGTAAACCAACCTACACTATAAGTTATCTACCTTAGTTGTTAATGAAAGTATAGCCTACGTAAGGCGTTTACTACTTCATTGCTTAGAAGTATCCAATTCAGTACTTGATAGGAATTAATCTGTAGTGTAACTTTTCAAAATAGCTATTGAAAATAATTTTTATAGCTTAAATCATGAGGAAAATCAAGTTTAAAAAATTGTATGAATGATGAAACCTTGAATTTGCTAAAAATTTCAAGCATTACGTTGTTATGAAAAGACATAAACTAAAATTTTATTAAAAATCACAAGTTTGCAGAGCATGGAATAAATCTCATTAACTGGAAACTAGGGCTCACCCAAGGAGACTCTATTAGTTTTCTTAAAGATTAGTACAGTCAATAACCAAATAAAAATCCAATTAGGTAGTCTTAAATCTCACTTTCCAACTTCGTTGTCTAATCTTCAAGAACTTGAAGTAGTACTGATGAATCTGCTAAGAAACTTGCAAAACATCTAAAAGGGAATGAGCGATAATTTGCTCAGTAAGTGAGATGAAGATAATAGCATATATCTGACATAAAGCAACTAGGGTTATTAAGCAAGTTTAGTTAGATATAATGCATAATCAAATAGATACCATTGCACAATGTTGACCAATCGTTGTGAGATAAGAGAAATTGCATACACCTGCTTTAATTTGGATTTTAAGGAGTTTGATGCTATGCACTTGTGAATTGGATCTAAATCGAAGCTTATGCAATAGAGAATACCCATTGCCCGAGACTACTTTAGAACCACAGACCCCTAACTTTGCTGTGTCCTCTTATCCTGTCATTTAGTTCGACTAAGGGTGGAGAGAGGACCGTTTCTATTATCTTTATTGAAGGGTCTGTATTTGGCCCAAGAATCCTAATCGTTTCCTTTAATGGGTTGTAATGTAAGTTTGGTCAATAGTTAAGTTGAGTTTGTGTTAGATTACTTTTGATGTGGTTAAGAAATTTCAAACATTCTAAAGTAAGTGATATCATGTGCTAGCAATACATAAGTCCAGTATTCAGAATAGCACAACCATATTCAAGCACACATGTTACATATACACAAGTAACTAACTTACAATCATAAGCAAGACATATACTAAAGTTTCCAAATATTCTCAAAAATATTTTAGTGTATGGTAAAACACTAATCCCACTCACTTGGATATCGATACTCATTTTCCTTGTGCGTTGCTCTTGTATTCCTTTATTATCCTTAAAATTTAATGTAACCTCTTTAGTTTCCAACCAATATGTAATATATGAGTTCATTTTAACATTTACATATGTTCCTCAATTGCATTAGGTAAGTTTTCTAAGGTGTTTATTAAGTATTAAGTACTAGTTATGTAAATCCTATTTTTAACGGGTCTATGATTCAACTAAGAGTATTTCCTGAATGTTCCCAAGGATCGACTAAACTGAGAACTCAAGTTTACAACTAAAAACGAACTTACTTTTTCAATTCGAAAGCCTATTGTTGATAAAACCCGAATATATTTTTTGATTGGTTTTTCCTAAATAAATGCTTCGTTTCATTGGCCGACCTTGACCCCTATTATTTTGAGGTCATATGATCTATTATGACATAGCCATGAGGTGCTCAACGGACCTTTTACCTAAGACCCTAAATCCTAAAACAATTAAGGACTTTTAACCCTTAGTGACTAATGGATAGTTTAATTTGAATAATTTCATTCAACTCTAGAAAATTTCATAATTTTGTAAGAATTGAATCATCATTTACAAAACAATGCAAGAAGTAAATCCTAAAACAATTTCCTATAAGACAATTTCCTTATCTTTATATCTAAGCTTTACATATAAATAAATAAACTAACTAATCACCTTAAATAACTTATCAATTGAGAGTTGAAGTAATTTATCAATTGATAACCTATCAAAAACTAGTGATAAGACACTTTCCTTATCACCTATTAACTTATACTACATATGGACAAATTTTCACAAGATTTCACATGCTTAACTTTAGTAAATGAGACAAGATTGCTCCATGACATGAGAAGACCCTAATGGCTGGTTCTTGCAAGCAAGAAAAGTTAGGGTAGGGGGGTGCGCAGGCATGCTCTTGTTGACTTTTGTGCATATTATAAGACAACAAAATCAAACTTATTAAACACACTTTCCACTCCATTTCCAATTGGCCACTCCTTCTGTCATTGTTCTTATTTTCAATTTTATTTTCACTTCCTTTTCTCTCACTTTGAAATCAACTCAAAAGAAGAAACAACCAAACCCCACAAAATCCTATACTTTGCCGCCACTTCCAAGCTCCAATCCTCACAACATTCAACTTCTTCTTTTGATTACTTTTGCTAACATTCAAAGCTCCTTTAGGATCCTTAGAACATCCTTTAAACCTCACTTGAAAGGACCACAACTCAAGTTTCCAAAAGGGTGTAAGAAGGAGGGAGTAAGACAAAAAGCTTAGATGGAACCTTAGTGCACAATCACCATATCTTTGCTTTGTGGATGAGTAAGTATTATTTGTGTTTGTAGTTTAGTATTCATTTTAGGAGGCCATGATTTCCTAAAGAAATGAGTATGATCATAAGTTGATAAAACATCTAAGAAGCAAACTCATAAAACCCTTATATGAAAAGTGAATTATGAGCATGTAAAGTTAGTGTTTTGTAGAAATACTTATTTAATACTTAGAATGGAGGATTTTAAGTTGAGAAAATCTTAAAATGAGAACTTGAATGGAAGGGAAGTATGTTAGGGGTTTAGAAGTCATTTGTGTAAACCCTACTTTTAGTGGGCCTAAGATTTGAGTACGAGTACTTTCCGAACATTCCTAAAGATTAACTAGACCAAAAACTTAAGTTATATTTAGAAACAAATTAAATTTTTCCAATCCAAAGACCAATTATCAATAAAACCCGAGCTTGAAGAATTGCAAGTTCTAAAGTTACTTAAAACCCTAAGCCTTAAAACCATTAAGGAATTTTAACCCTAAGTAATTAATCAATAATTTAATTTGAATAATTTCATTCAAATTTAGAAAATTCCACAATTTTATAAAAATCAAATCATAAATTATAAAACAATGTGGATGAAAACCTAAAAAAACAATTTCCTATAAGGCTATGCCCTTATCTTCATGTATAAGTCTTACATATAAATAAGTAGACCAACCAAACATCTTAGAGAACTTATCAATTGAGAGTTGGGATCATTTGTCAATTGATAACTTATTAAAATCTAGTGATAAGATAATTTCCTTATCAACTCTTCACTTATACTACATATGGACAATTTTTCACAAGATTTCATAAGCTTAACTTTAATAAATGAGACAAGATCACTCCATGGCCTAAAAAGACTTTAAATGGCAGATCTAAACAAGGAAGAAAGGGGGGGCATGCACTTGTTATTCACCCATCAATCACTTCTTCTTACACATCACTATTCACCCCTTAATGCTTACATCATCAATAGTTACAATTGTTGACTTTTGTGTAAGCTACAAGACAATACTTGCAAGACATTTAAACCCTCATTCTCTCTCCATTCCAACCGGCCACTCTCTCCATCATTTCTCTCACTTTCAATTTCACTTTCACATCTTCTTTCTATCCTTTGAAACAAACATAAAAAGGAGAAATAACCTTACCCTACAAAATCAACTTTTCTTCCATTTTTGAAGCATCACTCACAGCAACTTTTTCTTTTGTTTTTGTGTCATTTTCTTTCACCATCTAAGACCTTTTAAGACCATTAGAACCTTTCATAAACCCCATTCTAAAAGACCAAAAGATTCGGGTTCCAAAAGGTAGCAAAAAGGAGGAGGCAAAGTTAAGAGCTTAAGTGGAACCTTAGTGCACAACCACCAAACTTTGCTTTAAAGATGAGGGACACTGTGTATAGAGATGACTTGCCTCCAGATTACTTTGACCGACCCACATGGCATAGTGAGTAAATTCTTGATGACTCTTTACTTGATTGTGCTTGTAGAATAGATGCACCTAAACTTATATATATAAATTTGGATGCCTGTGGGATATGGGAGATGCATGTGTATGGATTTATAGATGAATGTGATGACTTAATAATTATATGCATAATAATGGGAATTGTTTGTATTAATATATATATGTGAATTGTATGGAATGAAATTGTTTGATCACCCTAAAAATCGAGTTAATCACTTATACGATTAAGAAATCAAAATGAATCATACATTCCCCAGATTGCATACGTATAACACCGACTGCTACTTCACGCAGAAGATGGGAAGGGACTCACAGGAATACGAGTTTCCTGCAGGATTGGGAACTAGCTATGTCATCATATATATTGAGTCTATGTCCTAAGCTGATGGGCTTACTAGGCGCTGGGAGACGTTAACTGTCGGCGAGGGGCCGAATCTTGTGGCTTTTGCTTAGGGTGTGTGTTTGTGGACTATGGGAGCCACTACATCGCTAGACTTGGGATTTTAAAAAATATGATTTGATTTTGGTAAACGAAGTATATATATATATATGTATATATATATATATATATATATAGAGAGAGAGAGAGAGAGACAGACAGAGTTTTGTTTTGGCATGAGCACGATAGTTCAAATGAAATAAAACCCAAGGTGTAGAACCTAGATTTTGGTTTGAGTCGGTTAATTATCTCTAAACCTTGACTTCAGGGGGCGTAATTCTGAGTCGTATGCAGTTCCTAGGCCACTGCATGCGTTGTTTGGCATACTGATTGTTCATGCATTCGTATGATTGTGCATTTAATAAATTTTTGACATGCGGTATTGATAAGAGTAATTATCTCACTAAGCGTAAGCTTACACCCCAACAGTTCTTTTCTTTGCAGGTTGATCGATAGTTGGGAATGGGATAGGAATCGAGGGCAGAGTGCTACCATTGAATCAATGTGATGAAAAGCTTATGTAGTTAATTCGGAATGATCTGAAAAATGACTAATGTCTCAATTAAGTTTAGTATCTTTAGTAATTTTAGAATTTTCCAGAATTGTCTATCTTATTTCACTATTTTGGTAGGGGATACTGATTCTCTGCGGTTCTGAGGAACTATGGACAAATGGATATCCATAATTATTTATATTATATAATGAGCCAATGAACTAAAATTAAAGACTCTAGCAAATAACTATTTAGAGTCTTACAATCTCTGACTTGCAAGGCGATTTTCTTATCATGGGTGTACATGTGATATGGAAATTTTAGGCAATACTAGTAGGCCCCTCCTAGGGTAGCTACAATTTGGATGTTGTTTTCACTTTTATTTAATTAAACATACTAAAATTTAGACTTAGGTAAAGGAAAAATCCATCACATGAAGTTTTATGAGGAAACCAACTTTGTAAGATATGAACTATGGTATGGGAGATATGATAAATGTGAAATCCTCTATTTTCATGTAAAGTATGAGCCAATTAATCATCTGATGGAAAAGAAGTCAAGTTAAGATTTGAATACAAGTAACTTAAGTTCATGATCTAACACTTAAACTTAACGAAATGGTGAAACAAGTTGGAAGCCCTCACACTTAAACTGACCAGATCTGGAACCTTCCTAAAAGACACTTAAAAATATGATAAAAGTAAGTAAACAAAGTGAGAAAACCAATCAAGGTGAGTATGGAAAGTGTATTAAGCCTAAAACTCAAAACCGAGCTTAAAACTGCCAAAACCAGCTCTAAACACCAAGTTTCACCTACCTTAAGTTTCTAACTAGCAACTTAGCACAACAATAAAAGTTGTTTTAAGACTCTCAAGAGACCCACAGGACACCCCCTAAGCCCAAGAAAGTAACTATTTTTGATTTGAATAAAAAACTAGTCCAGTTGACAACTTAAGCTTACTTAAAAGCCTAAGAAGTGGTTGTTAGCCTTAGGATTATAAATCAAAGTTGTGAATCTGATCTTAAGGAGTATTTTGAACCTAAAATGAGATCTTAAGCCTAAGCCTAAAGGATTCCCTAAGTTACTAATAAACCCATTAACTAAACAAAGCCCAAAAGCGCTCCAAATCATGAGGACTGTTATTGTTTTGGCCTATGGGCAGGTTTACGTGCCTCATATAAAAAATCTAACCTCATCATGTTAAATTAAACTAAAAAACGATGAAGATTGACTATAGGATTATAAAAATTGGATTTAAAACGAGAAAGTTATACGTAATTGAACTTTAAGGAAAGGGTTTTAGCTTAGTTTTCTAAGTCTTATTTCAAATCCTTATAGTATTATGATTGCGATATCCAAGGGACCTAGTGTTTGGAGACGACTTACCCCTAGACTACTTCAATTGACCTTGATTTTGCTTGTAAAATAGATGCACCTAAACTTAAATATATAATTTGGATGCTTGTGAGATATGGGAAATGCATGTGTGTGAACTTTTGGTTGAATACTATGTCTTGTTAATCACGTAATAATGGAAATTGTTTGTGATAACTCTTATGTGTGATTGTATGGAATGAAATTGTCTAATCACTATGAAAAACCGGATTAATCACTTATATGATTAAGAAATTCAATGAATCATGCATTTTTCATAATTGCATTCAGATAACACCGACTACCGCTTCACGTAGAAGATGGGAAGGGACTCACAGGAGGAAGGGCCTCTTGCAGGATTGGGCACTAGCTATGTCATTATTTTTATTGAGTCTTTGTCCTAAGTTGACTGGCTTATTAGGTGCCAAGAGATGCTAATTGTCGGCGAGGGGCTGTGTCTTGTGGCTTTTACTTAGGGTGTGTATTTGTAGACTGTGGGGGCTACCACACTGCTAGACTTGAGATTTTGAAAATATAATTTGTTGTTTAGGAAAGAAAGTATATATATATATATATATATATGGTTTTGTTTTGACTTAAGTACAATAGTGCAAATAAAATAAAACCTAAGGTTTGAAACCCGTATTTTGGTTTGGATCGGTTAATTATCTCTAACCTTGACTACAAGGGGGCATAATTCTAAGTCGTATGCAGTTCCTAGTATACTGTATGTGTTGTTCGGCATAATGATTGTTCATGCATTCATATGTTTATATAACTAATAAATTTTTGTCATACGTTATTGACGAGGATATTTATCTCACTAAGCGTAAACTTATACCCCAACAGATTTCTTTTATTGTGAGGAAACCTCTTTATTCATCTGGTTAAGGCATGCCTAAGGTGAGTCTCGTATAGAGACAGGTTAGAGCGATCAGGGAGCGGAGAGGAGATTTTGTAATAGTTTTTGTAGATAACTATTTACCTTTATTTTTGTTCATAATATAGTTTGAAATTTATGTTTCAGTTTCCTTTACGAACTGCATTTGCTTGTAATATTTTTTTAGTATGGAACTTAACGAGTCTACATGTTTATTTAATTAATTTACATCATAGAAGTTAATTTTAGTAAATTGCTCTATATTACTTATCTATAGACCTAGTGGTAGCGTATAGTGGAAGGAGCCTTATGTGTCGTATTAAAGGCTTGCAATCAACAAGGGGGTTGATAATAGACCTTTATACGGTACATAACGATCTATTACGACAACAATATTGTTGGGTTGTGATAAGTTAAGTAGGATAAATTTTGACCAGGTATAGGTTGCTGTTCAGTAGTTTTTAACCCAGGTTTTGACTTCGGTAGATTCTTAGAAGCTATAAGTAAGCAACTTTCTAATCTGTTCTCCAACTTCTATTGATTCAATATTTAGTACTAACCATCTTTGAACGTCCATTCACTCCTATTTTTTGTATCTTACATCAAACTACTTTCTAACTAAGTTTTTGACTTAGGTTTTGACCTAGCCTTGTAGTATAGGCTATTATTCGAGTGGCTTTTGAATCATGGTCCAACTCTGATAAAGGTATAGAATTCATATAAAAATCATTAGTTGACTTACTGTTGGACTCCTAGTGTAGTCGAGGATATTCAATACCAGACTACATCTCGACCTAGTTTCTAATAAAGTCTCCTCTAAAATTAGATTCTTATTTATGAAGTTTCTAACTTACGTATTCTCTAGAAATAGTGTAGAGTCCAATGATAACCACTTTTTGATCTAGATCTAATTTCTAGTGTATTCACAATATTCACACTAGTTTACATTCTAACTTACCTTCTTATGCAGTTTTTGGCCTTGCTGCTGCTGCTGCTGCTGCTGCTGCTGCTGCTGTTGCTACTAATACGTCTAGTTACTTCACATATACTCCACTTGCCTTGCATTTTTATAAGTTTAAACCCTGCATATGTAGTAAGTACCAACTAATACTTTAATCATCTACGTCCTTTCTTCATCACATTATCCATTAGTTTACAAGTGGATTAAATACTTAGACAATTTAACCTTAAATCACTAAATACCCACTTTTACTTAAAATCATCGTTCCTAAATTCATGTTAAGCCATTTTCAGCTGTTGCATGTAGGCAAATATAGGTTGTACCTTAATTTTATCTAGTGTAGATTAAGCTCCTTAACAAAATATCCTATTCAGTGCACTAACTACATGAAAACGGAATTTTCTCAAAAATCTAGCAACTAAATTTTAAAAATTCGACTACACCACATCAAAATATAACTTCTTTGAAGAATATCCATAAAATTTATGATAGAAACTACATGAATTGATCTGTCAAAAATCCAATCGAAAATTGCTTTGTGTGATATTTTTCTTAAGGATCTCATATCTACACTTAAAAATTTGAAAATCTGATTTAAGATTGAATCTCTAATACAAAAATATGCAGGAAAACCAAATTTCAAAATTTTTAGAACTTGTTTGCTATTTTTAGAAAAGGAGAATCGAAAACAACCAAAATTGAAACTCACTGCTACTTGTAACTTTGGCCATCGTTTGAGGATGGAGGTTTATCTTCCCAAGTTGGCGCCACCTACTTTGTCTCTAGGTGGTTGGGTTTGCTTCCAAGTGGTAATCTTCTTTAGCAACCTGCAAAACCTTTAATTTGCACACTAAATTTCCTTATTTTTGTTTCCACCCTTTCTCTCACTATTTTTTCTCACTCTCAATATTTTATACACTTTCAACTAACCAAACTTAGTCTAGTTAATAGTTTGAAATTTTTATATGAACATATGAGGACCATTTGATTATTTTCTCCTTAATTAACATGTGTAATATACCATCTTAGGTGTCCTTCCATAGATTTCCTTTAGTTTTGAAACCCCAAGTGCTTGCTACACCTCACACTACATGTCTCCTAGTTGTTCCATGGTTTGGTAATTTTTCATAAATTTATTTAGTAATTTTTGCATATTTTCGGGTATTTTCGACAATTATGAGTACATATTTTTATATAATAATTATCCCTGATGTGTATACATGTCTTTTATATATTATTTTACATACATTATTAATTATAATACTCTTATAATTTATTTCTAGGTGTTCATTAATTTTTCGAGACCAAATTCGTGTGTTATCGATAATATAATAATATAGTAAATTGTTGCCATTTTAGCTATATTTTTAATATTTTAATACATTTTTAAATTATGAGCCTACAGGAATTCCTTGACTAATATTTCTAACCCCTTTGTAAGTTTCTAGCGTAATTTGGTTATCTTTCCAAACACTCTAAATCGGTTGTTGAATCTAGTCGTACTAATACGGGTCTCTTAAGAAGTGTACCTTCAATTAAATAAAAAGCTTAAGGCACACTTCCTGAAATTGAATCTATGATCATAAAGCACTATTTGCACAACACAAACATCACAAACATTCTCTAAAAGCTCGACCCTCAAACGCATCTTCAACATAACTCCAATCCTTAAAGTTTTTTGGTTGTCTTCACAAAAAATCAGAGGTACATTCTATTTTACAGTTATATTATCTAAATTTATATGCATTATTCACAAATTTGATGGAACTTTAGAAACCCTAATGTTAAGATGCAATTGTTCCTATTATTACAATTTGTACATATAATTGATGTTTATGTGTTCATATTTAGTATAAGAACATTTAATTATATGTTTATCAAGTAAGATTTTAAATGCGATATACCATAGTAGTAGAAGTTGTCAATTTAAGTGAAATTCACAACGCACATCAAGTGTTTGATAAAATAGTAGTTACAAGTTTGTTCGATTAAGAGAATAAGTAATGTTGCATGGTTAAAATGCACAATGTACACTAAGTTAATCAATCTGTTAATTATGTTGTGGATAGGTAAAAAATGGTGGGTTCAGATTTCTTGGTATATACCCATAGAAATATTGTGAGGAAAAATTTTGATCTAGAGTATGATAGAGACCTAGTTAAAATGTTGAAATTTTGATCTAGAGTATGATATGCACAATGTGAGTTTTGTTAAACTTTTGCAAAGGGTTTGCTAGAGCGTTGGGATTGATACTAGTATGGTTAGTGTTGAGATACTATACAAGTAATTTAATGCATACTTAGTAGTTGTTTCCTACTCTTTGGTAGTTATAAAGGATGATGACACTATTGAGAACTTGTTTAAAATGAAAGAAACTTTAGGTTAGATTCATTTTCACCACTTATATGTTAGAACTTGCAAGGAAGAAAGGTTTAGTGTTCTTGAGTAGCAAACATTCCAAACAAATACCTCTTCCCATGCAACACCAATTATGTAACCCATGATTGTTAACCCTACCTATGTCTGTACTTTTATGTGGTGATGAAAATGTTGTTGATGAAGTTTGTCTACCAATATAAGAGGAGGCATCATATGATTGTATGGCTGAATGCATGGGAATGTGAGATGATAACACCAAGGATGAGGTTGAAGATGATGGTAAGGATGATGATGAGGACACATCAAATGAGAACACTGTACTTGATATGCTTACAACATTTCCTTAAAGCTCAGGTTAGGCTTAATGGGGCTATCCCTATACATCCACTAGAGATTCATGACTGATTCAATGTGTAGGGATTTTATCCCCCTTTTCAATGCTAGTGGGGATGATGGTTACATAAACTTTGAGCAAACTATGAATGTCGAATGCAATAGCATGTTAACTGTTAAAGATTTTAGTCGAAGTATGGAATTAAACACTAAGGAAGATCTTGTAAGAGTTGTTAAAGATATACAACATCAAGCATTACATGAACTTTATTATAGATGAATCTAATAAGGCTAATAATTTTTAAACCGTAGCTTCTTACTAAGTTACTATCATTGATCTTTCTCATCCTTACACTTAACTAGTCACTTACCCTTATCTTACTATTTCTTTTGGCTCTCTCTTGTCTTATCTCATGTACTTTCTTCTCAATTCTTACAAGGTGATAATCACCTAACCTTACCCTTTGACCCTATAGTCTCACTACCATCCATTTTCCATCACAACCTCATTTTTCTCTCTTTTTAGAGGTCTAATTATGAAAACATAGTAGTTTTTTTTTTTCGTTTTGAGTAGCTTTATTTCATCAATTCAGAAGTTTTATATACTAAACTAAATTTATAAAGTTACAAAGCTTAAGTGGCTATTGTAAAATCATAGGTTCATAAATAAAATTAAAAGCTAATTAGTTTAGGTCGATTCATGTCACAGGTTCAATAATACCTTATAGGGGTGGGTCTTAGGTATAGGAAAAAAACCCTATAGCGTTTTGGGAAGCTTTATAAAGTATTGATTCAAGTACAAGTTTCACAAAACCTATTCTTAACTTGACCCATTGGCATCCTTAAATAAGACGTGTTTACTTATTTATTTTCACTTTACTTGTCATATTAAGGGCTCTTAGATTATTCCATAATTGCATGCCTTTCTACTATTTGGCTCCTACTAGGAGGTGTCTTTAAGATGCTACTTTTTCTTATACAGCAGGAGTATTTCATTTCATCATGAAGGTAAAAGTTAGCGGTAATAGGAGGAAAACCCAGTTAGAATGGGTAAAACAACAAGTTTTGCTAGCAAAACAAAATAAGCCTTAGTTTGGATTAAAAGGCTAATTAGGCCTAACACAACTTAGCCCCTGTACATCAAAAAGCAAATTATCCTTTAACTCTTTTGGAGGAGAAGTCATGAACAACTAAGTTTTTTTGCTAACATAGCCTACCCTTAGCAAAGATGCCTCTAGACATGCTTCTATGTGATAACCTCAAGTTACGAGCCCTTAAATTTAGGGTATTGGTTGATGTTGACCAATTTAGGTGAAAATTTATGACTAGACTAAAATAATTAAAAGAAGTTATCTTGAGGATTTAGATTGTTAAAGTATATATATATATATATATATGAGGAGTTATTTAATAAAGCATCGACCCAACTGGAATTAAAAGTGATTTAAGTAATAAGTCAATAACCAGCCATGGAAAGTTATTTAAGAGTGAATATGTCCTTGGAAAATATAATTAAGATATTAAAAATAATAATGAATGCATACGAAAAAGGAAGGAATATGGTTTAGTAGTAAACTCTTGTAGAAACTTAGTAAGAACATTATAAAAGCTTGTGTTGATAAGGAATAATATAAAATAATTGAAGGATAAATAAAATTAAACATTCAAAGGTGGTTTTGAGAAAACCCAAGTGCTACACATGGAATTGAAATTCAAAACCATGGATACCCGTGGTTTTAGGACACAAAACAAGGGGAGACCATGGTTTTATGTACATGGTTTTTAAAAACAACTTGACACTTAACATCATTGTCTCCTACACTACCTACTATATAAATAGTAAATGTACTCACTTTACATTCTTTGGATAGATTTAAGGCTTAAGAAAACTTTGAAGCAAAATCTGGAATTTTCGAAAAATATGGAAAATATAAGAAAACGAGAAAAAGTTAGTGTGGAATCTAAGTATGATTGAAATCCTAGTCAAACAACAACTTGGAACCAAGCGGCCTCCACCACTTGATAGGAAAAGCATTGTCTAGGTGGGCTGACAACTACTTTGTAGCACATAATGTCCGTAGAACATTGCATCGGTGAGTTCCAGTTCTTACTCGATTTTTAATAATTTGTTAAAAATAGTAAATCAAGCCAAAAAATTATAAAAATTTGTATTCTTAGGTTATTTTTAGTGTAATTTCATGGAAAAATATTAGTTTTTCAAAATACATATGTTTTGTATATCACTTTTAAGAAACAATCTGTTTCAAGTAAATTTTCAATATGATTTTCAAAAGGACAAATGATGTTGTTTCAAGCTAAAACCTTTTTTGTAGACTTCTCATATTGTTTACTTTTAAGCTATATAAAAAATTTTCCCAAATTTGCTTGGTAGACTTTTGTTAATTTTGATTTGCTAAAAACTACCAAATTTGGAAATTTTGGTAAATTGACAGATTTTTAAGTATTTTGAGTCAAATTTGATTTCTATCCATTTTTGGTCTTAAAGTGATACATTGCATTTCTACAAGCTTAAAATTGTCATTTTTTTGTAAACCTGAACAACAAATTGTTAAAAATGAGCATATGTAGGTTCTTATGAAATTGTCCAAATATGGAATTCATCTTTGGAATTGGTTAATTTGTTGTTTTGTGTTTAGAGTCGCTAAGTCCTAATGGTCATGTGGAGTTTTAATGAGTTTAGGCATTATTTGGCCCTATAGAAGCTTCTATAGAAAGTGCCCATGAAGGCCCTAATGTGATAGTCAATAGAAGCTTTTGTAGAAGATTTCTAATAAGATATCAAATGAGTAAACTAAAAGTGGGTCTAATTAAAAGATTGAGTAGGATAAAGTGAAAACAAAAGATGGATTTTCAGTAAAAGCTTTGGTAGAACCTTTCTTGACCATGAATCTTAAGACCAACCTTAAGTAGAAGGTACTATTAGTGATGTAAATGAGGACTTTACCTTAATATAAGGTTGTGTAGAAGGTAACGACCTTAACAAAATGATCATGTAGAAGGTTATGTAGAAGGTCTTAGGTACTAATGAAGTGTTTTTATCTAAACACCTAAGGTGCACATCCTTAACTTATAAAGGTACTTAAAGATCAAATAAAGCACTCATAAAGCTTAATTAGAAACTAAAATATGAACCTTGATTATAAGTTACCAAGATAACTTGGAACTTGAAGAAGGTATTCGACGCGAGGAACAATAGCTATAGGTAAGTGGATATTTTGTGTTCAGGAGTAGACTTTTGTTTGCTCATTAGGTTACAAGTTTTGGTAATTCCACTAGTGTGCTTGGTTGTTTGGGTTTGATGATGAATCTTGGAAATGTTGTTTACTAAATATGTGATGATTGCTATACTTGCTTTGGTTGATCTTTTCACTTTGTTCACTTGGTTTTATCATATTTTAAGTGGCTTTTACTTATGTTTCAGATCTGATCGTGATGAATCCAAGGGTTTCTCAATTGGTTTTTCAACTTGTTTCATCACTTCCTTAAGTTTAGGTGTTAGATCATGCACTTAAATTACTTGTATTCAAATCTTAACTTAACTTTTTTTTCCATGGGATGATTCTTTATCTCATGCTTTACACAAAAAATAGAAGATCTCACACTTATTATAACTTCCATATCATAGCTCATGTCATATAATGTTGCTTTCTTCATAAAACTTCATGTGATGAATTTTTCCTTAACTTAAGTCTAGATTTGAGCATGTTTAGCTTAATGGAAATAAAATCAACATCCAAATGATCTTTGAATCCTCATGTCCAGCATGCTCATCTTCCATTCAAGTTCTTGTTTCAAGATTTTCTCAACTTACAATCTTCCATTTAAAGTGTTAAACAAGTATCTTTATAAAACACCAACTTTACATGCTCATATTTCAACTTCATGCAAGGGTTTCATGAGTTTGTTTCTTAGGATGGTCTTTGGTGTTATATCAACTTGTAATCATACTCATATCTTCAAGAAATCAAAGTCTCCTAACATGAATACTAACCCACTAATCACAAGAAACACTTGCTTGTCCTTAAAGCAAAATATGGTGGTTGTGCACAAAGGTTTCACTTAAGCTCTCAACTTTGCTTTCTCCTTTTGCACCCTTTTGGAAACTCGAGTTTTTAGATCCTTTGGAGTAGGGTTTGTGGAAGGTTCTAATGGTTCTAAAGGAGCTTAGATGTTGGAAGAAAATGACATAAGAAAAGAAAATGGAAGTATCGTGAGTGGAGCTTGGAAGTGACAGCTAAATGAGGGATTTTGTAGGGTAAGGTTGTTTTCTCTTTTATGTTTGTTTCAAGTGAGAGAAAGAGGAAGTGAAAATGAAATTGAAAGTGAGAGGAATGAAGGAAAGAGTGGCCGGTTGGGAATGAGGGGAAATGGGTGTTTAAGATGTCTTGAAATTGTTGTCTTGTAGCTTACACAAAAGTCAACAATTGCAACTATTGATGATGTAAGCATTAAGGAGTGAATACTGGTGTGTCAGAGAAAGTGATTGATGGGTGAAAGACAAGAGCATAGCCCCCCTCTTCTTCTTGTTCAAACTGGCCATGGAGTGTCCTTTGGGGTCATGGAATTATCTTATCTCATTTAATGAAGTTAAGCATGTGAAATCTTGTGAAAAATTGTCCATATATAGTATAAGTGAAGGGGTGATAAGGAAAATGTCTTATCACTAGGTTTTGATAAGTTATCAATTGATTAATGATTCCAACTTTCAATTGATAAGTCATCTAAGGTGATTGGTTGCTCTACTTATTTATATGTAAGGCTTAGACATGAAGATAAGGGCATGGTCTTATAGGAAATTGTTTTAGGATTTTCATCTTGCATTGTTTTGTACTTTATGATTCGAGTCTTATAAAATTGTGAAATTTTCTAAAGTTGAATGAAATTATTCAAATTAAATTATCGATTAGTCACTTCGGGTCAAAAGTCCTTAATTGTTTTAGGGTTTAGGGTCTTAGGTGACTTTAGAGCTCGTAGTTCTTCAAGCTCAGGTTTTCTTGATAATTGGTTTCTGAATTGGAAAAATTTAATTTGTTTCTAAATGTAAACTTAAGTTCTTAGTTTCATTGATCCTTGGGAACGTTCAGATAGTACTTTTAATCAAATCATAGGCCCACTAAAAGTAGGTTTTACAAGATCTTTGCCTTAAGTAGTTTTCAACAATCTAAGGAGAAAGTTCATTCTCAATTCAGTCTAAAGTCAGGTTGGGATAGGCAAGGGCATTACTTTCCCTTGTTTGGCTTGGCATTTGGCCCTCTTGCAAGTAGCACAACTCTCAATAATTCGGTATGCATCTTGTCTCATCTTTGGCCAAAAGAATTGTCCATTCAATAACTCATACATCCTCTTCTCCCAAAAATGTCCAGAAAGTCCACCAGAATGAGCTTCTTTAATAATAATTCTCTCAAAGAACAGGTTAGCACACATAACTTGTCTCTCTGGAAAAGATACCCATCTTCCATATGATAATTATCTACGATCCTTCCTTTAGCACATTTTCCAAATAGAGGACTAAAATGAGGGTCCTAAGGATACTTTTCTTTGATGCTTGCAAACCTTAAAAGTCAAATCTGCAACTTAGTAAGAAGAACATGTCTTTTCGATGGAGCATCGACAATTACATTATTCTTGCCTTGTTTGTAATGGATCGCAAAGTTGAATCCTTCAAGGGATTTAACCCATTGTGCTTACCACTTTGATAACTTAGTCTGGCTTTTGAGGTACCTCAAAGATTTATGATTTATATAAATGACAAACTCTCTTGGTAATAGATAGTGCTGCTACACTTAGAGTGCTCGGATTAGGGCTAAGAGTTCTTTATCATACACTGAATAATTCAATTGAGATCCTCTTAGCTTCTCACTTTGGTAAGCAATTGGTCGGCCTTCTTGTATCAAGACTGTGACTATCCTAATGCTTGACAAGTCATGTTTGAGCTAAAAAATTTTCTCGAAGTTGGCCAAAGCTAATATTGGTGTAGAAGTCAATTTTGCCTTTATTTCAACAAAACTTCTCTCCTCTCTTTCATCCCACTTGAATTCAATATTCTTCTTTGTTAGCTCAGTAAGGGGTACAACAATGGTACTGAAGTTTTTGATGAATCTTTAGTAAAAGGATGCAAGTTCGTAGAAACTTCTCTACTCAACACAGGTGGTTAGAGTCGGCCATTCAACAATAGCTTGAATCTTTTCATCATCGACTCGCAAGCCTCCTCCACCAACTACATATCCTAGAAATATCACTTCCTCTTGGTAGAAACAACACTTCTTCAAATTGTTGAATAACTTTTTGGCTCGGAGTGCATCCGGTATGGCACAAAGATGGTTAAAGTGGCTTGACAGCTTGGAATTGTACATAAGGATGTTGTCAAAGTACACTATGATACACTGCTTGATCAAGTTTTTAAGCACATGGATCATTAATCTCATGAAGCTGCTCAAGGCATTTTATAGGCCAAAAGGAATAATCATCTACTGTCGAAGACCATGCTAACTTTTGAATGCAGTTTTCCACTTTTCTCCTAGCCTCATCTAAATTTGATGGTAGACAAACTTCAGGTTAATTTTATTGGAGACCTTAGCTCCATTCAGTTCATCTAACATGTCATCCAATATAGGGATAGGATACTGGTACTTGATCGTGATCTTATTTATGGCTCTACTGCCTATACACGTATGTTAGGTACCATCCTTTTTTGGTATAAGGAGTACTAGCACAACATAGGGGTTAAGACTCTCCCTTACATAACCTTTTGCTATAACCTTTTGCTAGTAGCTCATTGACTTGTCTTTGAAGCTTAATGGCTTATTCGGGGTTCATTAGATAAGTTGGTTTGTTTAATAGGGCAGTATTGGGTATCGAGTTAATGCAATGTTCAATGCCTTGGGAAAGGGGTAATCCCCCAAGCAACTATTTGGGAAACAGGTCGATATATTCGTTTAATAGCTCTTTGACCTTGAAGGGTAGCTCAATTTACTCCTTTGACTCTAGTAGTTGCTTGATCAACAGAAAGTTTTCTTAATGGCCTTTGTAGCTTCTTGGAGCTTGGCTCTACTCAAAATGAAAGTCTTCTTGGGTCCTTGGGTAAATTTAGCTTATAGCTTGCTAACTTGACAGGGTTCAATGTGATCTTCCTTCCATCCTTCTCAAATGCATAGGTGTTTCTAAATCCATCATATGCATAACCCTACGATAAAAAAGCTAAGGTTTACCTAGTATGTCATAGAAAATTTTATCAAAATAATTTCCAATATATATTGGTAGAAATATTTGCTGAGTGACATGTAGTACTCCCTTCTCATTTAGCCAATGTAACTTATATAGCTTTAAGTGTGAGCTAGTCGGTAACTTGAGCATTTTAACCAGGTTAGCAAATGCAACATTAGTGTAACTTCCATTGTCTACTATAAGCATACATACCTACTCATTCACCTTGCATGTGATGTAGGAAAAATTCTTTCTTTTCTCCTCTTCAGTAGAGGGTTCTAAACCCATTACTTGTTGAACAACCAAAAGTAGCTTGTCTAGATCTTTAGTAAACATATCTTCCTTGACTAATTATTAACTTCAATCCCTTCCTTCACTTCTTTTCCTCCCTTAGCTCCTCATTGGTGCTGTTTACCTCAATCTTCAAGGCATCTCCCTTGATAATCATAGTTCTTCGGTTCGGACATTGGTTGGCCATGTACCCAAACCCTCGGCACTTTAAGCAGTTTATCTGGCTCGCCTTCCTCCTAAATGCTTATCCCTTCTCATAAGTTTTCAACAGTATGTTACCATCAGTTGGTCGGACCTTTTGTTTAGCTCTAACATTTATTCTTCTACACGGCTCAGTACATTGCTAATCTCAGTAACTTCCTTAGGTGGGTTGGCCTAGTTAGATTAGTCTACTCATTGGAGGTCGGCTTGACCTATTCCTCCTCTGCCTTTTTATTCGCCAGGCTATTGTTATCGCCTCATCTGATGTAGTAAGCTACTAAAGCTCTACAACATCTCAAATGTTGCCTCTCAATCTAGTGAGAAATCTGGGTATTATTCGGGTTGATGGTTCATCTACTTCACATCGAATCATGAGTATTAAACCTCCTGAACATACTCATCAACAGTTCGGCCTCCTTGTCTTAGCTTTTGAACCTGAGCAAAAGTATCTTGCAAATAAGTATCTTGCAAATAAGTATCTAGCACAAATTTGTTTCTAAGTATCCTTTTCATTTTAGGCCAACTGTTAACTTCCCTATGTCCTTTTCGTCTCCTCATAATTTGGAAGTTCTTCCACTACATTATGGCATAACTTGAGAACTCTACAGGTCCTTCCTTTTTTGCGGTCTTCATACTAATAATAATAAAAAAGATGTTTAACCTTCTCTTGTCATTCCAAAAGTGATCTACATTTATAGAACCATTGAAGCTCAGAATCTAAAGCTTCACATGGTCAGCAACTTGGGGTGCTTGAACTCACTCTCCTTCCTCATTGTACTCTCCTTCCCTTCATCATCCATATCACCTAAGTCAATCATCCTTCGTATTTGTGCTCCTACTCCTCCACCTTAAGCTAGTTGAGTTGGGATTTATTCTCTTATAGGTGTATAGATGAACAAATTGATGTACTAAGGAAACTCCGCAGACTCATAAAGCCAACTCGATATGATGCACGAGTAGCTTAGTGAGGTTACTCGCTACTTAGCCTTGTTTAAGGGTTAGGATAAGAGTAAGATGATGGAAGTAAGCACACTTAGCTTACGAAAGGAGAAGTATATTCAATATCTAATGTGTGATGCCTTCTTGTAGCTACATATTACAAGGGTATTTATACCTAAAATGTTAGGGTATCCTACCTAAAATGAAAAAGATAAGTATTGCCAAAAAGAAGTAATGTATAAGGAATAATAAAGGGTATAAATGAAAATCTAAGAGATCAATGATTAGTATAGTAGAATCCTTTCACATGGGATTGGATACGCAGTAACAGATCATTAGAGAAGCTTCTGGCAAAAATAGGAAAATGTTATAGTTAGGATGGAGGTTGCCTGTTAAGTAGACTTGGGGTCCTTCCAAGTACATGTGATGAAGATGTGTGCTGGGGGTTCTTGGCACCAATTTTGTCTAGTTGAAGTTGGCAAGATCATGGCCGAGCAGACTCATGAGGGGCCGAACTGTAGGTGGAGCATATTGTAGGTCGATACTTGATTATTGAGAGATGAGAAGTTATTCAACTCGGCATATGGAGTTGGTCAATAGTAAGGATCAGCTTGGCTTTGATAGGAGTTGGTTGGAATAGTAGAATTCGCTTTGCTAGTCTCTCAAGACCTCATGCTTGCACTTGGGTTAAAGGTCCAATAGTTCAATTTCTATCACCTTTGGCCACTCCTTGTAGTTGATTATATCTCAAAATTTGGGGATCCTACTCCCAAGCAGCTTCTCATTACTTACTTGGTTCATGGACATTATATCTAGATGTTCGATTGAGTTGATCAATCGGATGAAAAGCTTGGAAGGCAGAAAAATTAAAATTTGGAAACTAAGATAACGGTACTAATGATTGACCATAAGCACAAACATGGTATACATTTTACATTATCTAACTCAGCTTGGTACTATTTGTTGTGTGACTAAAGTATATACGTGTTGTCTTGGTCATTGTTCCTTTAATATGTTTTATGTTATGCTATGTTTGTTATTCACTATCACTCAGTTCATAGTGAACTCAGTGGGATATGTTTTGTATTCGTAGGTTAAGGCGAAGCATAAGAGGGGCGCCACCATCACTAGGGAGGAAGACTTTTGGGAGTACGTAGGTTGGAGCAAGCTATTTTGGGAGAATGTTTTGTTGATCAAAGAAGTAGGGAGCTTTATGTATATATGTTATAAATAGAAAGGACTTAGATGATTTAAATAAACTTGTTGAGGCTAGGACTTTTATCTTGAAAAAATTTTTAGGGTATAAAGTTGAACTCCAAGTGTGATATTTTTATGAATAACTTCTTTAGTGTAAATAGTCTTGTTCTCTATTCTTAAAGTAGGTTAGTTGCAAATGTTACATTTAGGGCTAAGTCGTAATCTGACATTCTATCACGAGATAGGAGATTTATCCCCTCCTCATGTGCCTATGTGGTGCTTAACCATCCTTTACCTCATCATGTCTGCTTATATTATAGATGGTGAGCTAGCCTTTTTCCTTCTTGCTTTCCTAGAATTGATCCAAGTACTTCTATCTCAAAGAGTGCCAACTATAGCATTATCAATCTTCTCCATATGAGTAGAAGGCTCAACTTCTCAACTAGTTTTGGCTTAACATGGCTATCATTTGGAGAGTAACATCAGATCTCGACCAATTTGCTCATGGGAGGCCAACCTTGCTTTGCGAGAATACCCAACCCCATGAACAAATTGCTTACTAATGCTACTTACTTCACATTAAGCCTTAAGTTGAACACCATCACTTCCTTCCAAAATACAGGCCATGATATTCTCCCTTACCTAAATCTAGGACATCCTCGTCGTAGGGCCAACTCTTCGCCATTGCCTTTCTCCTTAAAATCATCAACTTTACTCCTCCATTGCCTAATTCTATGCTAAGACCATCTCCACTAGCGCTTAAGGCTTCTACAAGCATTCCTTTGCCCTTACCTTTGTCACCACCCTCTCCTTTTATCCTCCAAGATCCCCTTTTATTGAGTAGCACAACAATAGGGTCTACCATTTGAAGTATATTTCATTTTGGGAAAACTACACCTTTAGTCCTCAAACTTTATCATTTTTTCTAATTGAGTTTTTAAACTTTTATTTTTTCTATTTTAGTCCTCAAACTTTCTAAAAGTTTGAAAAAAAGTCCTTCGTTAGTGAACTATTAGTTTTTCTGTTAATAAGAGACTCTTTTGTAAACTTTAAAATAGTTTGAGGACTAAATTAAAAAAAAATAAAAGTTGAAGGACTCAATTAGAAAAAGTAGCAAAGTTTGAGGATTAAAAGAATAAAGTGTAATCTTCCATTTTTTTTCCTTTTTCATCCTTTCTTAATTTTTCTAGCAAAAAAAAAAAAGAAAAGAAAATATTACAACTTAATGAATTAGAACAGTTAAATATGTTATTAGATAAAACATCGATAAAAAAATATTTATCTTATCATAAATATAATCATTATTTATATTTTTCGATATATAAAAGTATAAAAATGTTCTAATTACCTTTACATAGTATCATTAAATTAAATACGATAATTATTTATGATCATTATTATTTACTTAATATAAAAATTAGAATAAGAATCAAATACGTTGTATAGATGTATGGGTACAGTTACTTTGCTAATATTAGTCTCCCAAAGAGATGGATCAAATTTGAAACATTCCTTCTTAAATTGTTGTAATATATAATATAATTGGCAGAAAAAAACCCCTATTGTTATAAGTAAATTTTAAAAAAATTATAAATTTAAATGTGATTTCATTCTATTAAAAATGTAAAATTGGATCACTGATTATTTGAAGAATTTATTAACCAAAATGGAAAAAGTACATCGAAAGGACAAAAATATTTTTCCTATATTTTCATTTTAAGATTTTTTTTTTTAGTTTTTCTTTATTTCAATACCTAAGTTCTTAAAAATAAACAAAACTAGCATTGTTGTTTTTCTACGTTATAAGTATCATTAAAAATCATGTCTTATAAGAACAAATATGTATATGTAGATAAGCATAGGTTGTAAATTAAAATACAAATAAATATATCGATCCTAAAAGGAAAAAAGAGAAAATTTACATTTTATACTTTTAGTTCTCAAAATTCAACACTTTTTCCAATTGAGTTCTCAAACTGTTATTTTTTTTTATTTCGATCCTCAAACTTTCCAAAAGTTTACAAAAGAGTCATTCCTTAACGGAAAAACTAAGGGTTCACTAACGGAAGACTTTTTTGCAAACTTTTGGATAGTTTGAGGACTAAAATAGAAAAAAAAAAACAAAAGTTTGAGGACTAAAAGTTTAGTTTTCTCTTTTATTTTCTTAAGATTTAGGTAGAGTCTTATTTCAATGCTGCTCACGACACAGTTGTCCCCTTTGGCAATGATGTCCTCACTTAGTGGCCGCTCTTTCCCTTGAGCTTCATCCACATGAGCCTAGTTATCAACAAGAACTATCTTTTTTATTTAGCATGTTAGGTAGTATTTAGGTAGCTCGTTTGGGTTGGAACTTCTTCGCTTTAATACCATATATTATGGGATGTGAGGTCCACCCCCTCATCATATCTATTTGTATTATGGATGGTGAGCTAGCCTATTTTCTTCTAGCATTCCTAAGACTGTTTAAAGCCCTTCTATCTTAAGGAGTGCCAATCGCCATTGTTGCCATTATCACTGGAGGCTCAACTTCTCAATTAGTTTCGGCTTAGCATGGTTATTATTAAGAAAGTGACATTAGCTTTTGACCAATTTGCTCCTGAGAGGCCAACCTAACTTTGAGAGAATTCCTAACCCCCATGAACAAACCACTTGTTGATGCCACTTACTTTACATCAAGCCCCAAGCTAAATACCCCTACTTCCTTCTAAAACATAGACTATAACACTCCCTCTAGAAACATTTTCTTAAAATTTACACTATTGAAATTGAAGACTGCTGACCTACAAAGATTACCATAGAAAGAATAGATTTTTCATTAGATTCAAGATTATATATCCATTAGAGAAGTCACTTTTTCAGTTATGCTGTTTTGAAAAGATAGAATATGCACCAGTTCCAATTCTAGAAGACAATCTACATTTGTATTTTAGTGGAGAATCTAATGCAATGTTTATGAAAAGTAACCAAGTACGTCTCAAAGATAACTTTGGAAAATGCTACCTATCCTTATCTTATTGTTACCTATGTCAACAACATCATCGTTAGTTAGTTTTAATCTACATCACTTTAAATGATTCTCACGATAGTTTATTCTCTTCATAGTGGACTTGACCTTTCTAGAGTGGCAAGTGGTACAAAAATTAGTTGTATGAATTGATATTTAGTTCAACCATTCTATGTTTAGACCATTTAGTTAGAAGGCTCTCCTATTAAGCTCACCATAGATGCCCTAAATAGAAAAAAAAGAAGAAGGATTAAGCAAGTCTATGGCTATTTTGAATCGTTTGCAGTTTTCCTATGTTATTTGTAGTTTAAACTCATCTAGTCACCAAAGTCAAGGTTAAAAAATTTTGATCTACAATGAGTTATTAATTGTAGTTTAGACTTCCATCATGGTACGATAGTCCTTAAATACACGCTCTATAATTTTAGATTCTTCTTTAATCTTTATCGAAATGACACTACTCTTAGTTGTTAAACCCCTTCATAGCAAATTTAACCTTATAAGGAAGATATTATGAATAAGTTTTCATACATGGATTTGAAATTTTTTGGATTGATAGGGATTTTTAAACCTACTTATAGCCTTTAGACATATATTGAATAGTTGATTTACCCTGTAACACCTTATAAGTCAACTTAGTCGTCACTTCATCGCTTTAGTCTCATTAACAAAATTTTATATCATCTTCTCTACCATTTTCTCAAGAAAGGTGTTTCCAAGTAGGCTTTTCAAGTAATTGTTAATATGGAATTCAATTTTCTCTTTAAGTTGCTAGTTTGAACTCTTCAAGCATTTGCGATCATAAGTTGTTTAGTATTTTAAAGGGAATGGTTACATAAAAATTCCATATAATACCATCAACAGCATGGTTTATAGATCTGGAAGGATTATTCTTCCCAAACTTTGATCTAATTGTTAAGTAACCCTATAAGCACTCCTTTAGGTCTAAATTTTTTTATGTGATGCTGATCCCAACTTTAGTCTACACTTTTCTCTATCTTCATTGTTGTGAACTAGGTTTGCAATAATTTCTTATTCTTTAATTTTTAGGCTAACATTACCACATATGATTTATTTCAAGCCCTTAGGCCTATTAGTTAGAACCTTAATAACCCCCCACCCTCTTCATCTTTCTACTTTTTGACTTTATCCTATGTATTTAATGCATCTTGTCCCTTGATCCCTAAAGGAAATGCCTATCGATCTTATCTAACTTATCTAGTAGGCATATGCCATATGCATAGCTTGTAAGTAGTAACTTTTTTTTTTTTTTTTTTTTGCTTTCAAGAATAAAGTTGATGATAACTTTCCTCCTCATGCTCAACATGTTATCTTTTTAACCAGTGAGCTTCCTCTTAATCTTTTCTAATATGAATGACAAATCATTGGTTTTAAGTCTACTAGAGTCTTTAAGTTTATGGATCATTGGTTCAATAGGACGACATAGCAAAACCCTTAAGTCTAAATCTGATAAATTCTACCCTAGAAGTTTAATTCAATAGATGACTAAACAAAACTTGGAGTGAAAGTTCAATAAATGACTTAGCAAAACCTTAGAGTCTATGCTCAATAGATGGTCTAGCAACTAAAGTCTTAAGTTTACTCTTGACAAATGGTGTAATAACCAAAACCCTAACTTTTGGCTTGATGGATATTCTAATAATCAAATCCCTAAGATTATGTTTAAGGATGAATTGGTAGATAGTTTGGTCAAACCTTGAGTCTAGTTCTAATAGATTCCTTGGATAGATGACTTGGTAAAGCCATCAAATCTAGTCCAGATAGATAGCCTAGTAAACCTAACATCTTAACTTCTATTGAAGGGCGGAAATAGGGTATCTCTTTAATCTTTTAAGGTAAGGTATTAATTGAACATCACCATATAGAGGGCTAGCTGCAAACATTCCATTTTTGCCTATATTTTTCTAGTTCCAAGTTAAAAAGAAAAATGATAAAGTCAGGAGGACCAAAAGAAAAGAGAAATAAAATGAGAAAGGAAAAAAAAAAGCTCTTTAGTATTTTAAAAAAAGAATAAAAAGAAATAAGTTATAAAAATATTAGGAGAGGACTCATTTTCTTTAAGATAGAAGCACCAATTTTAAGGTAGAATACAATTTGTAAAGTCATAGTGTATATAATGGATTTTGTGAATTTTTGAAAAATTGCATTTTCATAACCTTGCTTAGGATTGATTTCTTCACTTTAATGATGAAAATTAATTTTTTAAATCAAATTAAGCCCTAAGCATGGTTTAATAAAGCAACAATAATTTGTTTCATAAAAGAAAATTGAAAATTAAAAAAGGAAAAGAATGTTTAAATGTAAAGTGAGACCTAGTTATTATTATAAAGGAATTTATTTTTTAATAAAAATTTTTATTATTATTTGCATGAGGATGTTAACAAATATTGGTAGCCTAATTAATCAAGATAACTATTATCAAGACTATTAGTCATGGGTCCAAAATTCATGATCCACAAATATTTTCCCACCTTAAAAGATCCCATTAAAATATGAAATTTAGCTTAATTTAGCATAAATGGGAGCCTTTTTTGAAATAGTGAAGGCTCACATAGTAGGTTTTCATCCCTTTCCCCCCTCTATTCCATACATGGCTCACATGTAGCCTTCTAGAATGCACACATGTTATTAATGCCTTATCTTTAACCTTAAATCCTGATATCTACATTATTTCTACTTTTTAAGTGATTTTTGAAATAGAACCATTTCATGAGGTGTTAAAATTAGATCAAAATAAGGGGATAAACTTCAAATTCAAATTGATCTTATCCATGCCTTTTTGGGACTGTTATTACGAATAAAACATTAAAATTGTTAATTAGAATGTCCATAAAGCTTAGAAACACTAAGAATTATAACTAAAAATACTCGAATTAGGGCAAATTCAAGCTTTCTCTTTTTATTAGTTCGGTCGAGACCCATTTACTCTTTATCTTGAATTCCTCCAATTCTAGGAAAACTCAAACTCAATGTTGGTCTCAATTCAATTCAAGCCTTCTAATCTATAAGGAAAAAAAAAAAAAATTAGTCTTGAAGCACTAAAAAATACCCTAGTAATAAGAATCTAAATTTAGTCAAACTTGGGGTTTTTCAATTACAATTAGTCTCCAAGAGTTGAGATGAAACCATTACCGTACAATATTCCACTCTTCCTTGAGAAAGGGTGGTTAAATGCCTCCAAAGCCATCGATACTACTAGGGCATGTTGAGTAATGCTAAGCTCGAACCCAACCATAATCTAACTTGAATTTGATCCAAAGTTAGAGATCTGCTTAGAAGTTGGCTTGGTTTGCTAATCTTTCTCTCTCTTCAAATTTGATATATTTTTTTGGTGAAAATAATATAGATATATAAAAAAATCAAAATACAAGAATGATGTTTCTTAGTCATTTATTGCATTGTCTTAGTGATTCTTTCATGTTTTCAATGTTTTCATTACATGTTGAATATTTTAATTATATGTTGCATGATTAGATATTATAATTGCATTTTCAATTTATTAATTGCACGTTTAATTTTAATGATTGCATGTTTAGGGATTTGAATATGATGTATGCTTTTTTTATTGAAGCTAATATTATTTCATTTCTAGGAATATAATTGCATGTTATGCAATCTATGATTTTGATTACAAGCTAGTATGTGCTAGGCTTGCATAATTAGCTATATTATGATTATGCACATATCCACAAATTAATAATTGAAGGTTTATATGATGGGAGTTGAAATCCCAAGTTTGATTTGAGAGGTCATGGAAGAAGCTAAGCTCAAGAAGGCCATGTTAAGGTTCTGATTTCAACTAGTAAGATAATAAAATGCGAGTTTTGAAGCCGATAAAGACTTGTTATGAGGATAAGAGTGGTTGAGATTTGGATTGAAGGAACTTATACTAGAAAGCTTAGACAAAGAAAGATTTCGATTAAAAGCAAATTTGGATCATCAAAGAGATTGTTGAAAGTTTCTAAATGTAAGATATTTTCTAGATCAACAAGAGGTTCTGATTTTGAAGGAAGAGTTGCTGTTACTTCTAATAATAAGTTGAATGTTGTAGAATAAAGCTTCTAATAGGTGCATCACAAAAAATTTCTAACAATAAATTTCTAGAAGAAGTTGTTTAAGGGGGTAAATCATAATTTAAATTGGACATTATTCAAAATTTTTCGAATAAGGAAAGAGAATTAGATAGAGCCTAATAAATTAGAATACAATTGTAAAACCTAATCCAATCATTAAATAAAACAATAACAGGTATTGATAAGTCATAAAAGATAAGGGCATGATAGTCTAACCCAATATACTCATAAACTCTACCAATTATAATAAAAACCCTCTTAATCCTTAACCTTAATCCATATTTCTTTTATCTCCATCAACCTTTCTAAACACAACTCTGTTGACCTCTCTTTTGTGTGGAACAACGAGCATCCAATGAATACAGTAAGCTTCAATTATAGGTTTAGTTACTTTTGGGTATCCATGTTGTCAAGATTTCAAATATTCTTTTAAAGCATAATAAATCTTAGCAATATTAGTGAAAGACGAATAGGGTTTGCGTGTTCTCTTTTGAAATGGATCTCTTACGTGAAAATTTAAAGAAGAAGCATCCCATTTACAAAATTTAAGGAAGGATTCCAAGGTAAGACAAGATAAAATAGTTTTTCCATAAATCTATAGGATTTTGGTTTTAAGCTCCATTCTTTTATTTAAGGCTCGAAGAAAAGTGAATCTAATGTGATAAATTGTGGTGAATCATGAATTCCAAGAGTGTGTATTGGATTCCAAATTTATAGGTAAGAATCTCATCTATTTCTTTTATTTTTATTAAGGAATTGATATTTAGATCTAGTTATGGTGGTTGAAAGGAGAAGGGTATATTGCATATCTAACAATTAATAGGTGCTTGAATGTTAAACATGAAGAGAAATTCGTATTTGTTGACGTTAGGAATTTTGACAGGATTGATTTGAAGAACTAGTTGTGATAGTGGTTGAGTTTTGGAGTGGCAATTTACGTAATCGGAAGAACATGAGGGTGATCTTGTCTACGGTCCTTACGAATGTAGTAAGGCGAAGTGTATGCGAGGGATTTGAAGGAAATTATGGTTGAAAGCTTCATGACCAAAGTCTACGGCCATAATCTAGGATGTGTTCTTTGTTACGCCTCGAAGTCGCAGAGTCGCAATAGTTCCGCCTTGTAAACCATTCTATGATAGTAACTGGTCTTACAGTGCTTACCATAGACATGATCTACACAAAGCGTCGACGACTGCTCGCTTTGAAGTAAACAGTCCGATTAAAAGCTTAACTACAATTATGATAGATATTATAAATTTCTAATAAACATGTATAATTATATATAAGTCTACAGAACATCCTAGGAAATTCTGCATATTCACAACTGTTCACTAATTTACATAATATCTTTTAGTCTTTCATCCTTAACTACAATGTCACTTTAGTTACACATTATTACTAAGTAACTTGATCCTCACACCCCAGGCTTAAAAACGGACTAACATCTGAGTAATTGTAGGGCGGCATAATACTTGAAGTGTTCAGAAATCAGGACCTGCAAAAGGATCTATAAGGGTATGAGTAACTACAACTTAGTAAGTTGAATTGGAGACTCATGAATACATATAAGCACAAACAGGATTATTAAGTAATTATTTTCATGCAAAGCAACAATCAAGTGTCATTGCACAACGTAGTTCGGTCCATTGTGAAATCAGAGAAATTTCACCCACTTCAATTCGGGTTGAGAAGTTTTCATGTTATGCAGCAGCTCACAACCAAATCCAGGCTTGTGCAATGGAGACCTCGCTCCTCTCGCGACTACCTTCGAATCATTGACTTCACCCTCACCGTGACCTCCTCTCCTGTCACTTAGTTCGACTAAGGATGAAGAAGGGACCATTTTGCAATCTTGTGTTATCCTTTTTGAAGGGGTCGGTATTTGGTTGGAGAATCCTATGATCCCATAACGGGTTGCAATGCATGACATTTTTGGTTATTAGGGTCGAATAAGATTAAATTTCATTTAGGGTGTTCAAACAATTTCACACCAATTCAATCAATCACAAAATCACTCACATTACAAATTCAGCATGAATTCAGATACATTAAACACATGCGTAAACTACTTACAATCACAATCATATACAAGCCTAAGTCTCCGAGTACCATAAAACTAGTACTCTATTACAATAAGTAATAACCTAACTTACTTGGAATTTCTCAATCGCCTGATAACTTAGTTGCAAGCCGATTTGTCTCTAGGTGTCCTATAATACAAAGAGGTCTTTTTAGTACTTATACTTTAAGGATTCATATTCTAAGTTATAATTTAACTCTGTTTTCCATGTATACCTATTATATACTAATAATTCTTTCTACTCTATTTCGAGGTTTAGACCCTAAATTTGATTCCGATTTTGAGTCTTAAGTCCTAAATATGCTCGAATCCTAATGTGAATTTAATCACATTAAACTTGAGTATTCAAATATCTTATTGGGTCTTAACTCAATATTCTAAACTATTCGGTATACGTTATTCCCAATTGGGGTATCGGATTTATCCCTGATGTGAGAAAATTTTACATTTTTATACAATTACCTAAAATTCAATCTTAATTCAGATTTAGTAATATTGTGATTTTTATTCCAATATTATCTAAATAACCCTAATTTTTTTAGATTTATTAATTTTCAATTCCACATATTACTAATTTCTTACAATAACTACCTAATTTCCTAAATTAACTATACTTAATACTCCAAAGGCTAGGATTAGGGTTCCACATAAGAGATTAACATCCCTAAACATCTAATTACTATCTAAATCAGTAATTAGTATCTTAATTACTTAATTAACCCGAAATTACCAAATTTTTTCATCATTTTAGGGCTAAAAATTAACTTAAAAATTTTGAAAATTAATTTTAAAAAAATGACTTCATAGCACTGTTGTATATCACATAAGCATTCTACAGGAAAAAATTGAGCTCTAAACTACACTCCTAAACTTATTTATTTCTCGTATTAATCATGCTCGGTTTTTATCAATTTGTTAAAAACCCTATATTTTCAGACGTAATTAAACTAAATCACTATTTTCCCTAAATCTACATATAATAAAACCTCAGAATAATAAGTTTCATAATTTTCTGGGCAAAATAACTAATTTTACAAAATTATTCAAAATCAGGGCAATTAAGGGACTCACCGGCTTGATGCTTTTTGGCCGTCCAAATCCAGTCTAAGTGTGTTGGTAGGCCTAAACGGTGGGGCTGGAGTGGTGTGGTGGTGGTGGCTCGGTCCTAGGTGGTGGTAAGGTGTAGGTTTGGCTCACTAGCCAAATCTGCACAGTTTCCTTTTCTTTTTTCTAGATTTTCTCTCAAATTTTTGAAGTTTCCTATTTTTCTCTGATGCTAAATTGTCCAAAGGAGTTCTCTGAAATTTTCTCTATTTATAGACATTTTGGGTAATTAATATGTATTAATTTGACATGACATTGCCCAATTTCCTTGATTTTTGGCTTTTGTATTGCTTAATTCTAATTGGTTAATTTTTCTTTTTCAGATTCTGACCTACCATGACCATATTTGCATTAATCCACACTCTTCTGATTTTTTTTTTTCTGATTTTTCTTAATTCATTTAATAATTTTCTTTAATTATTTACTAAGTTTTTGGCCAATTTAAGTAATTTCGCGTATTTTTATCTACACGTAAAAACATGTGGGATACATGTGAACATTCCTAATTATTATTTAGGTCATTCTATGATTTTTAGTATACATATAATCTATCTCTAATAATTTATTAGGTATTAAATTACACTTTTCGCCTTTTTGATAATTAGAAATTATTATATTTAAAATTTGCAAATTTTGTAGTCTCCTATTTTATTACTTATTTTCTTAAATTCAAGTTTACAGAGTCATTTTTATTAATATTTCTCTCCATAGTTTATAATTCGGGTTTGATCGGATCCTTTCACCGGTCACCTTAAACCTTATGATCTAAGTTCAATCTTACAGTCTCTTGACTTAACTTTAGGGCTTACATTCTTGTTGTTATTCAAATAGAGAGAACCATTGCCAATGTCCATGATCGTGATTCTAGGGTGTGGACTTGCAATTTCTCTCTTCATTTTATATTTCTTGTTGTTATTCGCCTAAACCATAACTTAATTGGTTCTAAACAAGTTTAGAAGTATAAATTGTTTCTAAACCCTTAGGTTAAACTAAAATTTGAGCTAAAAAATCTAGTAAAGATAAATAAGAGAACCTCACTATGAAGAAAACTTGGAAATAAATTCTAAGAGTTGTTGTAAACCCTTAGAAATTTTAGTATAAGTTAGGCTAATCACTATGAAGGATTTAGAGATATATGCGAGATAAGCTAAAATCACTAAGGGAGATTTGAGAGATATGAATAAGATTAACTAGTACACATATAAATAGTGATAAGACCCTCTACAATTTCTTATAAATACCCATAGAATTGAGAAGTCGAGTGTAAAAATGCTATGGTTAACCTAAGTGAACTTAAAGATAATAATGGATTAAAAGACTTACCTAAGCTAACGAGACAAGTAAATTAATCTTTAGAACAAACAAATGTGAAAGAAGCTTTGCTTACTCAATGGACTTAACATAAGCAAATTATATCATCAAAACAAGTTATGAACCAACTAAAACCTTAACAAAATTGTTAAGAACTAAAGTTACATGTAAACTTATCAAGATCATGGAAAGAAAAAGGAACTAACCTAGTACATTCTACAAGTGGTGACAACTTTAGGAGTACATCAACCATTTTTTTTCACATGAGAAAAGACTAAAAAGAAGGCTAGCCATCAAAGAATCTAGAAGAAAAGAAGTAAAGTGGGAAAAGCATTTGATTAAGTAAAGGATGAGGTAATATTTCATAGAAGAGAAGAAACATGTGCAAATTACAACATGATTCCATTGTAGGCACCACATGAATTAGGAAATCCACCCATTTAACTTCCCTTGCAAATCTTTCTCAAAGTCTTGCATGGATCAATTTAGGGCAACATGATGTAATCATCATTTTACTAAATAAACCCCACCACTTAAGTTTTGGAATGCATGTGTTTCCATCTAACAAAAACATCACACTTGTCTTTCACTTTCACTACAACACACATTCAACAACCAACACATTCCACCAACCATTCTTACGCTACTCATAAGGAGTCTATTAGCTATTATTTAACAGTTTCAAGGATTAAACATCACCAAGGTTAGTTCTAACATGTTTATCAACAACTCTATTAATATTCCTCAAGAAAAAGACCATTTGTAACACCTTTTCTTCAAATGAAGGAAATTATTCTAAGGAAGCAAGGTAAGTTCTTCAACTCCAAAAACAAAGGTCTATGGGTTTAAATCAATACTCACATGTTTTTCAAAAGATGAGATTCTTTATCAAAACCATATTTAAACTTTTCATTTATTTTGATTTAAACCCTAAACCTTTACTAAATGAGGGAAACCTTTATAAAACAACTTTCTTTTTATGAGTCTTTGTATAAAAAGATGTCAAAAACATGATTTAAGATTTTAACACTTAATGAAAGAGTAAAATAGCAAGGGATAAAACAAGTGGATAAATCCATGCTGTACAACATCATACATATCATGTCTGAATAATTTCCATGACTTGGGACTTATGGACATATTTCCTCCTTTTCATGACTTATGGACAAATATGACATAACTCTGCCTTAATTTTTACTTATCGCTACAAAACTGTAACAATTTAGACCCTATTCAAGGACCAAGGAAATATTGTAATGGACACTTATGGACATATGAACTATTTAGACTATGAATAAGGACCATTCAAACATAACATGATAAACAAACTATTAAATATAGCAAATCTAAGGTATAAAAGACTTCTAAAAGAAAAGCTCAAAACAAAACTTTAAAGAAAACTTGAAATAAATGCTTAGTAACAAACATCTTTATCAGTTTCTTTTCATTCTTTTAGGTGTTCTTGAGTTGGATTTGATGGAAGATTACTACAACAAATTAAAAAGATGGTTATTACTGATATGTGCTAATAGTTAGTTGCACCCTTAATATCTATATTTTAACTAATTATGTATGGAGTTTTCGAGAAGAGTGTGTACTTGATTTGTTTGTTAATATGCTTAAGGATTTTTCTCGAAAACATGGTTGATAATAGTGATGTGATGTGATTCTTGTGAATGTTTGATCTTGTGTGTGATTACTAAAAAAAAAAAAAGTTAAGCATATCAAAACATTAATATCAAGCGAACATGCATAGCATTTTGCATAAGTGCATTATTTGCCACTATTTGTCACGTAAGGAATAAAGAGGCTAAAACTTTCCTTATCTATTGCAAACTAAGTGACTTTGGGGTTGGATGTGCATTAGATGAGGTTGTGTCCATTCTTTTGTTTTGGGCATGCATACATTTGGAGGTTAATTAAGGATCTAATCAATCCTTGATCATTTATGTGGTCAAAGAAGGCGTCTCTTATTAACATGTCATTTAGGCCTTCTTAAGACTAATGAAGAGATTTTTCTCTAATGATTTATATGATAGGCCTTAGTGAACATTTCATTTGGTTCATTTGACTTATTGGAATATTCTTTTTACTTGGTTTATGATGGATCTAAGAAGAACATGTTTCTTTTAGTTCTCCTGAGTGATCGAGGGATTGATTCTCTTGTAGGGTTAGGGAAAATGTTATCCATTTGGTTCTTTAAGGTTGATCAAGGGGCATTATCTCTTGGTCACTATATTAACATGGATACTAGTTCAACCGAGAAGGAAGATTTTGCGGCTATTTTGTTAGGGTGGCCAAAGATGTCATGCTAAGTGACTCTTATGTTATTTGGACACCTGGACTTGCTATGTTTTGTATGATTGCATTGCACTTGCTTATTAATTAACTTGCTTAAAAAGTGGTATGAGTGGATAACTTACTAAGCTGGTTGTAGATTATGCCTATAGTTTTGATTTCTTGTAGGAACCATACTGGGTCTTCCTAGGGAGATCTAATCCAATGGTGAGTAATAAGGTTCTAATAGTGGGCGTAGGAGAGAGCATACAAGGAATTAATCTTTATATTTTAGGAAAAACTTTGCTAGTTTAAAGTGTAATATGTATTTAATAGAAAGACTTACGATTTTGTTTTATAAAGTTTGTAACTTATATTTATTCAATAATATTTGAACTTTGATTTTATACCATGAAGTCTTTGATACTTTATGATTAGTCTAGTGTTGACGCTTCATGTGCTTATTAGAAGCAACAAGCGGATGGTACAAAGATATAATTAGTTACTTCTAGTTAGTATATGGTGGTTTGTCACTATTAGACTATCTTAAGGGCCATGATAGTTTTTATTGTTTCATTATAGCTCACATATTGATCTTGAAAGGACCTTTGATGTAGATATTACCAATTGTTCTTAGGTTTCAAGTACTGGATACTTGTTTGCTACTTGTGGTTGTTTAGCTTAGATATTTTAACTAGAGTTAATTAATTACTTGGCATTAATTTTGTGTATTACATTTGCTTGGCTGGGCTTAAAGGACTAAGAGGACCAATGATCTTAGGGTAACACCCTAATGATCCTTGTATGATGTTGTCTTGAGTAGAGTCATGCTTGGAAATGATCTAGGTAGATTGAAGGCATTTTTTGGTTTCTAGGATATTAAGGAGGACTCAATCCCAATACTATATGGTATTATATATATGTGAATGTGTGTTGGGGTCGTGAGTACCATCATGTAATTGGTCTGACTAAAAATGACGATAATAAATTAGTGCATGATATTTATTGTTTCTTAAAATGTACGTGAATATGTGAATGCTTACTCTAGGCATGTGTATATGTATTCCATATTAGGTTTTGGCTCATCCTATTTAAAATTTTTTAGGTATAAGTATTTAAGTAAACTTCATAAAGGCAATGTTATAGATTTGATCATTAAGTTACCAAGTTGGGGAGTGACGATTATAATTTTAATTGTAAAGAAGATAATTGAGTAGGATTAGCTCAAATTTCATTGTACAAATAAGTAAATTCTTGTTTAGTATTTTATGAGATTAATTTTTAGATAAGGACTATTATAGTTTAATCTACAATCGGTAAATACTAGTTCAACAGTTCATGATATTACGTAGTAGTTATTTTATTTTATTTAAAGATTAAATTTAATGAAAATATTTAGGGATCTCAATAGGTATTTGGAAAATTTAGTAAATGGTTATGCTTGACGTGTTAATAAATGATAGGAACACGTAACGGGTTGTAATGTTCCAAGTTTTTGAGTGTTACAGTTAAAGCGGTATTTGAGCTTAGGTTATGAATCTTTAGAAAAATTAAGCAATTGATCAATAGGATGATGAGAAAATGAGAGGGGCAGAATATGTGTTAGATATGAACCTATGAGTAAATTTATGATATTGGTTTATAGTTATATGGTGTTATTTTATTAATGTTATTATTTAGTTGGAGTTATATAAATGATTATTTTAGAGATATAATATATATATATATATCATTCTCTTTGTTATTTGAGAGAACTTACTCCCATTTCACCTAAAAATAGGAAAAACTAATACGTATTAAACTGACAATAAATTGGAAATGATACTAACTAATGTAAGGAGAACTTACTCCCATTTCAAGATCCTATAAAATGTAATATATATGCCCAAATAGAAGTAATAAATTAGACAATCAAGGACAAATCGGATATTCATGGACAAAACTTATGTAGAAATGACTTGTTATCAACTACTAAATTAGGGAGCTAATAACTAACAAATAAACATTATGTAATGATAATAAATATTATAGAATCATTATATCATCACAAATACGTGTTAAATCTTTGTTTACTAATAAAGAATTAAGATAGGAAACTAATAAAGAGAAATTATTAAATAAGAATTAAATTACCATAATGGTGATAATGTTTATAAATTAGAATAATTAAAATAATTAAATATGAGTGAAAATGAAATGAGCAAGACTCTTAAACTTTAAACAAAAAAGAGATCAACCAAGATACCTACGCATTGATCATGTCATCTGAAATTTTGTTATCTTATTCATTTTTTTTTTTTGAAATGGAGTGATAATCACATAACAAGATATACACCAAATTTCAATGCTTCAGTAAAGGTTCATCTAAAGCACCTCTTTAAGGACAGAATTTCTATTTTTAGTTAAATAATAGCAAAAATACTAATACCAGTGATTGTACTACTAGTAGTTAAAAAGATATTTACATTAATAAAATCATTATTCCCTTATACTCTTATAACAAAAAAAAGATGAAGATAAGGTAATAAAAGAATAATTATAAACAATAATAATAATGATGATAACAACAACAATAATAGTAATAAACCCATATATATGTTATCTAAAACTAGTATCCATAAGAAACAAATAAACTTGTAATACGAGAATATATAAATATATGCTACACGAACAATTAGTTACAACAAATAGATTTGTATGTATGAGAAAAAAACTATGTTAAAAGATTTTACATTGATAAATGCTAAGCATGTATATGTATGAGAAAGTATGATGAATTCATGTGTTTTGGTCTACTTATATTCTATGTTGCCTCATATCGTACTGAGTCTCATAGTGTCACATCGTATTGTGTCTTCTCATATCCCATTCAATTTGTGTCACATCATGTCATATCAAGTCCATATCTTGTGCTAAGTCATGTTTGGATTCGCAATGGTTGCTCATATAAATATATATATATGTAGATTTTATAAACAATCTATTATAAAGGCTTGATAAAAATACTTATATCATCAATATTACATAGGCAATGAATCTTAGTGATACACACATCAACAATAACAACGAATCTAATTATATGTACCCATTGACCAATGACAAAAATATTGATAATAACAATAGTAAGATATTGGTAACTTATAACATAATATATACATTTGAACATACTAAATAATTATAAGGATGAATAAGAAAGAATTAATATGGTGATCTTATAATAACCCTCCATAAATATTTGCATCAGTGTAATTCCTAAATAAAGAAGTGATCAATAATGAAATACTACTAATATTGAAACAAACTTGTTAACTAATAAATAATAACAAGAATAAGAAATAAAATCAATCATGATAGCAAGATAATAAAATAATAAGTACATTAGTGGTAACATTTCCTATGTACACATAGTAATGAGAAGAAAGCAATATGATAAGTGTAATAATAGTCTTAACTCTAATAAATTTAAAAGTAGCATTTGAAAAGAATCTGAACATTTTTATATACATACGCAAATAAGTAAATAACAAGATAAAATGTGTTTGTAGTTAAAATCATAATTATAATAATAATAGAGTTAGTTAAAATAAGATATAAAGAAGTAAATAAAATAGTATATCAAATCTTTAAATAATGAAATGTAAAGATTATAAATCTTAATATTAAAGAACATTAGCATTAATGGAATGGCATAAATAATTATGAATGCAAGATCGTAATGTAGTTGTAATATTTTCTTTCCTTAGAAATAACAAAAGTAAGAAGTGTGATGGAAAGTAAACAACTACCCGAAAGAGATATGGAAAATGTTAATAGTATTAGAGGCGGGAATAAAATCTTGAGACCACCAAACTTTATAAAGTTGGAATTTATAAGTGAGCAAATAGAAGGTGCTTAGTCCTTAAATTTATGAGTAGGGAGAAACGGGAAGTAATTTTAGGAAATTTAAGATCCATAATTGGAGGAATAAGATATAAATGGTGAAAAGATTTTGAAAACTCAAATTCTAACTAAAGAAATTACAAGATAAATATAAGGAGAATGAAGGAAAATCCATGTAGAGAAAAGTTGTTGTGGTAGTGCATCAAAAGTTGGAATTAAAAATTTGGAGATTATGAAGAGTAATAATGTTAGAGTTCATTTAATAAATAAGAGAAGTTTTCATTAGGGGTATGATTTGGTGAGATTGGAAAACAAAACTAGGAAATTCAAGATTCATTAAGTTGGGATCTAGTATATGATTGGCGAAAAAAAAAATTAAAGAAATTAATTTAAAAGAAGGGATTTGCAAAATGTTGGGAATGATACAGGGAAGGAAATTTTATGGACGGAAGTTAAAAAGACATAAAATTTACAAATATTGAGTCATGGGGATGTCGGTTACAACATGGAGGTATTAAGACAGTAATCTAAATAGGCTTAAGTTCTTTAGGTTAAAGTGGATTAAGGGATCAATATGGTGGAAATATCAAAATAAGAGGAATAGTTATGAGTAATATGATCAAAATTTTATGATTAAAGTATATCATATTGATCCATCCATTCACCTGAATTAAGTATCGGAGGGCCCTCGTTGGCTTAACTATAGGTAGATTTCTTGTAGGCTTACCACTACGTATAGCAATAGGACCACCAGACAACTACTTTACAGTGATCCAAGCATCATAATTTGGTGCCTATTGATATTAGCTCAACAACCCTTAAGCTTCTCACCAAGACGATAGTGGCAAGTCACTTACAGGATCCAAATTATTCACCATTCTCAGATAACAACATTTTAACGTCATTTATCTAGACCCTTTCTACTCTTGGCTAAGATATGAATGACTAAAAGTATAGGTGCTACTAACACTCCTCAATACACTCGAGGGAAGGGGGGGAGGGGGTGGGTGAGTATCATTTGGCTAGGTTGGAATAACTTTGTGTCAATTTAATTAAGGAAAATCAAGAGCTATCTGAAAACAATGACAAAATTCTAAGCCTTATCTGAAAGAATAATTTGCCAACTCAAAATCAAGAGTATGGAGGTGATAGCACTGAAGACTCTGATGATTCCATCCATTTACCTGAATTACCAAAGAAGTAGGTTGGAGCATCACATGGAATTTCTACCCTCACACTTAAGCATTTGGATAAGGGAAAACAACCACAATAAGGGCACCATGTTGGGCCTTTGCATGTTAGTGCCCTTGCCATTACTAGTCACTAGTTTATGATCAAGAAGGTCATTTTGTTCTTGAGATTTTGGAAGAAGTAATACCACTACATGTCAAATTGCCACAATTTAAGACATAGAACAGATTAAAGGACCCAGAGGATCATCTTGAGTATTATCATACTCTCATTAAGTTGCACAAATTGAGTGATATCGTGGCTTACCAATTGTTTCAAGCATTTCAAGCTTAACATGATTTCATGTTTCAAGGACTTAGTAGAAGTATTCTTGCAACACTTCTTTGCTAGCAAACTTCCAGTTAAGGACTCATCCATCCTTAACACCATAAAGCAGAGGTCAAATGAATTTATTAGGGATTATTTAGCTTGGTTTATGGTCAAGATGGTCTAAATTCCTGAGTTGAATATGGATGTTACTTGAATGTGGTGATTATGGAGTTAAGCCCCATAGAGATTTCTTCAAGTCCTTAGCCAAGAACAAACCCAAGATATTTATGGAGTTTAAGGCTAAAGCTACATCCTATATTTGGTAGGAGGATAATATCAAAGCCCAATGTAAAGTTGGTTAAAATAGATCTGATCAAAAGAATGACAACAGTAAGAAGAGCTTGAAAGACCGACTCGATGATCATGATGACTGGTATTTTGGAGGTGGTAGTGGTGGCAAGAAGAGGACATGCATTCTGACTTACTTCCTTCACACTCCTCTTAAATGCCTAATATTGGACATATTGACGAAAGTTCAAGACCAAAGGATGTTGCAAGGCTTGCACGCATAAGGGGAAACCTATCATGTAGGAACTCAAAGAAGTATTGTGATTTTCATTGCAACAGAGGCCATAACACTAACAAATGTATTTAGCTCAAGCATGCCATTGAAGATGCGATTTGGCTAGGATATCTAAGTAAGTTTTTAACCTATGATGCCAAGAACATTGAATGCCCGACTTAATACTAAAGAGATGAGTAAGAAAATGAAGATTGGGCTCCTTAGAGTAGGAGATAGGTAAGAGAAGGAGGTAATAATAGGGCTCTGAGTGGTGTTATTAACACCATTGTTGGAGAACCCTCTACTTTAGGTTGGTCTTGCCTAATGAGCTCCACTAATGCCATGTAATATGTTTATAATATGTAGGGTAAGAAAGTGAAGGTAGAAAATTCCATCTCTTTTACAGAGAAGGATTTCGAAGGCGTGTAAAGGCCTTTTGATGATGAATTGGTAATTAGTATAATGATTGCCAACTTCAAGGTCAAGAAAATCTTAGTTGACATTGGAAGTTCAACACACCTTCGACCAAATGAAGCCAAAGATGAAGGCGCAGTTGAGGTCATGTTGCTATGATTTATATGCTTTTAACAACTAACCAACATGAGTGTTTAGTGTAATTTCTCTTCAAATCTAGATAGGTGATGGTGAAAATGTAGTAGAGGATAAGGTAAATTTCCTTGTTGTTAAGTGTTGTCGCCTCATAACATGATTATGGGCTAACCTTTCAACATTTATTTGGCATGGTCCCCTTGACGGCATACCTGAAGGTAAAATTTCTTACTTCCACTAGAGTTAGGGTATGTAAAGGAGATCAATAGTTGGATAAGTCATTATATTTGAGAGCTCTAAGATGTGAATAAGTTTTTCATGTAGAGGCTGATCCGGAGAAAAAGTCTAACATTGTAGAGAATGTTGTAGAAGATCTTGGGGAGATTCAACTTGAAGACGACCCCATGAAAATGACCAAAATTGGTAAGCCATTGCCTACTAAAATTTGACAAGAATTGATTAAATTTCTTCAGAATAATGCCAATGTCTTTGCATGGGCTCCCTTAGATATGTTGGTAAACCCAAGAGAAGTAATGACACATAAGTCGTAGATCAATCTCAATACGATAGTTATACAACAAAAGAAAAGGCATTTTTCCCTTGAAAGGCAAGTAGCCATTGAGGAAGAAGTTCAGAAGTTACTTGAGGCAGGGTTCATTAAGGAAGAGACTTGTTTGACTTGATTGGCCATGATAGGTGTCATGCCCCGAAGCGGCAGAGTCATAACAGCCCCGCCGTATAAACCATCCTAAGATAGAAGTTGGCCTTACAACCGCTATCTTAGACCTGTTTTACACAAGGCGTCCACGACTAACCCGCTTTGAAGTAAACGGTTTGTAATTTAAATAATTCATTTACCTAAGAAAGTGAGAAAAGTTATATATAATTCAGAAATGAAAAGTAATAACATATGTGTTGATTCTTCAATGTTTTTCTTAGCCAGCACCTGCACGACATCTATAGGGATGTGAGCAACCACAGCTCAGTAAGTTAGGACGGAGGACTTAAAACTATACCATACACACGACAAGGTTTTCAATCACTTATTAGGTGCAATTTATGTGCAAGCAAATGCCATCGCACGACGTTGTCTGGCCCGTCGTGAGATTAGAGAAATTGCGCCCGCTCTAATCCGGGTTGAGGAGTCCGTTAATGTAACAGCTCACGACCAAATCCAGGCTTGTGTAATGGAGACCTTGCTCCTCTCGCGACTACCTTCGAACCACTGTCTTCATTCTCGTCGCGACCTCCTCTCCTGTCACTTAGTTCAATTGAGGATAAAGAAGGGACCATTTTGCAATCCTGCACTATCCCTTTCGAAGGGGTCGGTATTTGGCCAGAGAGTCCTAAGTTCCCCTAACGGGTTGCCATGCATGTCTGATTATGATTACTGGTCGTATATTTGATTAAGTCCAATTTAGGGTGATCAATTATTTCATACAAATTAGACAATATATGCCAGAACAATAAACAGAATCATAGCATCACCCATAGTCAAGCACATGCACACATTCAATTATCTAACAAGCACAACCAAGCATAATCTTGAGCCTCCAAAATACAGCATCATATTAATCCCAACTTACCTCGACTCCTCGCTCACTCACTCGAAGTCCGATTTGCTTAGGCCGTCGCCGATCATCCTTATAACACAAACGTGGTTTCGGTTTTCATATAACTATTATAGGTTCATTTTATCCTATAACGCTTATTATTAGGTTTTGTTTAGGGTTTAATATGCCTAATTATCTAGGTCTTAAGTCTTTTATAATTATTCTAGGTTTGGGGTTAGGTTCGGGTTCGGTTTCCACATCGATTTCTAAATTAGGTTCTAGTTCGATTTCTAAGTAGTATTTTATATTCCAACCCTAGAAATTTGTTTCAACCCATAATGTGAAATTAATCACATCACTTCCCGATCTTCTAAATACCATCTTTACCCTTAGTCAGTATTTATTTTACTCGGTACACTTAAGTCCGTATTAGTGTACCGAATTCGCTCTTAATGTGATAAATTTTTACATTTTTCATATAATTACATAAATTCAAGTTTCTTATCAGATTTATTATATATCCTTATTATTTATATAATATCAATTTTTATCCTAATATTTTCTATTTATTATATTTTCAAAAATTACATATTATGCATTATTGCCTATTATGTACATAATGCATTTCTAATATTTCTATCACTTTAATTACCATTCCTAAACATAAATTATCATTTCAAAATGTCTAAATTCATCCTAAATCATATTTTACTCCTAATTTCCCTAATTTACAAAATTAACTTAAAGTTAACTATTTTTCCTTATTAATCATTTACTCATAATTAACCTAATAATTACATCTAACACCCTAAATGCTACAAGTATCATATTCCATCAGATTTCAACATCCTAAAACACATAATTATTCACTAAATCAGTAATTAATCATTTAATTACTTAATTAACCCTAAATTACCCATTTTATGCCTCATTTTAGGGCTTAAAAATTATCTAAAAATTTCAAAAATTAATTTTTGAAAACGGGCTTCATAGAACTATTCTATATCATCTAAGTAATCTACACAAAAATTTTGGGCTTGAAACTACACTCTTAAGGTCATTTATTTCTAAACCGAAACATGTTGGATTTTGCATGATTTCTTAGGAACCATATATTATGGGGCATGTTTTTATCAAAATAATATTTTTCCTACAAACTACATACAAAAATATCTTATAATAACAAAATTCATAATTTTATAATAATATTTACTATTTTTACAAAATTATACAAGAATCGGGCTAGAAATTGAACTCACCGATCTGGGTGGCTCTGGCCACCATCGGCCGCGGTGGCCTTGTCAGATGGCATGGGCGCTACCACCACTGTGTGGTGGTGGTGGCCGTCCACTTCCAGCTTCTCGTCTGGTGGGGGTTCCCTTTAAAAGCCCTAACTGCACAGTTTTTCTTATTTTTTTTTTAACTCGAATTTTTCTCTCAATTTTCGCCTTTCTCTATTTTTCTTACTTTTCAAACTACCCAAATAAGCTCTATGATTTTTCCTGCTATTTATAGGGATTTAGGGGATTTATTGTGCATTAAATGGGACAAGACAATTGTCGGCTTTTGTGTTGTCTTAATTTAATTGGCCGAATTTTTTCTTATTTTTCCTAGCTGCCATGATCCAATTCTGGATCATTCATGATTTTTCCTGATTTTTATTTATTTTTCCGTAATTAATTATGAATTTTCTTTAAGTATTTAGTATTATTTTAGCACATTTTGCGTATTTTATGTAATTACGCGTATTTATACGTAATGTAAATTCATATATAGTACAAATAAGTATTCGTAAATATTATTTAGGTCATTTTATAATTTTTGGTATACATATAATTTATCTCTAGCGATTCGTCAATTATCGAAATGTATTTTATGCATTTTCGATAAATGATGCGTTATATACTTAAAATTTGATATTTTTATAGTCTTTTATTTTATTACTTATTTTCTTAAATTCAAGTTTACGGGGTCATTTTTACTAATATTTCTCTCAATAGTTTATAATTTGGGGTTTGATTGGATTCCTTAATCGATCGTCCAAAACTTAAGTTCTAAGTTCAATCCTACGGTCAATTGGCTTAGCTTTGGGACTTACAATAGGGATTAAGGACTAATCACACGCTCTTAAACCTGAAAGCTAGCTCAAATGGTTCGCCAAGTTGTCCAAGGTGAGTTAAGTGCTAAGAAGCAGTATTTTCCCTAGCTCAACCTACTGAGCTACTTCACTCTTTACACTATCTAAGGAACTGCCAAGGTGATCAGCCGACATGCTGAGCCGCCCCCTCTACAAAACACCAGTCTAAGTACTAAATTAGGTTACAGCCAACCCTACAGTACTAAGGCTGATGTAACAATTGTTAGGAGCCAACCAACTGAGGTTGACCCAAAAGTGAGTTGTCCCTAAGTAAACCCTTGTCTAATCTAAGCAATCGAAGCTGTCAAATTGTCGACGTTGACTAAATCTAATCAAAGCCCACCCCTACTCGGCTCGCAGTATTATGGGGACCATAGAATAAGAAAAATTATGCACGCGTTGTCCTTTTGACATCCGTACTGTCCTTTCTAACAAAGGATATTCTTTTGGCACAATTACATTAATACCCTTGTAAATTCCCCTTTTCTTAGCTAGTAGAAATCCTTTTCTGTAATTTCCTGTAACCTAGGACTTACCCTAATTAGGTATTATAAATACTTATAAAATTGTAATAGCTGTAATGATCAATATACAAAGAACATGTTGAACTTTCTTACTCTCTTGAGGTAAGTGTCCTTTCTGCTTGCTTAAGCTACTCTTATCTAGCCTATTGAGCATGGACTAGTGAGGAGTACCCCTTGACCATACTTATGTGTGATATCAAGTATGACCTAAGCTTGTGTGAGGCATTGGTGAGTCATATCCATTGTTGGTGTACGAGAACTCTTGCTCATCCTTTGACTGCCATTTATCTTTTGGACCTTCTCGTGGTCTGAACCCACTTCCTTTGATTATGCATGATATTAGGCTTGTGTGTTTATCCATGAGTTTGTATCATCTTAGTATCAGAGCTTGGCTACATTCAAAGCTAGATTTTGCTATTGTGTTCTTTGAGTGGTTTGTCATTGCTCTCATGTGATAAATGTTCTATTGTTAACATTGGAGTTTGGTATTTGAGAAGTATTCTGTACTTTGTTTTCTCCTATTTTCGGTATGCAAAATAGAGTGAGGTTGACTATTTGATGTTAGATAATTATTGTAGTGTTGGAAGTATTAGTTATTGATTTTCCATTGTTATTTATGGAAAGAACTTCAAGTGGTATTATTAGATGTCAATTTTGTGGAATAACCTTCAATGTCAGACTCAAGTATTCAAGGAACTTTGGGAAACCAAGAAATTAGAACTTAACATGGCTAAGGGCAAGGAGGAAGCTTCACACCTTAGTTAATGGGTGATCGCTTGGATAAGCTTATTGACTTGGTAGCTAGTTTGGTGACTATTATCTAAGAAGACAAGTAGTGAGTTAAAAAAAGCCTCATTAGAGAATGTGAGTAGTAAGAGCGAGGTAGTGCTCATTTTGGCTAAGTTAATGCCCTAACTCGACTACCCTGAGCTAAAGGAATTGGTAAGAATGCTAGACAAAGGTTAGTGCTTGAAGAGATTGAGGAAGAAGCGGAAGAAGATGATGACATAGAAGAGTACTAAGAGGTTGAAGAAAGAAATATACGAGTCCCTAAAGTTAAAGGATTAAGGATGCGTATTCTAATTTTTTCTAGAAGTAGTGATGCTGAGGATTACCAAGATTGAGTAGATGAGATTGAAAAGCAGTTTGAATGCTATGAAGTGCCTGATAATGCAAAGGTTAGGCTAGTTGTGTTGGAGTTTTTTGGTTATGTGCCCTGTGATGGAAAAACTTGCAAGCCACTCGACGAAGAGAAGGAGATCATGAAATCAGGAGATGGGATGAAGTGAAGAGGGTTATGAGGAGAAGGTTTGTGCAAGCTACTATCTTCGGGATGCCTTCAAAAGGTTACAGGAATTGAGGTAAGGAGGATCGATTGTTGGAGCTTATGTAAAAGAATTCCAGATGTTGATCATTCGATGTGAAGTCAGCGAGCTCGAAGACTGAATGGTATCTTGATTCATTAGTGGACTGAAATATGAGATCAAAGATATCTTGGAAACTATGGAAATTAAGTCACTCGATGATGCAATTTAAGTTTCCCAAAGGATAGAAAGGTGCCAAACAGGAAGGTTTCAACCATAAGTTAGCTAACCAGGTAGTAGCCGAACTGTTCCGAGTAGACCTAAGAGAACAGAACTAAGTAAGGTTGCTGAGACCTGACTTACTCAGACTACTCAAGTAAAGGAGAACGAAGTTCTGAGGAAGTTTAAGAAAGGCCAAAGTTCGGGTAGGAAGATGAGTGAGATCAAGTGTTTCAAATGCCAAGGATTTAGACATGTGGCTTCCTAGTGTCTGAATAGAAGGACTATGGTGATATGAGGTGAGATGCTAACTCTCAAAGTAGAGAGCACTGATAAGGAAGTAGAGGAGTTAAAGGAGGATGGATAGACTAAGCTGTTTGAGGAGGAAGTTATCTACAGTGAGGAAGGAAACTTTATATTTATCACTCCAGTGTTGAAGAGGACAATGAGTATCGGTCTTATGCCTAAAGATGAATAGAGAGAAAATCTCTTCCACATTGGATGCAAGGTGAATGAGTCACTGTATGCCTTGATAGTTGATAATGGGAGTTATACTAATGTAGCCTTTGCATTTATGGTTTAGCAATTGAAATTGCTGACTAAGCCTCATGCAAAACCTTATACGCTTCATTAGCTTAGTGATAAGGGAACCTTGCAAGTGAACAAACAAGTATCTATCTACATTGGCAAATATTGAGATGAAGTACTAGGTGATATGCTACCCATGAGTGCATCCCACATTCTACTTAGATGATCATGGATGTTTAATCGAATAGTGATATATGATGGAAGGAGGAATACTTGTTCCTTAGAGTATGACGATAGGAAGGTGAAATTGAGTCCTATGACTGTTGAACAAGTAAAGGTCATGCAATCCCAACTGAGTTGAAACTTGAAGAAAGAGGCTTTGGTATTACTCGAGTCAAATTGAAAAGAGAGATGGAGCTTGAAGGATCGACTTATCTACTAGAGTTGAGACCCGAGGAGCAGGAGTTGCTTGCTGAAGTAAAAACCTTATTAGAGTAATTTTTCTCCAGAGGAGCTACTAAAAGGTCTACCCCTAATCTAAAGCATTGAGCACGCAATTGACTTACAGCCAAGAGCCATACTACTAAATAAGCTTGCTTATAGGATGAATCCTAAACAAACCGTTGAGCTGTAGAAGTAAGTAGATGAGCTGATGAGGAAAGGGTATACACACGAGTCCCTTAGTCCTTGCATAGTGCCGACTTGGTTAGTGCTGAAGAAAGATGGTTCTTAGAAGATGTGTATAGATAGTTGAGTAATCAATCGAATCACCATTAAGTATAGGTATCCCATACCCAAGCTTGATAGCATGCTAGATGAATTAAGAAGAGAAAGGATATTCTCTAAGATCGACCTCAAATTTGGTTACCATTAGATCCAAATGTGTGAAGGTGACGAGTGGAAGACCATATTCAAAATGCACCATGGATTATATAAATGGCTTATAATGTCGTTTGGACTGTCTAACGTGTCGGGCACATTTATGCACCTGATAAAATCATGTGCTTTGAGACTTATTAGGGAAGTTTATTGTGGTTTATTTTAATGACATTTTGCTGTACAGTTTTGACTCGAAGACCTACTAGCAACATCTTTGAATCATCTTTGTGAAACTTTAAGCTAAATAGCTTTACGCCGATTGAAGAAGTGAGACTTTTCCTAATCCGAGGTGATATTCTTGAGATTCGTTGTAAGTAGTGGTGGCATACGAGTTAACAAAGAGAAGATTAGAGCAACTACTTAATGGATAGTGCCGACCACTCTGGCCAACGTGAGAAGTTTCCACGACCTGGCATCATTCTATTGTAGATTTTTAAAGAATTTCAATATGATTGTAGCCTTACTCATCAAACTCTTAAAGAAGAATGTTGAATTCAAATGGGGAGAGAAGGAATAAAGGAGTTTTGAGGAAATGAAGGATAAGCTAACTTTAACCCCTGTCTTAGCTCTGTCGAGCTTTGACAAAGTGTTTGAAGTAGAGTGTGGTGTGTCTAGATTAGGCATAGGTACCATGCTGATGCAAGAAGTCTGACCTATTACTTACTTTAACGAGAAACTTTGAGGAGCTATACTCAACTCTTTAGTCTATGACAAGGAGTTCTACTCTTTAATCCGAGCCTTAACGGTATGGCAACACTACCTGTTGCCTAAGGAATTTATGATCTATACCAATCATGAATCCTTGAGATATTTAAAGAGCCAACCCAATTTGTCCTGGAGGCAAGCCAAATAGGTTGATTTCATGGAGGGTTTTTCTTATGTCGTAAAATACAAAAATAGGAAGAACAATGTAGTGGCCGATGTCTTATCAAGATGACATTCTCTCCTAACCGAGCTATAGACTAGGCTTCTTGGTTTTTCAACTCTAAAGAATTTGTATGCTGAGGATCTATACTTTGCTCCTATCTATGCTAGTTGTGATGAAGGACATACATTGGACAACTATCACAGGGAAGACAGACACTTATTTTGGAAGAGGAGGTTACATATTCTGACTTGTTCCATGAGAGAGTTGCTAACATGTGAGGCACATGAAGGAGGATTGATAGGATACTTTGGCCAGCATCGAACCCATAAAGTACTAGCTGCAAGATTCTTTTAACCAAAAATGATGAGAGATGTGCAATCCATCCTGGAAAGGTGTGTGATCTACCGAAAAATGAAGACCCGAGCTGAGTAAGGACACTATCTACCCTTGCTTATCCGAACCAAACTGTGGTCCAAACTAAGTATGGACTTTATGTTAAGATTACTGAGGATATCCCGAAGGAAGGACTCCATCATGGTGGTCATGGATTGATTTAGCAAGATGGCACATTTTGTGCCCTATTCCAAAACTAATGACGCTTCGGCTATCTCTTTTCTTTTCTTTTTTTTGTAAGAAATTATCAAGCTTTATGGAATACCCAGAACCATTGCTTTGGATCGAGACCTAAACTTCATAAGCCACTTTTAGAGGATGCTATGGAGGTGAATGGGAACTAAGCTATTATACAGTACGTCTTGCCATCCATAGACTGATGGACAGACCAAGGTTGTCAATAGAATCGTGGGAAGTTTTTGCAGGTTGCTAATGGACGAAACATGATCGATTGGGATCTGTGTCTGCCAATTACTGAGTTCGCATACAATGGGACCACCTACTACATAACAAACATGTCTCCATTTGAGGTTGCTTATGGGTTTAACCTTAAGCTCCTGATGGACCAAGAACCCCAATCGAGACTTGATGATGACCCTCCAGCAGCAAAAAGAGTTGAGGCTATCAAAGCTATGCACCAAAAGGTTGTAGAGCAATTGAGTCAATCTACTACTAAGCTCGAGAAGCGAAGCTGAGGATGGAAGAAGAGAGAATTTCAACCAGGTGATCTAGTCTGGATACATCTCAGTAAGGAAAGATTCCTAAACTTGAGGAAGAGTAAGTTATCTCTTAGAACCGATGGACCTTTCAAAGTTCTTGAAAAGATTAATCCTAATGTCTATAAGATTGAACTAACTAAAGGATATGGAGTCTTAGACTCCTTCAACATTACTGATTTCTAACCTTACACTCTCGAGGACAAGTAACCTAGAGCAAAACCATATTTGATCCCAAATTTCAAACAACCCAGAAGGGACGATAGGGATGAAGGACTGATCATATACTCTTAAACCTATGGGCTAGCTCAGATGGCTAGCTAAGCTGTCTAAGGTGAGTTAAGCACCGAGGAGCAGTGCTTACCCTAATCTGACCTACCAAGATACTTCACTTTCCACACAATCTAGGGAACTGCCAAGGTGATTAGCCGACATGCCGAGCCGACCCCTTTACAACACACTAGTCCAAGCACCAAATTAGGTTACAACTAACTTTACATTGTTGAGCTTAAACTAACAATTGTTAGGAGTTGACCATCCAAGGTTGACTCAAATGCGAGTTGTCCTTGAGCCAACACTTGTTTAGTCTTAGCAATCGGAGCTGTTGAATTATTGACACCAGCCAGACCTAATTAAGGCCTACCCTTACTCGACTCGCGGTATTATAAGGACCATAGAATAAGCAAAATTATACGTGTACCGTCCTTTTTGACTAAGGATATTTTTTTGGCATGATTACATTGATATCCATGTAAATTATTCCCCTTTTCCTAGCTAATAGAAATCATTTTCTGTAATTTCTTGTAACCTAGGACTTACCCTAATTAGGTACTATAAATACTTGCAAAATTGTAATAGTTGCAATGATCGATATACAGAGAACATGTTGAACTTTCTCACTCTCTTGAGCCAAGTGTCCTTTTTGCTTACTCGTAAGCTTCTCTTATTTAACCCATTCAGCATTGACTAGTGGTGAATGCCCTTTAACCACACTTGTGCATTATATCAAGCGTGACCTAATCTTGTGTGAGGTGTTGGTGCATCATATCCATCATCGGTGCACAGGAACCCCTGCTTATCCTTTGACTACCATTTATCTTTCAAACCGTCTCGTGGTTTGGACTCACCCCCTTTGGCTACACATGATATTGTGCTTGCATGTTCATCCATGAGACCATATCAGGCCAATTGTGTATTGGTTAAGAAGTTGAACGGAAAATGACACATGTGCATAGACTTTATTGATTTAAATAAGGCTTGTCCTAAAGATTGTTTCCACTTGCCAAGAATAGATCAAACGGTTGACTCAATTTCTAGGCATGCTTTACCCCCCCTTCATGGATGCATTTTCTAAATATAACCAGATCTAGATGGATGAAGAAGATAAGGTGTACACATCATTTGTTACAAACTTTGGATATTATATAGTTTTGCCCTTTGGATTGAAGAATGTTGGTACAACCTCTCAGAGACTCATAACAAAGATGTTTAAGCCTTAAATTCATTGCAATGTCAAGGTATATGTTGATGACATGATAACTAAAAGTAAGGAAGAGGACCAACATCTCACTGATCTTTAAGAAACGTTTGACATGTTAAGGAGATACAACATGAAACTTAATCTACAAAAAATGCGCTTCTGGGGCCACCTCAAGCAAATTCTTAGTGTATATGGTGACTAAGTGTTCCATTGAAGCAAACCCTAAGAAAATTGATGTGATAAGGAATATGACGTCTCTATGCATAGTGAGAGAAGTTCAAGAATTGACAGGATGGATTGCCGCCTTAAATAGATTTTTGTTGAAGAGTGTAGATAGATGCATAGATTTCTTTAAGATTTTTAAGAATCTTAAGGATTTTTAGTAGACTGATGAATGTGAGGCTGCATTCAAAGACTTGAAAGGCTTTTTGGTGTCTCCATCAATACGTGCAATACAAATTCCTGAGGAAGATCTTTTCATATGCTTATGAGTTGGCAGTCGAGCTCTCTCATCTGTCCTTGTTCAGGTAGAAGGGAAAGAGCACAAGCGAATTTATTACGTGAGTCATGCCTAGCAAGGCCTAAAGCATAGATGCACTAAGATTGAGAAGTTTGTTCTAGCTATAGTAATCTTGGAAAGGAAGTCGAAGCCATATTTTGAAGCCCATCAAATCATAGTCTTCACTAATCAACCATTACGGTAAGCCTTATAGCGACTTATTTCCTTGGGAATGATAATGAAGTATGCCTTGGAGTTGAGTGCCTATGGTTTCCAATATAAACCTAGAATGTCATTAAAAGCTCAAGTGTTAGCAAATTTTGTAGCTAAATTCATTAGAGGTGAGGACATCATTGTCATTGTCAAGTGACCCACATGGGATTTATATGTGGATGGTTCCTTTACCAAGGAAAGGAGTGGTATGTACCTTATCTTTTAAGGATTGCATAATGTGAAAATTCAATATGCATTGAAGTTTAGATTTTCGGCCAGTAATAATGAAGTTGAATATGAAGCCTTGATTGCTGGACTAAGGCTAGCAAAGGAAGTTGAAGCTGAAAAGCTTGATGTCTTTTTAGATTCATAATTGATTGAGAATCAAGTGAAGGGAAAGTACACAACGAAAGAGGAAGTGATGAGTAAGTACTTAATTATAGTACAAATGCTTATTGAAGAATTTTAATCCTTCATGATCGGGAAAATTCCTAGAGCTCGAAGCATCACTGCTAACAAATTGTCAAAATTGGCTAACACGTTGCTCCCAGATTTGAATGATAAGATTTTTATTGAATACTTGCCTAGCAAGAGTGTGGATATAATAGGACAATGTTATGAGGTACAATGTTACTCGAAAGAGAGGTCGTGGATGGATGTAATTGTTGAATTTTTAAGGGATGGAGTCCTACTGAAAATAAAAAAGATGCTCAGAGGCTTATATATCAAGTCACAAATTATACTTTAATTGACGACCATTTTTATAAGTGTGGTCTTTCCTTACCTTACCTTCGTTGCCTTGTACCAAAATATGCTTAGCAAGTTCTTTTTTATTTGTAGGGGGTTATATGTAGTAATCATGTGAAGGCTTAGACCCTATATGTTCAGGCACTAAGACTTAGCTATTATTGGCTAACTATGAAAGGAGATGCAAAGGCTATGGTGCTACAATGCTTGTAATGCTAAAAGCATGAAGTTCTAAGCCATACACCTTCCATTGAGTTGTATAGCTTGGTTAGTCCTTAGCCTTTTGCTCAATGGGGGTTGCATATACTAGGACCTTTTCTTAAGTCTATTGTATAATGACAATTCATAATAGTTACGGTAGATTATTTTATCAAGTGGGTGGAAGCTCAGGTAGTAGCAAAGATCACTAAGCTGAAGATTGAATCATTTGTCTTTAACTTCATTTTATCAAGGTTTAGAGTTCCTTTGATGATTGTTACCAATAATGGTCCACAGTTTGACAATGATAGGTTTCGAGCTTTTGTGAAAAGCATGGTATTTGGCTAAACTATACATTAGTGGCACATCCTCAAACAAATGGACAAGTGAAGGCTGTAGATAAGTCTATATTATATAACTTGAAGAGGAGATTTGATTAAGCAAGGGGCAAGTGGGTAGATGAACTATGTAATATTTTATGGGGATATAGAACCACCTATAGGACTTCAACAGGAGAAATACCTTTCAGATTGACTTTTGGATTGGAGGTTGTTCTGCTAATAGAATTGGAATTACCTAATTTGAGAATGTAAGACTTTGATGTCATTACAAACTAAATTAGCTTGATAGCTAATTTAGACATAATTGAATAAATAAGGGACATTGCAAGATTAAGGATTGCTGCTTACCAACTCAGAGCAGCAAGGTATTACAACCAGAAGGTCAAGCATAAGGTGTTTTAACTTAGGAATTAGTTCATAGGAAGTTAGAGGCAACAAGCGTGTAAGATAACTAAGGGACACTTGGTGTAAACTAAGAGGACCTTGTTAGGGTTTGGGAAGTCATAGGCAACAAGGCCTACCAACTAGAATGGTTACATGGATGACTCATTCCTCATGCATAGAATACCGAGAATCTTAAATTGTATTTTGAGTAAATATTTTATGCTATCTACTATGTTATGTATTTGTACTTTTTGTTCCTTGTAAGATTATGTAGGGTAATGAACCCAGTTTTTATCAATGAAAAGCATTTCCTTTTCAATTTGTCATGTGTATTCTAAATCTTACTAATCCTTAATCTAATCATGATTAAGAAATAAACATAATTCTAGCCCGTACTACGAACAAACTTAGTTTTGACCTATATTGGTTAACGAACATAGTCTTATCTGGAAAATGAGCCCAACTTTCAATAAAAGAGTTCCGACTTAATGTAGTTAACGAACTTCGAGCCACCTTAAACAAGCAATGCCTTTGTTTGGAAAATAGACCTTAATATTTGAAATAAGTTTAGATCTCACATGATTAATGAACTTTTTCTAACTATGCTTGTGAACAAATAATTGAGTCATACGTGCATGAAATAAAACATTCAACAAATTGAAACATAGAAAATTAACAAAGTTCCATTATAAACCAAAAGGTTGGCATTCTGACCAAAACAATTGTTTAGAAATATGTACAAAGGCAATTGAACATAAATTCTATCATTGGCTTGAGATTAGGGAACATTCTCCTTGTTAGAATTGACGAGGTTAAGGTCTTGGTTGGCTAACCTTTTAGAAACCTTGTTGGAGTTCGGATCTTTTTCTGCATTAGATACTTTAGCTAAAGCACTAAGGTTGCTTTTCATACATAAGGGGTTTCTTTTGAAGCTGGCCTATCAATAGCTACGGAGGTTTCAATGTTGGTAGGTTGATCATTACCTTGCCTTCAACCTTTTACTCTTTCCTCGTCGTTGACCTCTTCCTTATCATCACTAGTAGCATCATCATTGTCAATGTTAGTGAAGTCAAGGTAGGAGAGTTCGTAATTAGTGTAAACTTCTAAAATTTCTATGTTAGCCAATTGGACCCCTTCCAGAAATTTCTTACAAAGAAATTTCTTGTATTACCAACTGGGAGTAACTATCAAAAGTGCCTCCTCTATGAAAGGTTTTTTCTTTTTAGCTTCTTTTAGCTCAGCGATACTTGCCTCAAGCTTGTTGTTCTTGATTTCCAAATTTTTAATATTAACTTTTAGCTTGTCCGCTTCCTCACTCAATGAGGCAATTGTTTGTACTGGGCTCTAGCATTTCTCTTTCTTATCATGAAGCTGTTTCTTCAACTTTTCAATCTCCTTGAAAAGCCCATGATTCTTGGTCCTTAAGCTCGACACCTCGTCAACAATGAAATAATGTGCCAATTTCTTAATAGCCAACTCTTCTCATAGTTTTTGAGCATCCATTTCGGCTTTTATCCCAATATTCTTGGCTGTTATGGATTATGCTTTGGAGGAGTTGTAAGCTTCCTCTACCTTTAACAACAAAGAAATAAATTGAGTAAATCAATTAGCTCTCAATTACATCAAACACAAGATTGAGCGTGCCTTTCTCATCTACTCCTTAGCCTCATCTTAAGCCATTAAGACATGACTGGTGTTTTGCATTGCAACAAAGGATTAATAGTAGAACATATATTGTAAGCTAAAGAAAATTGTGGTCATATAAAAACTTACATCATACAACTTTGCGGCAATGTGGCCTTTGTTACAACGACTAATTCCTCACACATCCCTTCTCATAATTTCCTTATCTTTTGGTAGAATAACCCCTTCCATCAAGGTTAAGGACTTCGTCTTGTCACCTTGAGTTGAATTAGTATCCAAAACATTATGTTTCCAATACGATACGAAATAGCAGCTCTCCATGTGCTAAGGAACAAACTTAACAGACCTAATGTTGAGAGCCTTTTCTCTAAGATATGCCTTTATGCTCTCATCCATCTCTTTGCTCTTCTTGGATAGGGACTCCTTAACATGCTCCTTCCCCTTTCTTTTCTTGAGGCTCGCCAAAGTTGTTGGCTCTACTAAGTTGACCACAGCCTTATGTAGTATAACCTTTGGTAGATTCTCAACTGTAACAATCTGACTATGATCACTAGATGGCCCCCTTCTACATTATCCCTTATGTTAAATTGCACCTCATCTTTACAATCTCAAGAGTATTTTCCTGACGCGTTATTTGCTCACCCTTAGAATGGGAGCTTTCTTTCTTTTTCTTTTGAATGGTCGGCTCTTTTACGACCTTCTCTTTAATGACTTACTTCTATACTACGGCTTGACTTACGAAGGCTTTAGTGGCATGCTTGTCTAACTTTTTCCTTTTGGCCTTAGCTTGGCCAGCAATTTATTAGGTCTACATCACTTGTACCTATATTCGTAGAAAAGAGAGAGTGTTACAATAAATAAAATCAATGAAACTTACAAATTTGTGCTAAGAAAAGTCAAAGGCAATAAGTCTCTCCCTATGAGTCACAAAGATCGGCTTTCCTCCTATAGCTTAGCTCAGCATGGTAGTAGATCAAACCCTACCTTCTTCATCGGAAAATATAGGTTCCCCTTTTTCATGTTGAGAGATAATCCTCTTGGAATCCTAGAAGAATATTTTGTTATGTCACCTATCTTGGATTTTCTTAGTAGCAGTGGCATCATTTGGCATTAATTTTATGTCCTTATTCTGGATGGGTTTAGTCCATTTGCTCCAAAAGTTCAGATCTACATCTAATCTAAATAAGATGTACTTATCATGCCACTTGTGGATTTTAGATTCTAAGCCATCCATGAACCTACGACCATGCCATGTTGTTGCATAGTACTAACCATTGAGCTATCTTTTGATTGTAAAGACATATCTAAATAATTGGGGTGTAGACATAACTTCAAGCTCTTCATAAACTATCTCAAAAACGATAAGAAGCTTATATGTGTTTGTAGAGAACATGCTTGTGACATATAGAAATAATTGAAAAATTGCTTTTGAAAGAAAGAGAAGGGTAGATGTAACCTAAAATCAAAATATGTCAAATATAGGTGGATTCGGACTTAATAGGGAAATAAACCCTTTCATTTGCCTTAGGCCTATGCAAATGCCATTCAAGTAGAAGATCTTGAAAATATCTATTGTGCTTTGAAAAAGTTGTCCTAATCGCACTACTAATCACTCCATTCAGTGAATCAATCTTATAAACCAAGTTGTTATAAAGGTACCTAATAGGTGATGCACCTTCTCCATCGATTAGATAAACATCTAGTGGAAGAGCCTTGATATGAGCAAACTTCTCCCACCTCTCCATCATCTTGTTTGCGGGGCTACTTGATGCTATAGTTGATCCAGTTGTCTCTTGGTGGGGGGAGGAAGGAGTAGCCTCATAATTAGTTAGACTGTCAAAGCAAATTTTACTCTTGGTTATACTTGATAGAATGTGAAGCCTAATTGAAGAAAAAGTTGGAAGGAAGATTTGGAAAATTTTGCTTGCATAAGAAGGAGGATTTCAATAGAGGAGAGAAGAACAAACCGAAAGAAGAAATTAGCTAGAAAACTTCTTAAAGACTTTATACATATCGCCTTGATAATCTACTTTTGAATAATGGAAATAAGGTTTAATCGAGATGGCATGATTTGATTGCCTTGTATAGATGGAAGCCATGTGTTTGACTCTAGATATCTAATGGGAATCATATAGCTACTGGTTACTAAAGCTTGTTGGGTAATGATGATAGGATGTAACAATTGTTACAGGTTCCTATGTAGTGGACAAATAGGCAAGAATGCCAAAAGTTGCAACCCTTGGGCTAAAAAGAGACATCATGTATTTTAATAGATATCAAGGCATGAGAATGCCAACAAGATGCATGACAATAGTGCTTGGTAACCACATAAAGACCTATAAGCACCATCTTTGTATGGGCTCCTTACCGACCTGGTGAATTGAGTAACATCGTATATATACCCTTAGTTAAGTCCTTAACTACAGGAGTTGAGGGGCAAATGATGATAGTGAATTTTCATCCTTGAGCATAGCTTAACATTTTTCTTGTCAAATTGATCTACCTTGCTATGACCAGTGATATGACCTACTTTGAAGACTTAGGAATGTAGGCTTAGCTAATTTGATGGGCCAGAAAGTTTAACTTACCCATTTAAGCACTTTGAATTCAAAAAGAGGCATGGATAGTTAAATACTGGAACACTTTAACTATATAACCACCTACTACTCCATGTCTTTAGATATGTTCACATAAATTATGGAACTACTACGTGGTCCATGACTTTAGATTATTAGACAACAAAGTTACTAGACAAACACTTATAAATATGGAAGCATAGGTACTATAAGAACTCTCTACACTCTTTGAATACTTACTTTCTTTCACTCTTTACTTACTTTATCAATCGTAAGCTAACTTAGGCAATGGTGTAGCTATGTCGAACTAACCTCAGTACCGCCGCCACCACTAACACGCTACCTTCGAAGTTTGATCAATTGAAGGAAATGTTTTATCAAATGATGGAGGTAAACCATAAAACTCAAGTACAAAATGCTGCTTAGAAGTTGTAGCCTTACAAAAGGCTTAAGGTAAGGCTCACTACGAAGACACCTCCATTAGCTTATCTAGTAAGCAGAGTAAGTAGAGCAGGCGCTCTCCAACACATACTGTGACCCTACGTACCTATGAGAGCATAATCACCTTAATTACCATCCTCTTGAAGAACTTAATGATTGGATGAACATTAATTGTGGTAAAGTGCTAATGTTGGGTGAGCAATCAGGCACCAGCATGGTGTAAAAGAAACTTTCCCTAGACTACTCTCAAAAGATACTCAAGGAGATGGATTTCTAAGAGTTGGATAAACGTATTCACCATACCTCTAGCCTATGCGAGCATAAGTGAGTCGAATCCTTGGCTTGGTTATAGAGGCTAGGTATAAGCAGGAGCTCGTCATCCTTAAAGAGACCCTTTTGCAAGGTGTTTGGCTCCCATGTCTCAACACATATGATGACTTAGGTGACCTTGACGACGACTTGGTGCACTTTTGCACCATGATGAGCCTACATAACTTTTCTGATGCCATAATATGCAAGGCCTTCCTAAGTACATTGATGAAGGTAACGTTGTTATGGTTCAACACACTATAGGAAAGCTTGATTCACTCCTTTGATAAGCTTGTGGTCATGTTTTAGTAGTACTTTCTTAATAGCGAAATGTTTAGTAAGGACTCTTCGACCCTTTATAACATCAAGTAGAGGCCTACTTGGAGTACTTTAATTGAGCTAAGCTCTAAGTACCGAAGCTTGACACAAGGGTCATACTCTAGGCATCATCAATGAAGTCGACCCCTCCAGTAAGTTGTTTAAGGTCATCGCACTTAACGACCTTGAGACTCTTGATGAGTTCATGAGGATGGTAGAGAAGTATGTTGCACCAGAGGATGCCATTTAAGCAAGGCTCAAAACTAATAGCCATTTAAGCAAGGCTCCAGCAAGGATTGCCTTAACCCTAAAGATGACAAGCCATCCTCCTCGAGTAGGTGATGTTAAGAGAGGTAGCAATAAAGGTTATTGATTATACTAGCTACAGTTTTCTTAATTGCCCTTTCGACGAAGCCTTTTATGAGGTACGATGATAGCTTCGATGGCTTCCTTAGGTGTAGGAGAACCTTGAAGTTGTAGAATCAAACAAATTCTACGAAGACCATAATGTGCAAGGACATAATGCAAATGAGTACTTGAAGAATGTAATCAAAGGCCTCATGTATAAAGGTTATATCAACCACCTCTTTTCCAATGAAAGAAATCGGGTTTAGTGGTCATCCTAATGCTACCAAGTAAACAAATAATAATAACAACAACAGCAGCACAACCCCGACAACCAGCGGCTTCAGGGTAAGAGAGGACAGGTTTAGACGATAATTGGTGGACCAGGGCTAGGGGATGTTACATCCTCTTCTAAAGTGCAGCATAAGGTCCTCTCTATCTAAGTAAAGACGTTGAAGATTAACACTACCATCTCCTTTTTGAGCGAGGATAGAGAAGGCATAGAATACTTATACAACGATCCTTTGGCGATTAATGCGGTGATAAGCTATTTTGATGTCCCTAAGACATTCATTGACAACAACTCAACAAAAATCATCTTCTACCATACCTAAGAATAGATGAAGGATTAATTAGAGGTACCCTTATGACCCTACAGATAAAGCTTGGATGGCTTCGGTAGCAAATCTGTGCTAACTAAGGGACTCATTAACCTCCTCATTTGGTTGGGTAATGGTGAGCACGTTAGCTTACAGTTGATAGATTTTATGATTGTTGATCATTGTCCTCGTATGGTGCCATACTTAGGAGGCTATGTATGTAGATTACATAGACCTTAATAAGGCCTGTCTGAAAGATTGCTTCCCTCCCCTTAGGATCAACTAACTCATGAACTCAACGTTGGGTTATGCAATGCTTAAATAAAATGCTAGTGCAACATATTAGAGGTTAGTGACAACTATCTTTAAGCAAAGTATTCACTGAATTCATTAACTCAACATTGGGTTATTCAATCTAGTAGAATGTAGAATGTTACAATAGATACGAATGGCCCCTAAAGATGAAGCACACATTGTTTGTCACTGAATTCAACACATTCTAGTACAAAGTCATGCCCTTCGGCCTAAAAAATGCTGGTGCAACATATTAGAGGTTAGTGACAACTATCTTTAAGCCATAGCTTAAATAAAATGTTGAGGTATATGTTGATGATATGATCATCAAGAGCAAAGATAAAGCCAACCACATTAAAAAATTATACAAGACATTCAACACTCTTCGCAAATATCAGATGAAGCTTAACCCCCAAAAGTGCATCTTTATAGTAGCCTTGGGCAAGTTCCTTAGCTTCACGGTTACAGAGTGTGACATCTAGGCCAATCTAGACAAGATGGAAGCCATTAGCAACATAAAAGCTTCCCGAACCATCAAGGAAGTGTAATGACTCACTAGTAGGATTGCTACACTCAACCATTTTGTGTTGTGAAGTGTTAACAAGTAGTTCAAGTTCTTCAAACTACTGAAGTACCCATCGGAGTTTAATTGGACCAAAGAATGCCAAGCTACATTTGACAAGCTTAAATGGTTGCTAGCAAGCCCGTCCGTACTCTTTAAACCAATCCTTAGGGAAGAGCTTTACTTGTACTTGGCAATAAGTAACTAGGCACTATCTTCAATTCTTATCTAAGCAAATGGATAAGATAACAAGCTAGTATCCTCCATTAGCCATATACTGCAGCAATAGAGCTTATAAACTAGAGACCTTCGACGGACAACTCATTTTGATAACATGGGATTCCAATAACCTAAGGCCTTATTTTTTATAAAGTGTTATGAAAAGTTCAATTGTACATGTAAATAGATATGAGATTAATGAAAGATGAGTCCTTATACTTATTTACTCTTCTCTCTTAATTTTCTCTTAACACTTAACTATGGGTTGATCAACATTGAACTCAACCCCTCGCTAACATTTACACTTGAGGGAAGAAAGGCCCTGAGCATAGTCGAGTTGATCTACATCCTTAATATTTGGATAGTCTAGTCAATCCATAAACTAGAGAGTCTAAAGCCCCTAGCATATTAGGTCTATTCACATCCCTAATCTCAATAGCCTAGTGGTACTTATACTTAAAGGGTTAGTGCTTCGGACCGAGTACACTAGCTCAGTCGATATACTAAGTTCGTATCCACTTGGTAAACTAAGAAGGCTTAGTGCCTTGAACCAAGCATAGCTAGATTGTAAAGCTCACGAGCTTGCTTACAACAACCCTCAACAAAAGGACTCTCCTTAGGATGCCTAAATATTTGGAAAGAAAATGCTAATTGAAGCACACAAAACTTTGTCAACATGAGAAGGTAGTAATGATGTAGTCAAGGTACTACTACGCTTAGCACTAGATGTAACTTAAAGTCCTAGTGACCTACCTAAGCTTACCTGAACCCCTTCAGTTTCGTGAGTGCTTGAATACCTAAGCTTGCGTCAATGCTTAGAAAGAATAAACATGGGAAACTAGCTTGGAATAAAAGACGTATCATGAGGAGACAACATCACCTCAAGAAAAATTACTTTCACTCCTTAGTCATATGTATAAGGCTTTATGGACCGGCATCCCAAACCTATGTACAACAAAAAAAAAAAGAAAGAAGAAAAAATACATAAAAGAGGGAATGCCTAAAGAAAGCAAAAAGGAACAAGAAGCTTCCACTAGTTCCTTGCTTAGTCTTCTTGGCAGCCCTTGACAACAAATTCCTTAGAGTCATCACTTGACTAGATACCCTCATTTAGCTAAGAGAGGAAGCTCAAGTTGAAGGACAAGTACTTTTGTTGAACCATTACCTTCATTGTCCTCCTTCCCTCAAACTCGGCTTGGGTATCTACCTTGTTGAAGTTAGGCCCTAAGGTTATCTCTTAAAAGATTTGTTGCATGACCTCTAGCGTTAGGTTGCGATTGTCCCTTAGCTCAAATTTCTAAGCCTCAAACCTAGCTTAAGCCTCCTTGAGCTCCTCTTTGCCTCCCTCTTTGCCTCAACTAGCTTACATTCATGAGCATCTATTAAAGCTTTAAACTTTGCAACATTCTTCTTTGTAGCTTTACCTTTAGCCCTCACCTAAGTTGCTTCATTGACAGCCTTCTTACTCTTTTCGTAGAGGTGACATTAGGTCAAGATTAGGTTGTTAATCTTTTTCTTCTCTATTAGATATCTCTCAAGATTAGGTTGTTAATCTTTTTCTTCTCTATTAGATATCTCTCATATATTTTAATGATAACAAAAAAGGGTCAAAAGCTAATGAATCTTTAAGAGTGCAGGCTTATAGAAGGTCTTTCAGAAAGTTTAATTTCATAAAACTAAGTTGTATTTAGAAGTTTATTTAAAAACTTTGAATTGACTGAATATAAACTACTAAAAAAATCTTCAGAGAATATTTCAAAAGCTCTCATAAGAAGAATTGGTACAACACTTCAGAAGCTTATTCAGAAAGTTTAAAAATAAAAGGCTGATATTCTTCAAAAGCTTGTTCAGAAAGTAAGTCTAGAAGTATGACATTGAAATAGCTTTAAATCAGATTCAAATTAATCAAGCCCTAGCTCCACTATATTGGGTGTATTAGGAAAATATACTTAATCTCATTTCACTCAAGATGGAAATAAGATCCTTGGGGATTATCTTTGAGCAAATTAATTTTTGAAAAAAAAAAAACCAAGATATGCACAAGTATGGATAAGGATAAGGTTAAATCGAATTTTATGAAAATTCAAATGTTGAATATGAGTTTTATTCATAAATTTCTAATAAGGCATATCATCTCGATAATTTCAAATTAGAAGCAAATCTAGTGGTTAGTGGTTGAAGATTATCTGATTGAAGCAAGATAAGGAGAGTTGCTTTTGAAATTCAAATAACCGAGATCCTTTCAAAATACTTAAGGATTATCTTAAATAACTAATTGTTGGATAAATACAGAAGTAAAGATAATCTTCATCTAGTTAGCTGTTAGAAGATTCATATATAAAAGAAAAAGGATTAAAAAATGTTTAAGTACCACTTAGGAAAAATCTCTAGCAAAAACAAAAAATTTAGATTAGATCATACCTATTGAAAAATCATAGAAAGTACTTTAAATACTTCTTCAAAAAGTTCTACTGAAGCAAATTCTTTGACATTCATAATTTTTTTCTTGAGCGAAACTAATTGAGATTTATACTTTTGTTTTGACTTGTAATTTGTAATTCTTATTTGTTGTTTGAGTGTTGAGACAAGTGCATTTGTACTCTGTAATTCTGTATCAGCCTAGATTGTTAAGAGGCTAGATAGGTAGAGTAGAGCGATGTAAAGTTCATGTGTGACAAGTACTTGCAATTTTTGTGATTTGATTTAGTAAATCAAGTGGAACGGTACCGGTAAAGTAGACCAAGTCCTCAGTAGTAGAGGTAAAAGAGAGCAGTAGATAGAAGGCTAAAGCTCCATAAAACCTTTGCCTGATATTCCCTTTCCTTACTCTTTTACTTTACTTTATTGTTGTGCATTAAATTGTTAAATATTATTGTTTGCCATTATAAGTTATTAAGAGGGGTAAATTTTATTTTTCTTATATCGAAAAATTGTCAAAAGTATAAAGATATCAATTCACCCTTACCCTCCCCCCTCTTGATATCTTATATGGGACCAACATTCTCATCGTTGACCTCCTCTTGAAGCTTGGAGACATGCCCTACCAACTATGTAGTCCTCTTATAGATTACCTGTAACAAAAAAGGAATAGTTAATGATGAGCACTCTGCAACACTTAAAAGAAAAGGGACAAAGCTAAGAACAATGTGACATGCCCCTCGACGAATCCAACGGCTATGGGAAAAGGTGTGCTTGCAAACCATGATGGCCTTGTATAGCTTCATTAGCATTGTTGATGAGGTCTCAAGGTAACCTTTTTTGCGGAACAGCTTGGGGAGGTCCAGATCCATAGGTACTGGAGCCTTTTCCTTCCTAAGGCAATGGCTTGGCTAGTACTCCCACTTGTCCTTGACATCGAGCACCTCGATTCATGGTTTTACTGGCTCTCCCTTGAAGCTCTTGGCAATTGCTGCTTGACGGAGCCCAATTGTACCTATTTTATAGGTATTTTACATTGCTTTTATAGACTTCTTAATGTAATATTAGTATAATTTAGTACGTTATGTGTAGTATTTTATTACACAAATTTGTGTATTTTTATATTTTTGATAGGAAAAATAAGCAAAGCAATATAATATAGCTTGTTTTCTCTTCATTTTCATTTTCTTTCTTTATTTTCTTTTAGTTTCTTTTTAGTGTTAGATTTTTACTTCTTTTTATTTTATTTTGCAAGCACTCCTCATGTAGGATTGATGTGTATGGACTTTTCCATTATTTTGCACTGTTGAGCTTTGAATTTTAATCCTTTCTTTCAAGTAGTATGAACGTGAATTGCTATATGAGGCTTGGTTGCAATTTCACAATTTGATGACTAGATAACCATATCATGATGCTCCTATGTGGAATCAACTGTTGATATTTTATGATGGGATATAATATCAAAATAAATTCAAGATATAATTTACGATTAGAGGACTATTGAAAAACATATTGGTGATATAAGCAGTTAAAATAATTGACAAAGTAGCATATTGTTAGTATGATGAATGGCCTCCCTTTACAAATCTTGTGATCTCGTCTCTAGAAAAAGAAAAGGCTATTGATTTTTTTTTTTTGAGGAATCTAGAGCACTAGTGGGAAGAAAGATTTGAAAGACAGAATTTAATCATTTGAAGGTTAGAGACTTAATTAGCACAAGTAATAGAGCTTATGACCGCTACAATAATCAGTGTAAAGGCAAATCCTTTTGAGTCTACTAAGGATGAGAAAAAAACCAATAGTTAGTGTCTAGAGAATCAAAAATTGATTGCAGTTGTTAAATAGCAAGAGAGTTAGTAAAAACAAATGAAAAACTAGCTTAAGAAGCTACAGTTGAGAAGCTAGCCAATGAGGTCATAAAGGGGTTTGAAAGATTAGAGAGATAATTTGAAAATATTGTGAAAACTTTCACCCTAACGAAGCATGTTAATGCAATACATCTAAGGTCAGGCAAGAAGGTTGAATATCATAGATCAATAGCTTCTACATCAAATTTAAAGAAAGAAGAGATACCATGAAGGTGCATTCTTGAAGAATGTGAGCCTATTGCTGAATTAGGTATGCTATCTATACCTTTTTCAAAACATTTATTTAAATGAAAAACTAATGAAGATTTTTAGTTGTTTCTAGAAATGTTTAAGAAGTTGAAAATTAATATTCCTTCGGTAGATTTATTAGTGCAAACACCTCGTTGTGGATGTTATTTGAAAGAAATAATGGCTAAGAAAAGGAAAATCAATGTGCGGGAAATAGTTAGTCAACTTAAGTATGCATTGAAGCACAAAGGATACCATTTTCCCTAAATTCAAAGATTTAGGGAAATTCATTATATGTTGGACCATATTAGATGAAAATCTTAATAATGCATTTTGTGATTTAGGTGTAAGTATAAATGTGATTCCTTTCTCTATGGTAAAAAAGTTAGGATTAGGGGATGCAATGAAAAGAATTGAAATAACAATTCAATTAGCTAATGGGTCCTTCAAAAAACTAAATGGGGTGATCAAGAATGTACTTTTAAAAGTAGATAAACTTATATTTCCCATAAACTTTGTAATCTCAGATAGAAAAGAAAATCCAAAATTTCCTATCATCTTAAGAAATCCATTCTTAACTATCGTAGGAGCTATAGTCGAACTGAAATATAGTAAAATGGTACTAAGGGTTAGAAATAATGAGCTTCATGTAAATATTACAAAAAGATGGAAGAAAAAAGACCCTCAAACCACTAAATCAATTACAATTCGGGATGCTCCATTTAGGGTAACAGTTGACTTTGATGATGAATTGGAAGCTTTAAAAGGGATTTTTACTAAGGTGCCTCATGGATTTAAATCACCTTAGAAAAAAGGAGAAACAAGCATCGAGCCAATGATATTAAACAAAAGTGCTTATTAGGAGGCAATCTAATTTTTCTTCCCATATCCTTTGTTTTATTTTATTTATTTTTGTTTTTTTATCTAATTACACTACATGTAATTATTTTTTATCTAGCAGTTTACAAAATTTTTTTGGAGATTTTAATCATTTTATCCCTTCAAAGTTTGTATGGTGTTTTCTAGTTGACATTGTAGGAATTAAGTGGAAAAAAAATTTCGTTAAGGGAAAATCATAAAAGAGGAGATGAAAAAAAAAATTCCAATAGGATCATAGGAGCAAAACATATTCGTGATCTAGGGCATAATCCTCTTGGATCACAGGTAAGGAATGTGCAAGAAATTAAAAATATGAGAGGACTACGAGCAAGAATCACGCTGTGGTGCTAGGCATGTTCCTCTCATCAGGTATGTGTAGTTCCTTAACCTTAAAAATAAAAAATTTACAAGAGAATCATGGGTAAGGACTACATCTGTGGTCCTCAACTGTGATCCTCCCTGCATCAATAAAATTTTTGAGTTTTCAATTGCTTTATTTTTCTTTTAAAAAGAAAAGAAAACACAACCACTACACTTAACATTTCAATTTGTAGATTAGCAAAATGTATGATCATGATAATTTCTAACTTATATAATGTATTTTAAATCTTTTGTAATTAGTAAGGGATTAGCCCTGCTAATTCTATTGCTGCTTTTTAAACTTTCAAGTTTGCAAGAAGAGTAACGGTAAGAGGTTTGTTTAGTTTACATTTATTTTTGTCTTTTAGATGCTTTTACTTTTCTTTCTTTTGTTTTGTCTTTCTTTCTTTTTTGCAAGGCCTGTATGAACTCAAATGGTATAAGAAATCCCGTAATATGGCAAGTTTTAGATTCGATGTTAAGCTAAAATCAAGAAAGTTTTAGTTCTCTTTATCCCTTTTTTATTATTTTTCCCATATTAGTTTTCGTGCTTCTTGTTATTTATCTATACATTAGAGATAATGTACAATTTAAGTATCGTGAAGAAATAGAGTAATTAGATACTGGTAGAAAAATCTATAGAAGTACGTGTGTCGATTTGATTAAATCCCACACTTAGGATTTTTGTAATTAATTTTTTTCTTTTGAAATATAAAATCGATTCATTTATACTATACATCTATTCACCATTATTCTTCATCTAAAGAAAAAAGAAACTTTTTGGGATAATTTTTTTTATTTGTGTATGGAATTTACTTAATCATGATGACCTTTTCACATAATGCTAGAATTGACAAATGAAATTCATGTGAAGTATAGAGTTTCCTCTTATTTAAACTTAGATTTAGACTTACAATTACGGTGAACATTGTTGAATTGGTATTAGTTATCTATATTTTACTTTAGTGTATACTCATTCCTTAGAAGCCTTGAGACCCTCTTGTTATTGCTTGATCTTGGTCCAGAACTTTGTTCTTGCAAAAGTCCAATTGAAAGGCTAAGGTAGTGCCAGGGCTAGTCTAGGTAGCCACTCTGATGCATAAGTCCTCATAATGCTTTCTTTCCCTAATTTATAGGCGAACATTGGATGTTTGTAATAATAGACGATCGTTAGACATAGACTACGTATCAACTCTTTAATTAAGCATATGCCTAAAGAATAGGAGTAGTGGGTGGTTAAATATTGAGATCACGCAAGGCTACAACTGTCCATGTGACTTTTCAAATTTAAACCAAATATATAAGTAGGCTGGGCCGTAAGGCCCATTAGATGAGTTGAGTTGTCGGGAGCCTTTATTGAAAATAGCCTTAGTTAATGATTCGACAGCTGAGGGGTCGAACAAAATATCAGGGTGAAATTCTACCATCAACATTTGGCACCCCACCCCCTACTAACTTTAGTGGTTGAGAATTTGACCATGGGAGTTGATAATAAGAATTAATATTTGATTTGATCAGTCAAAAGGAAAAAACCCGAACATGTGTTTTCCAAATAGTTGTAAGATATCTTCTAAGCTGACTTATGGTTTCGTTATTAGTGTCCTTCAGTGTGATATTTGAAATGTGTTGTATCGAGTTCCAAACGAAAGGTTATAACCTTTTAATTTTCCTGCTTATTCACTTTCTACAGAAATACATGGGATAGCTATCATGTTAGCCATTATTGCATTGCAAGAGCTATTAACTGTTAGTGATATAACGTCCCTTAGATGTTTGACTCTTGACACACGTCAATCATCCATGCTTGTTTGTCTAATCAGTGTCCGCACCCGCATCAATTGTACATTAGAATTTCAAGAGGGGAGATCATCAATCAAACATATATACAAGGCTTTTTTTCATTTTAATTATCATTTTTTGTTCTTCTCTCTTCACATCCCCCTTTCAAAATTTCCTTTTACTCTCAAATTTTCTTTTACGAACTCGTATCCAAATTTTGAGTGGCTTTCTTATGCATGCTTTTTATTGATTTAACCTCAACAGGTATGGTTTAAAGTGTCATTTGTCCTCGTATCTCTTCGGATTTCGAAGTGACTCTTTATTAGGCTACTTCTCTCTTAAGCAAGGAATCAATTTGTAACCATGCTTGATAAAAAGCTTGTCATTCAAGTTAGGTAGCACTATACTAGCTAGTTTAGAAAGCTTGTTCGTAGTAATATTTTTTACTATCAATATCTTCTCAATTGTAAAAGATTGGAATTCCTCTACGGGTGTTTGTACCAGTAGCAAGTACTTGCTCATCACATCTTCCTTGCTTGCATAGTTCCCTTTAACTTGATTTATGATTAGTTGTGCATAAAAGAAAACTTCAACTTTTTAAGCTCCAACTTCCTTTACTAGCCTAAGGCTAGCAATCAGGGCTTCATATTCGACTTCATTATTGCTGGCTGGAAATCTAAACTTTAGTGCATACAAGATTTTCACATTGTGGGGCACTTGTAAAATAAGGCTCATACTGTATCCTTCCTTAGTAGAGGAGCCATCGACATATAAATTCTATGTGGGTTTCTCGGCCATCTCATTGTTGTCTTGTTCTCTAGCGAACTCTATAACAAAATCCACCAGCACTTAAGCTTTTAATACTGTTCTGGTTTTGTATTGTACGCCATAGGTACTTAGCTTCAAATCATACTTCATCATCTTCCCTACTGAGTTTGGTCATTACAAGGCTTATCATAGAGGCTGATCAATGAGAACAATCATTTGATGTGCTTTAAAGTACAACTTTAATTTCCTTGCTGAGAGAACTACTGCCAAAACAAATATCTCAATCTTTGTATATCACTGTTTTAGGGCCTTGCAAGACATTACTCATATAGTAAATTAGCCGATGCACCCTACCTTCTAATCAAACAAGGACAGATGAAAGAGCTTGGTTGCTGATTGACAAATAAGTCTTCTTTGAGGATAGGTGTTAAGAGTATTGGTGGTGATGCTAGAAATTCTTTTAACTTGTTAAACGTTGCTTTGCATTCGTTAGTCTAATGAAATTCCTTTGAGTTCTTCAACACTTTGAAAAATTCTACACACTTATCTGCATTTCTCAACACAAATTTGTTTAGAGCGGCAATCCGCTTAGTCAATTCTTGAACTTCCTTAACAATGTTAGGGGACTTCATGTTTTGGATGACATCAATCTTCTTAGGATTGCCTCAATGCTGTACTAAGTGACCATATACAACAAAAATTTGCTTAAGGTGATACTAAAAACACACTTTTGCGGGTTAAGCTTCATGTCGTATCTCCTAAAGGTATCGAAAGTCTCCTCAAGATTAGCGAGGTATCGACCTATTGTTTTACTCTTCACTACCATATCATTGACATAAATTTCAACATTTTGGTGGATTTGGGCTTAAACATCTTAGCTACAAAACCTTTGATAAGTTGTGCCAGTATTTTTAAGCCCAAAGGACATTACCATATAACAATACATCTTAAAATTTGTGACAAAAGGTGTGTTAACTTCATCATCTTTCTCTATCTTAATCTGATTGTAGCTAGAAAATGCATCCATAAAAGAGATCAAGGCATGCCCAGTAATTAAGTTAACCATTTAATCTATTCTTGACAAGGGAAAACAATCTTTAGGACATGCCTTATTCAAATCCATGAAGTTTATGCACATATGCTACTTGTCTTTTGACTTCTTGACTAGCACATAATTAGCTAGCAATGTTAGATAAGGCTCTTCCCTTATGAATCCTACCTTTAGTAGCTTCTGAACCACCTCTTCGATAGCTGCTTGCCATTTAGGGGCAAAATGCCTCTTCTTTTGCTGAAATAACTTCATACTCAGATCAATTTAGAGTTTATGTGAAGACTCCACAAATTTAACCTTTTAAACATGGTGTTAGACTCGAGTATCGTAGATATTTCCCTAAGTCGACAAAATCACATAAAATGAAAATTGACTAAAATTTTGAACTCCAAACTTAAAACGAACTTAAAAGGCCCTATTATATGATTTGGAAACCTTAATCATACAAGAAAACCCTAATCTCTACATACACGTACTTTTAAAAAAAATTTAAATATAAACTCAATAGAAACTGTAAATATCAAATTGTAAAAATTTTTAAAACTTATAAAATTATCTTAATGCTTGAAAAGTCATAAATCAATAAAATTGTCATTAATTTTTGTGGAATCATATGAAACTAATAACGAATGAATCAAGGATTATTTCAAGTAATAATAAACAACAAAACTAAGCTAGTTAAAGGAATAAATTAATAAATTTACAAAATTTTACGTGTATATATAAGTAGCCCCATAATATGTATGTATATATATATAAACATATTACTAAGCAATTTCCTTTTCTTTTCTTAATCTATTATGTGTGTGTGTGTGTGTATATATATATATATATATATATGTTGCATAATAAAGCGATGATGCTAAATAATTAAGCCAATTAAACCTTAAGCTCCTAAGTATAAGTCAATTACTCTCGAGTTGGTGAAAAACCCTAAAACATACATAAACTCACTCAAACCCTAAAACTTAGTATGATCAAGGACTTATGACCCTAAATAAATAATTAAAAATATGATTTGAATAAATTTTATTCAACTCTAGAAAATTCTAAAATTTCTTAAGAATCAAATCACAACCTACAAATTAATTTGAGAATCAAGCCCTAAAAGAATTTTATATAAGACAATTCCTTTATTTTCATTTATAAGCCATGTTACACATGGATAAGTTGTAAACCCTACTTTTTAGCGGACTTATGATTCAACTAAGAGTACTTCTCGAATGTTTCCAACGATAAACTAAGCTAAGAATTCATGTTTGCATTTAAAAATGAATTTAATTTTCCAATTCGAAAGTCTATTATCGATAAAACTTGAATAAGAGAACCGTATACTCCAAGTTACCCAAAACCCTAAAACAATTAAGGACTTGTAACCTTAAGTGGCTAATTAAGAATTTAATTTGAATAATTTTATTCAACTCTAGAAATTTTCATAATTTTATAAGAATTAAATCATAGCTTACTAATCAATTTAAGAAACAAACTCCAAAAGAATTTTATATAAGACAATCTCTTTATCTTCATGCATAAGACTTATGCACATAAATAAGTAAACCAACCAATCACCCTAAATAATTTATCGATTGAGATTTAGAATTATTTATCAATTAATAACTTATCAAAAACTAGTGACAAGACATTTTCCTTATCACACCACAACTTATACTATATATGGATAAGTTATTACATTATTTTATGTATTCAATTTTTAATTAAGTGACAAGACAACACCATGCCCTAATTGCTCCCTACATGGCTGGTTGGAAAAGAAGGAAAAGAGGGGCTATGCCTTGTCATTTGTCCATCACTCAATTGTCTTACACATCTACTATTCACCCTTTAATGCTTACATTATCAAGTCTTATCAAAAAGTTAGTATTTGTGCATATTGAAAGACAATCAATTAAAGCTTCTTGAATATACTTCTCCTCCCATTAAAAAAAAAAATCTTCTACTCTCTCTCTCTTTCAATCTCATTTTCACTTCCTTTCTTTTACTTTAAACACAAATTAAAAGAAGAAATCCAACCTCACCCCATAAAGTCCCAACATTACCCCTACTATTTTTACTTCTATACTTATGACACCAAGCTTTATTTTGTGCACTCTAGTTGTCAACTTCAAAAACCACTTTTAGGAAGTTTAAAATATCCCCAAAACCCTATTTTAAATATCAATACTCTAGTTTCCAAAGGAGCTTGTAAGAAGAAGGAGGAAAAAACAAGGAACATAAGAGGATACTTAGTTGCATAACCACCATTTCTACGCTTTTAGGATGGGTAAGTTGTTTTCTTATTAAAGTGACCTAATATGCCATGTTAGGAGACCATGTTTTCATGAAGATATTAGCATAATCCTAAGACGATAAAATAGCTAGACCACCTTAAGAAGTAAGCTTGTGAACTCCTTTACATGAAAGTTGTAATATGAGTATGCTAAGTTGGTGTTATGTAAAGATATATGTTTAACACTTAGAATGGAAGATTTTAGATTGAGAAAATCATGAAATGTATACATGAACGAGGAGACATCATGGTGGACATGGAGTGTATGTGAGTCATTTAGATGTTATTTCCATTTCTATTAAGTTAAAGATGTTCAAACCTAGCTTTAGGTAAAGGAAAATCCATTATATGAAGCTTTTATGAGGAAACCAACTTTGTGAGACATGAACTATGGCATGGAAGTTATGATAAGTATGAGATCTATTAATTTCATTTTCAGTATAAGCTAAATAATCACCATATGGAAGAGAAGTTAAGTTGAAGTTGGAATATAAATAGTGTAGGTTGATGATCTAACTCTTAAACTTAAGGAAATGATAAAACAAGTTGAAGAACCAAGTAAGTGCCCCTTGGATTCATCACAGCGAGATCTGGAATATAAATAAAAGCCACTTAAAAATATGATAGAACTAAGTGAAAAAAGTGAACAAAGTGAAAGGATCAATTAAAGCAAGTATACAACGCCTAAAACTCTCAAAATGAGCCTAGAACTCTAAGTTGGACCTTCATTAAAATTTTGATGAGCCCTTTAAAATATTAAGAAACGTTGTTTTTGAAGCTTACAAGAAGTCCACCTAAGACTCCATGAGTCCAATAAATTCACTAACTTTAGTTTGAACAAAAAACAAGCCTATTTGACAACTTAAGCCCACTTAAAAGTCCAAGGAGTTGTTAGTAGCACCAATAGTGTAAACCAAAGTTGGAAATTTGACCTTAAGGAGTATTTTAAGTTTAGAATAAAGTCTTGCACTTAGCCCAAAGAATTTCCCAAGTTAGCAAAAAGCCCATTAACTAAATAAATCCCAAAAGCACTCCAAATCATGAGGATCGCTACTGTTTTGACCTATGGGCAGTTTTGCGTACCTCATCACGAAAATATTACTTCACTACGTTAAAGTACACTAAAAAATGATGAAGATTGACTATAAGATCATAAAAATCAAATTTAAAATGAGAAATTTATACACACTTAAACTTTAAGTAAAAATTTGGAAAAATATGAAACCAAGTCAAAAGTATAACTAAAAGGGTTTTAGTTTAGTTTTCCAAATTCTATTTCAAATCCTTATAGTATTATATTTTCAAAGTCCAGGGGACCTGACTTTTAGGAGATGACCTATCCCGGATTATTTTGATTGATTCACATGGCTGAGTGAGTGAATTCCTAATGACTCTTTACTTGATTTTACTTATAGAATAGATGCACCTAAAAGCATCCAATATATATATATATCAATTTGGATGCTTGTGGGATATGGGAAATGCATGTGTATGAATTTGTGAACTGAATGCTATGACTTGTTAATTATATAATAATGGGAATTATTTGTGATAATTTATACAGATGTTTGTATGGAAGGAAATTGTCTGATCACCTTGAAAATTAGATTAACTACTTTTATGATTAAGAAATTAAATGGATCATGCATTCCCCATAATTGCATTCAGATAACATTGACTGTTGCTTCATGCAGAAGATGGGAAAGAACTCACAGGAGGAAAGCCTCTTATAGGATTAGGCACTAGCTATATCATTATTTTATCAAGTCTCTATCCTAAGCTGATGAGCTCACTAGGCCTCAGGAGACGCTAACCGATGGTGAGGGGCCATGTCTTATGGCTTCTGCTTAAGGCATGTGTTTGTGGATTGTGGAGGCTACCACATCACTAGACTTGGGATTTTGAAAATATGATTTGTTGTTTAAGAAAGAAAGTATATATTTATATGGTTTTGTTTTGACTTAAGAATAATAGTGTAAATGAAATAAAACCCAAGGTTTAGAACCCGGATTTTGGTTCAAGTAAGTTAATTATCTTTAAACCCTGACTATAGGAGGTGTAATTCTGAGTTGTTTGCAGTTCCTAGGCCACTGCATGTATTGTTTGGCATACTGATTGATTATGCATTCATATGTTTGTGCATTAAATAAACTTTTATCATGCGGTATTGACAAGGGGATTTATCTCACTGAGCGTGAGCTTATACCCCAACAGTTCTTTTCCTTATAGGTTGATCGATAGATGGGATAGGGATAGGAATAGAGTGTAAAGTGATACCATTGACTAAGTATGATGAAAAGCTTATGTAGTTAATCCAAAATGCTTCAAAAAATGACTAATATCTCAATTAAGTTTAGTATCTTTAGTAAGTTTAGAATTTTTTAGAATTGTTTATCTTCTTTCATTATTTGGTAGGGGATACTAATTCTCTGTGGTTCTGAGGAACTGTGAAAAAATAGATATCCATAATTATTTATATTATCATGAGTACACACGTGATATGAAAATTTTAGGCAATACTACTAGGCCCTTCCTAGGGTCGTTACATTATGGGTTATCACTTTTCTAGGGATGCCTAATATATGTCATGCCTCGAGAGTGGTAAAATCGTAACAATCTCACTGTATACACCAACTTACGATAGAAGCCACCCACTCAATTGCTATCATAGACTTGGTATATATTAGGCACATACGACTAACCAACTTTGAAGCATCTTTAGTTCAATAGCTAAAATAAAATAGAGACAATTGGTTCACATATTACTTTAAAACATAGAAGTTTGATTAATATAATTCATTTGAAAAATATTTACAATTTTTGTACAAGAAAATTTATAAAAGAATCCAAAATTTTTGTTACAATAAATACGTTATTATAAGTTAGTCTAGGTCATTCAAATGGCTTGGTTGACTCCAAAATAAAGAATATTCCAATCTATTTACACCTCACTCCAACCCATTGTCATCTTTTGTATGCCTAAGGATTAGGTGATCTTAGTGTCTATCCTCTAGGACTTGCAAAAGAACTATGAAGATATAAGCAACCATTACTTAGTAAGGGGACAACGACGGAAGCATATACAGTACAATAATTAAGCAAGGTTGTTACTAAGTTAGTTATATGCAATGCAATAAGCATATGCCATTCACATGATGTTGCTTAGTCCATTGTGAAGTTAGAGAAATTGGGCTCACTCTAAGTTGGGTTGAGGGTTCTTTTGCATAATAGAGGCATGCTCCAACCATTATGCCTTTCGAACAAACCCAGGCTTATGCAATAGAGGCATCCTCCTTTTGACCCATTGCCCCCAACTTTACCGTAACCTCCTTTCCTATCACTTAGTCTGGCCTTAAGGGTAGGGGAAGGCCAATCATTGCTACCTTATTGAAGCGTCAGTATTTGCTCAAAAATCCTAACTGTTTCCCTTAATGGGTTGCAATATATATTCGATTAGTATTTATGTTCAAGTTTTAGCTTAGTTAATTTTAGAGGTAACCAACCAATTATAAACAACCAATTATAAACAACCAAATCAAGGAGCGATATACAACAAAGCAATCACAACATATAGCATAACAATCAGACAATATAGCAAACAGTTTCCAAGCACACATGTCGCATGTACACAATTAATTACTTTACTACCACAAATAAGTGTACACATTAAGTACTCTAAAATGCCATTAAGCATTGATCCCTTTAACCTAGATTCCCATTTGCTCTTATAACTTAAATGCCCCAATCTTTTTGTTATCAATTTTCCCTATATTGTAAATCATATTTTAGTTTCGATAAAATTTATTGGAGTAAGAGTGTTTTAATTATTATACTTTCATTTTAGTTTAACATTCTTTGAATGTTCAACATATGTTAGTTATGGGTATTTAGTGTTATTACTTTTACTTAGGTTATTTTGACCTCTTACATAATCTTCTACTAAGTTTCTTAGATTCTTAGTACCTTTTACGTAACCTTCTACTAAGGTTTATTAGGTGTTTGGTACCTTCTACTCAAGCTTCTATTAGGGTTTTAACTCATATTCTTTGATGTGGAATCATCTACATCGCCTTATACTAATGTCTTATAGGCTTAAAGTACCTTCTAATCAAGTTTCTACTAAGGTCCTCAATCATATTCTATGTCTATTGTACCTTCTATTCAAGCTTCTTCTAGTGTTTTAAGTCATGTTTCATATTAGACAGATCTGCTACATAACTTTTTATATGAATTTTGGTTATAGTTTTTATACTAAGAAATCTTCTACTGAAGTTTCTACTACTATAATATTATAGTCAACTTAATTAGGAAAACTTCTACAAGTCAACAGTTTGCACCAACAACTGTAGAGACTTCTACAGCTACCAGCTCCATCACCAGTTCATTTAGAACTTCTACAGCACATTTTACTGGAACCAGATTTGCCTAAATTCACTAAAAACTCCATTTTTCATACTTTTTTTTTACTTTGTTCATGCCTAACCTAGTTGGAACTCCACCGATATTGACTCATACAGTTCGAAAACTCATTCACATCAACATGCATAATTGAAATTCAACAATGAAGATGTTGAACACACTTAATTAACTAATGTACCTAAAATACATATATTAGGTTGAAAAATCATGATTTTTAAGGTGAATACACTTCATGTATAGTAGCTCAAGTCTTCACTTTACTACTAATTTTTAATGATTTTTAATAAAAATAATCAATTTATTAATTTAGTGAAAATTTCTCATAAGCATTTAAGTAAAACAATCAGGTTTAGCTTTGGAATACACATCTTTTCATAGAATCTCCTCTTTTCACTTAAAAATTGAGGTCAACCTATTGCATATAACAAAAAATTACTCAAAATTTGTGGAAAATAAGATCTAACATAATCATGCGAAAAATTGTGGATTTTCCTTACATGTCAACTTACTAGTTTTTAAAAAATTAAAAATTAACCCAAATAAAAGGAAAATTTTTAGAGAAACTCTTTACATAGAAATTTTATATATGTAATAAGGTATTTATAGAAAAATTTTGGTGAGGAAATTACATCATTCAAGCCTTTGAAAATCAAATTGAAAATTAGCTTGGAATAGCTCATTTCACAAGGGCAATACATAAAATGAAAGATTTTTATAAAAATAATAATTTTTCATGAAAATATGCTTAAAAGTATGCGAGAATATATTTTTCTAGAATTTTTAGATAAAATTTGATATTTTTAACAAATTTTTGAAAATCGGGTGCAAAACTGAATTTACTGGTGCAAAAGATCTAGGTGGCTGGCAGCATTGGTGGGTTTTTCGACCCAAAATGGCATTGGGTAGAGGTCTAAGTGATGGTGGCCGCTTATCGTTAGGTTGTTGCTAAGTTTGGAAACCTTGATTTCATAAATTATCACCTAATTTCTCCTATTTTCTTTAAATTTCTCTAAAATCTTCTATAAAAATAATTTCCATGAATTTTCCTTAAATTCCTTAGTGTTTACAAAGTCCAAGCTAGTGAAAGGAAGGGTATTTACAAGTCTTGGGTTAAGCGGGATAATTAGATGGCATGTATGACAAGTGTAAATGGATCTTAATTTTCTTAATGTCAAGTGTCAAGTGGTTTTAGAAAACTATGGCCTAATCTATGGTTTTGATTCATGGTTATATCTTAAAACCATGTAATCTCATGCTTTTAAAAAACCAACAACTCATCCTTAGTTTTGTAAAATTCCATATGCTCCCTTAACTTATTATTTAAGTGAAAATAGTTTATTATTTATAATATTTTAGGTTAGTGGTTATTTTTACATGGAAGCTTCTATAACCCATGCTCCATTAATTAACTTAATAACATATTATTTATTTTAATTGTTATATTTATTTATTATTATTATTTTATATCATTTATTACTTTTCTTGTCTATTTAGTTTATTCTAAGCTTTTTTATATTTTGGGTTGGGCTTTGAAATCTTTTGGAATTTTACTAATAAAAGAGCTAATTTTACCATTTAGCTTACTTTAATATTTTAATATTCTATCACAACAATTAAATTTAAGGTGTCACTTGATTGACTTTTGGGGTCTTAGAGTCAATTTCGAGTTTAAACAGATTGATTACATGGACATTCTAAATTTGAGAATTTGGAATCCTTCTATTATAGTTAGTTACCTCATTTATACATTTTTTTTTCATGGTTATCATTTCTAAATATTGTGTGTTGTTATTTTATTAAATTTTATTTTGTTAATTTAGGTCTAACACCTCATTAAATTGGGTCTTAATTTCATAGTTTTCTTGTTTCCATAATTAACAAGTGAATTTAAAAATATTTTTAACTTTTAGCTTCCATAATTATTTTATAATTCTATTTCGAGCACTTAGATTCTAGGTTGTTTTACTAATTTGTAGTCTAAACATATTTTTTAAGTCATGATAAGCGGATTTTCACAGATATTCTAAACTTCCTCATGTTAATGTCCTTGCTAAAATACGAGTCTCACATTTCCACCCAACTTCAGAAAGTTTTTTCCTCAAAATTTTTGTATGCATAGGTTTTTAATATTTGGTGCTTAGTTCTAATTATTATTAGTTGGTAATTTAAGGGAGTTGAAAGTCATTCTTATTTACTTAGTCTTTTGGCATCCTAAAATTATTTTGTTGGTATAAGTATATATTTACCTATGGAGTCTTTCTATGTTTCATTTTTGAATAAGATTATCTAGTCTTGTAAGAAGTTACTTCTAAAATTAATCATTATCCCATTCTTGTCTCTTTAGTCTTTGGAAAATTTAATGTTTAACTTAGCTTTATTTTCAAATGTTATGTCAAATGAGTTAATTTTTCTCTATTTGATATTACTTTTACAAAAGCTTCTAGGACTAACTTCATAAGCCTTACTTTTAAGATCAATATAGCAATCATATTTATTTTAGGTCCTTGGCAACCTTTTTAAATAACCTTATGGGTTATGTATTTCATCTATAGTTCTTCCTAAATTAGATGGGTGCTCATACTATCTATACTTTTCTTGGTTTTATGGGTCTAAACTAATTAAAACCATTATTAGATTTTAGTTTGCACAAATTCCACTTTTCATTATCTTTCTTTCTTGTTCATCTTCGTTCTTCTACGGGTTGCAAAATGTTAATTTGATTGTGCAATTTTAAGATCTTATTATAGATTAAACTTCGGTTATCTATTTTACATTCCTCTCCTCTATCATTTAATAAATTACTTGTAGCTTTTGGATATGATTCTCAGTAATTTCCCAATTTAATGATATTTCAATTTTATGCATTTATAGGTATATCATTAATCGTCTTGGCATCGATTAATTATTCTTATGTATCTAATACCTTGTATGGTTTCCCTCTTAGCTTCTAAATTTCTTATAGCTTACTTATAAATACTTCTATTTATCATGTTTATACTAATCTTTATTCTATTCTAATTATAGAGATTGTGACCACTACTTATGTTACCACTATAATAGGGATTAATATTCGTATTGATTTCCAAGAATAATTTGAAATCAATGATTTTAATGCTATTTGCTCATATAGGTATAAGTTATCAGTTTTATCTTTGATCATTTATATATTATGTTGTTTCAAATGTCAGATTTGATTGTTTGAATCTTATTATAGTTACATTAGTTGTTTGATTTTTTCAGAGTGGCACTTTTTATTGATCTTGGCCATATAAGTACATCAATACTATTATATAGTTGTTAGTATTAGTTGGAGTTGTGAGGTAAATTTTAAGATGTGTAGTTTGTTTGTTTTAGCTTGGTTTCCAATTATTATTATTGGTTAGTTTATCTTTTATCTTTGTGTGTTACATATATGAGTGTTATTTATTACTTATTTAGTTCCATAGTTCCTTGCACTCCATATATCTTAGCAAAATTATATTAGTAGGAATGAGTGGCAAATCTTGACTTTCCATTGACTTAGACCCGACCATGAAAATTAACAACTAGCTTGACTTGATTCAATACATCTAACTTGACTCAACATGACTCGATGGAACTTAACTTGACATAACAAGATTTAACATGACTTGAAGTCGATGAGGCCTAACACTCTGACATAGACTATACAAATTTGCCATTCCTTCCTAATCGGATATTCATGCTAGTACACATGAAATTTACTATTTTGATAATTTCTTTATTGTGCTTTGTTATAGTTATCCATTATTCTTTTGTTAGAGACTTCATTTCTTTATTAATTTAAATTCATATTTGTTATAGTAGTCTCATTTTAATGTTTATTGCCCACTATTGAGGATTGAGGGGGCAAGTTTTATTTCATTTGAAGTGATTTTGTGTTATCATTGTAGTTGTGGTTATGGTATGTTTCTATTCATGTTAATATTATTGTCCTTGAGTTTGATGGTCAAGCAGACCAATGTGGTTTTTGATTTTCAAGATTAAGTTTTATCCTTAAATTTGGGGTTCTTGTTTGATTATGTCATTGTCAGGATATTTAGGGATTCGATCATGATGTTTGTTGGGCAAAGTTTGGCTCTTGTAAGTAGGTTTGTGAATAGTAGGGGTGATAAAGGATAATTTTGTAGGGTTAAGAGAAAGAGAATGGTGATATGTAGTTGGCTTAGCTCTAATTTATTTGTAACTAGGTTTATGTGGTATAAGGGGTGAGGAGAGATATTCTTTAAGGTTCATCTTATATATTAAAATGGTAGAAATTGATGTATGAATTGGTTTCAAGTAGTTTGCTATCCTTGTCATCCTAAATCTTGATTGGGTTTTACGGTTAGGTTTGTCAATTATAATCAACCTAGTGTACTTATAGGTATAAATATACAAACATGATTTATGGGTTTAAGTGAGGTAAGTGTAGATCTACTTCTATTAAAAGCTTTCATGATAGTTCAATATATTCAATCATGATACAAAGAATAAATGAATTATCAGTCATATGGGATCTACTACTGATGCAAAGTCCAATTACACATGTTAAGTCTTTTATCAATTTCAAATTTCATAGTAGGACAATATAAATACATCACATATGGGTCATTCATATTATAGTTTAAAATATCCTAAAAGGTTTACATTTACTCATAATGATCCAAATTATAATGATAAACTCATATGGAAGTAAAGACACTTTTCAGATTATATTTCATTGTACAATTTTAAATGCATTAAAGGTCTATACATGTTCGAAGTTACATTATGTCATACCAGCAAAAAGGATCCTCTTTTCATTTGGGAGTTACTATGCTAATTAGATTTTATAGAATGTTTTAAATGAGTTCTTAAGACATAAGGTAGGTACGCGTTAGAAATACTGTTTTTCCTAACTATTTAAGTTAGTAGAGTTTATTATTGACTTTAATAGTCTACTCAATTGATCTTATACTAAAGTTAATCCAACTCATTGCCTTTAATTTCAAACTTCATTTGTCAATCGTCATCTTAATCCGTCAATTGATTACGTGTTTATCTAATCTTTCATTTTTCGTTTCATCTAAAGTTCGAATCATGATGTGCTTAGGTCCTTTCAAGATTCTCTTCTCGATTGACTTCTTTATCTTACCTATTTAAGGATCTCATGATTTTTCTAAATATCTTATATCTTTCTCACTCTAATAGTTATACTCAATAACAATATCCAACTTATTGATGTGTTCTTAGAACCATCAGGGATAAGAAATCTTTCATCTTTGACTTCCATTTCTAACATTCTACATTAGCTTCTATAATTCTTACTTTATTAGGTTTTACTACTCGGTTATCTTCTACAATAGCTTCTATAGGGTCATCTTTAGGTTTTATCTCACTTTCTACAGAAGGTTCTACAGAATCTTTTTCATTAGGTCTAACAAATTCCTTTTCATTAGGTTCTACTTCACTTTTTACAAAAGGTTTTATAGGGTCCCCTTCATATGCTTGTACATTATCTTTCCTATTAAATGCCTCTCATCAAGCTTTGTCTTAAGCTTTTACATGAGTATCTACAATGAAAATGCCCTTTACTAAACTCTCTACATGATGTTCTACAAGTTCATTTATACATTATTATACTCTTTTACTAAAGGTTCTATAAGAGTTTCTACCATTAGGTGTTATGACATCCTCTACTTCCCTTTAAATCTTCTAAGTATAACTAATTAATCACAAGTTCATTTCTGTAGTCTTGTAAGTTAGTAGGATTTTATCATCCTATATTATTTTATTTACATATATAATATATATATATATATACACCTAAAGTCTACATCTTTTAATAACCCATTTATTACCTACTCTTATGTTGATACTTCATGTATCTACTTAATTTTAATTAAGACGCTTTAGAACAAGTTCCTTAAGAACTATGCCACATAAGTCCTTAAGAAATAGTGGTTTGATACTGCCTAAGAATTGTCATGCCTCAAGAGTGGTAGAGTTGTAATGGCCTCGCTATATACACCAACCTATGGTAGAAACTAGCCACTCAACTGCTATCATAGACTTGGGTTGAGTGGGTTAATTAGATGGCATGCATGACAAGTGTTAATGGATCTTAATTTTCTTAATACCAAGCGTTAAGTGGTTTTGGAAGACAATGGCCTAATCCATGGTTTTACATCAAAACCATCTAATCCCATGGTTTTAGAATACCAACAACTCATCCTTGGTTTTCCAAAAAACCCATGTGCTCCCTTAACTTATTATTTAAGTGAAAATAGTTTATTATTTATAATATTTTAGGTTAGTGGTTATTTTTGCATGGAAGCTCCTACTAAAGCCATGTTTCATTAATTAACTTAATTACATATTATTTATTTTAATTTATTATTATTATCTTATAGCATTTATTACTTTCTTGTCCATTTAGTTTATTCTAAGCTCTTTTATATTTCGGGTTGAGCTTTGAAATCTTTCGAAATTTTACTAATAAAAGAGCTAATTTTACCATTTTATCTTACTTTAATATTTTAATATTTCATCACAATAATTAAATTTGCGGTGTCGCTTTGACTGACTTTTGGGGTCGTATGGTTGACTTTGAGCCCAAATGGATTGACTATGGGGATGTTCTAAATTTGAGAGTTTGGAATCCTTCTATTATAGTTAGTTAATTCATATATATATATTTTATGGTTATCATTTCCAAGTATTGTCTCTTATTATTTTATTAAATTTTATATCAGAAATTTAGGTTCGAGAACTTGTTAAATTGGATCTTAATTTCAGAGTTTTCTTGTTTCCATAATTAACAAGTGAATTTAAAAATCTTTTTTGACTTTTAGCTTGTATAAGTATTTTCTAATTCTATTTCAAATACCTAGATTCTATGTCATTTTACTAATTTATGGTCTTAACATGTTTTTCAAGTCATGATAAGTAGATTTTCATAGATGTTCTAAATTTCCCCATGCTAATGTCCTTCTTGCTAAAATGTGGGTCTCATAACATTTCTAAGAGAGGCCAAGCGAAGACATCAGCATTATCTTGAAGAAAATTAATTAAACTTCGATGAATATTTTCTAGTAAGGGTCTCGTTATCTTCGTTGTTTTTCTAAGATTGTTCTTTAGTAGGACTTCCTCTACTTCTTTGGCACTTTCAATGTTGTTGGACTTCTTTTTTAAATCGGCCTCTACTTGAAAGAATTCTTTGCATTATAATGCTCTCAAATATAAAGATCTAGCTAATTGTTGATCCCCCTTACACATTCTAACTCCATTGGAAGTGAGGAACTTTGCCTTGAGATGTGCAAATAAGGAACCATGCTGAGCAGATACTGGTGTGGTTAGCCCATGATCATATTATAATGGGATCAACACTTAACAATAAGGAAGTCTACCTTATCCTTTGCTACATGCTCAACATCTTTGATCTGAATAGGAAGCGAAAAGACTCTAATAACCCGTATAGGTTGATTATTAAAAGCATATAGATCACAGTTGTAAGATCTCAACTGAGCTTTGATCTTTGGCTTCATTTGGTTAAAGGCATGTTGAAAAATAATATTTGTCAAAGTCCTAATGTCAACTAAGATCTTTTTGACCTTGAAGTTGGCAATTCTTGCACTAATTACTGGTACATCATCGTGGGGCCTTTATACACCTTTGAAGTCTTCCTTTGTGAAAGAAATGAAATTGTCGACCTTGACTTTCTTACCCTGCACATTATAAACATAATGTATGGCATTAGTCGAGCTCAAAGAGCTTGATCAACCTAAAGCAGAAGGTCCACCGATAATAGTGTTTATCGCACCATTCGATGCTCTATTATTACCTCTGTCTCTTGCTTCTCTACTAGCTTGAGGAGGTGGTGGAGTGTTTTCTTGCTTGTTATGTCGTCTTTAAGTTGGTCGTTCAATATCCTCGACATCTTGGGCAAGGAATTTGCTTAAGTACCTGTCAGGACCCTAAAGGGGGCCTAGTAGGATTACCTAAAATTTCCATAACATATGTGCACCCATGATATGAAAACGGTCTTGCAAGTCAGAGATTGCAAGACTCTAAATTATAAATCACTAAGGTTAATGATTTTCACGTAAGTAATTTATTGTAACATGACATAATATAGAATTATAAATACCTATGGAAGTCCGATAGCCCACAGTTCCTCAGAACCGCAGAGAATCGGTATCCCCTACCAAATAATAGGACAGGATATGCCAACATTATAAAACTACAAGTAGAATTAAATTATATTGAATTCTAACATGTGAATATTTTCTACAAAGAGTGTTATGTATCACCTATAAAGATCTCAACTAATCCTAACACTAATGTACATATCTTCATCTCGCACTCAGCACTCGAGACTCATCCTAATCCCATTGTAAGCAAACCTGCAAAAGAAAGACTAGTGGGGAATAAGCTACAAGAGCTTAGTGAGCTATCCCTCATACCATACTGGCAAACAAGTTATCAAACAAATTATTACAACCATATGAATGCATGCATACGTAGAATGCCAAACAATATATGCAGTTGACCGGTACTGCATATAATATCGGATTTTAATGCCCTCCGAAATAAGGGTTGGAGATTCATCGGCACCAATCACGACCGGGCTTTAGCACCTGGGTTTTTATCCATAACTTTGAATTCCGTATTTCACAAAAATATATTTCCATTTCTAAAAATCCAGTAGTTCACAAAGTCCCAAGCCTAGCGGTGAGGTGACCCCCGCAGTCCATACTCACACCCTACAGCGGTGGTCTCTAGACACGACCCCCAGCCACCCACAGTTAGCGTCTTCGTCGCCAATAGAACCCGCAAGCCAAGGGTAGGGTCTTGTTGTACCAATGCTCCTGCACGGTACTAATCAAATTATATGGGAATCCATCCCTCCAAGGCCCTTCATTACCAACCACGTAAAGTGACGGCCGGAACAAGTAATGCGATGCATGGATAATGCATGACCCTTTTGATTCAAGATAAGCCAAATATAATTAGGTCAAATTATGAGGTGATCAATCAATATAAGCAAACCATCCAAATCATATAAAAATCAATCATATCATCAAATCATCAATTATCGTATTTAACAATATTTCTTACAATAATCAAGCAATACCAAGCACATGCATATCCCGAAACCCCATGCATCAAGTTATTGATATTCAATTTAAGTACACTAACTACAAACACAAACAAATATGGAGTCATCGGGAGTACTCACTTTACTATGACGACTCGCTCTAGTCAGAATAACCGATCGGGAGATCCTCGCCTTCGTCGAGATCACCTAATCATTACGAGATAACAGAGATAATAAGTAGTTGACTAAACTAAGGGTTCTAGATATCTATCTATCTAATTCTACTTAGATTACTATCAACCCTTATTCGATTAAACCTAATTGTTAATCGTATGTAACTTTTTCATTCTATTTTTAATATTTACAAATTTATAGTCGTTTTTCATTGTTTTCGGATGTACATTTACACGGCAATGTTCGTTTTGGACATTAAGACCCGTGTTTTATGATATGAACTAAATTTATTGAAATTTTATCTTATTGAAGTTTAATTATTCTTATTGCTTATGTTTATGCCCTAGTTTAGGATTTAATGATTGAATTAGCTATTTGATTCTTATACTTAGAAAATTTTACATTAGTGCTACTAATCCACATACTTGATTAAATTTAATTCAATCTAGGAAGTGTATTAGGGTTTAAGGGATTTTCGACTTCTAAATACATGTATATACCTATGTTATGTGCTTCTGTAATCTTATTATTTCTTCTATTATGAACCTACGCTTACATGATCACTTATGTAATCAACTGATGATGTCATGGCTTATGTAATGTTTAGATGATGTTATGGCTTATGTAATCCATTTATTACATGTAAATATATATGTCATTAAGTACATATACATATGTTATATACCTACCTACACTCATAATATACTAATATGTGTACTTATGTACTAATATATATACTAATACATATACCCATATACGCATACGGTGAAATACGTATTTTTATACGTATTTTCGTATGCCTTATCTAGCCCCTTAAGAAAGCTTCACAATTTCATTCTTTTTGTATTTTAAGAGTATATTTAACATGATATATGTATGTATAGTTAGTATATACCTTATTTTAGGTTATGTACATATTGTATACTTATGTACAAAGGTATTTATACTTGTATTCTTCTAGCATATCCTTTTATACATATACTTAAGGACATATGCACATGCATATCCTTCTTCTTCTTCATGATTCTTAGATTTCTACACTTAAAGAGGAGAACTTTGTGCTATTTTCTTCAAGACAACACTAAACACATAACTACTTATCTAATCTACCTAATTAACTAACTAATGAATAATATAAAGCAACATAAAACGACTTAAAGACATACCTTTAATTGTGTTGGAATTAAGAAGACAAAATGAGGAGTGATGAGAGTGAAATGGGAAGAAGAAGATCATGGCAATGGGGAATGTTTTTGTTTTGTTTCTTTTTCTTTGTTTTTGATTATGGAAGACAACAAATGGTGGGACCAAAATGAGGAATAAGTGGACGGCAACAATTGAGGGGAAAGGGAAAAAGAAAAAGAAAAGAAAAGCTATCATGAAGTTAAGATATTTTTCCTTATCTCTTAATGTCTTTTGTTGACTTTTCAAAATGTTGACTTTAGTCAACATGTGTTGACTTGGTCAACTTTTGGACTTTGGTCAACATGTGTTATCTTAGTCAACATTCCTTAAGTATGTGTAATTTTGTGCACATAATGTAGTAATTAAGAGAAATTAGGGGAAAAATGAAGGAAATGAGAAGAAATGAGGTATATGATGAATTGATTAGTAAATATGGTTGATGAGGTCTTCCTTTAAGTCTTTATAGCTTATATATGTCATTTGATAAACTACTTTGGATAACAAGTGCAAAAAGCACTAATTTGAGTATTAAAGTTCACTATATGTAACCTAATCTTCAATTATAACCCTAACTCTAAGTGAGACTACCTTAATCACACACTTAAGGGATAAATATAATCTATGACTCATTATCTTAGTTTCTAATGGATTACTTAAGGATTCAAATCATATAAGCATGAATGAGGGTCATCTCTAACCTTTTACTAATGATTTGGAAAAATGTGAGCAATTTATTATCAATTAGGGTTTTAGGGTATATCAAGATGAATTAGTGCTTTTATATCCTTAAAGTTATAGTTTTAGGATTTTTATTACTTTAGGGCATAATCTCTAATGTTTTTACACATTTAGGGTTTCATATATTCTTACGCGATTAAATCTTCGATTGTCATCTTAGGGTTTTGATGAGGTTCGAGGTTTTAGAGTCTTCGTATGCGGTTAGGGGTTCAATTGATGATTTAAGGTTTTTCGTGTCCACTCTAGGTTTTGGATTGAGATTTTAATCGGTTTTAAATCTCACTGGCTCTTTTGAGTTTGGGAAATCATCTACAGTTTGGACGTTTGTTTCTATACTTAGAAAGCTAAATTCGTGGGGTTTACAGTACCCTTGTTGGATTACATCCTCAATTGCATTTTTGAGTTGAATACATTCGATAATGTTGTGACCTCTATCACAATGAAAATTGGAATACTTATTAGAATTCTTATGTGATGGATTTCCTCTCATTCTTTCTAGCCATTGCAATACGCCCCCCTCTAGTTATGTACCTCCATCAATATATCTACGATCAAATGATTAAGTAACGTATGAACAAAATAAGTTAGAATGCGTGGCCTCTTCCTCTTGCCACAGCTTCCTTCTAAGAATTGATCATTGCGTATGCCAAGTCGATCTTTCGCATTCTTCTTCTTGTCATTTTTTCGATCTCCTTTGGTTTGATCCACCTCATGCCAATCTTTGATATTATCCTCTTGTCTAATGTAAGATGTGGCCTTAGCCTTAAACTCAGCAAAAGTCTTTGGCTAAAGACTTAAAAAAGTCTCTATGTGGTTTGACTCCATCAAATACCTTGTTGAGGGCAATGCTCATATCCAGTTTTAGGATTTGGACCATTTTGGCCATAAATGAGCAAAATAGTCTCTAATGGACTTGTTTGACATTTGCTTTATGGTGTTAAGGATAGATGAATCCTTAATAAGAAGCTTCCTTGTAGGAAAGTGTTACAAGGGATATATTCAGCTTCAAATGTTTAAACCATGTATTTGTTACATTCCTCAAGGTTAAAGGGAATGCTTGATAAGCCACGATGTCACTTAAGCTATGTAACTTAGCCAAGGTGTAGTAGTACTCAGGATGGTCTTTTTGGTCCTTTGTTTCATTATACGTCTTGAATTGTGATAATTTGATATGTCATGGTTTACTTCTTCTAATATTTTGGGAACAAAAGGATTATTCTTTATCTAAAATTGTTTTATAGTTGAAGCAGGGGTACTGACATGTGATGGTCCTACATGGTACACTTGTTGTGGTTGTTTTCCTTTATTACCTTTTCTAAGAGTAGGGGTTGAAGGTTCAAGTGTAACCTTAGCTTGCTTCTTAGGTGATTTGGGTGAAAATATTGAATCACCAGAATTCTTAGGATTGCTATTGCTGTGCCCTTGGTTTTGGTCTAGCTAAACATCCTTACGAAGAAGGCTAAGGATCCTGTCTTTCTTCTTATTGAGTTCCTGATTCTCTTTGGCTAAATTAGCAGAAAGTTAGTCCAATCTAGCCAAACACTGTTTGTTAATATGCCTACTCCCCCCTTGAAGGTGCTAGGGAGAAGAACTAGCATTTACACTTTTTGTCATCCTTGATTTTGCCATGTGCATAGATTGTTTTAGAAGTAGATAGTGCCAAATGTTGTTGGTTGATTTTGCTATGGAACTTTGTTCTTGCAAAAGTACAGATGACAGGTTAAAGTGTACCAGGGCTAATCCAGCTTAGCTACTCCAATGCCTAAGTAAGTGAATGTTTGAGTAGAAAGCTAAGTGGATAACAAGGTAAAGTGTTAAAGAGTACAAGAGAGTCCTCACAATGCTTTCTTTCCCTTATTTATTGGCAAACATTGGATGTCTGCAATAATAGACAATCACTGGCCATGGACTACGTGGCAACTCCTTAATTAAGCACATGCTTAAAGAACTGGAGTAGTGAGTAGTTATGTAATGAGATTGTGCAAGGACACAACTATCCATACTACTTTTCAAATTCAAACCAAATATATAAGTATTCTGGGCCTTAAGGCCCGTTAGATGACCTAAGTTGTTAGGAGACTTTATTGAAAATAGCCTTAGTCAGCGATTTGACAGCCAAGGGGCCGAAGAAGATATCAAGGTAAAATTCTGCTATTAACACCTCTAATTCTTAACAAATGAACAAATGATGTCCTTCTCTTGAATGTTTCCTAAAAAATCAATTAGTTGGAGGTAATTGAAAAGAAATAAAATAATAATACTAATGCTAATATAAGTTGGTAAGGATCAATTTTAGTCCATAGAAGAGTAAGGTTTTTTCTTGTTACTAACTTAAGGAAAGTGCTTGATAAAAATTGGTATGAATTGGCTTTGATCTCTCAAAAGAGCAAGATACTTTCCTATTATCAATATGAGAAATAAAATGGTATGGATTAGCTTAGGTCTGTTAGAAGAATAAGCTTCTTTCCTACAACCAAAATATTTGTGCTTAAATAAAGAATTGGATTGAATTGAAAATCCCTCTTGCAAAAAATTGAAAGAAGTAAGGAGACAACCAGGGGACTGACTGATGTAACTTGCATTTGTTTTTAATTATTGTGCTTAGAGAGCTAAAAAGGAGAGTGTATACTTTTTAGTTTTTAAAATGAGGAAGACTTTTTTCTTGATTAAGTTTACATTCATTCTAATTTCCAATTTAATCTTTGTTTAAACGATGTAGTTTAACTATAATTTATATAGATCAATTGTTGAATTCTAGTTTATTTTCTATAGCTAATACATATATCATGTAATTGTGTTTTGAGGACATGTAAATATGGTTAAGTGAATTCTATGAAAAAAAAAGTTATTAGAGCTTTGAATTTTGATATTTACAAGGATGAATTTTGATGGAAGAGTATGCAATCTTTTCCTTGAATAGATTGTGTATGATATTTACTTTTGATTCTATAATTTGAGCATTCAATCAATTTTCTCCTTAAGAGTTTTTCAATGTTCTATTTATTTTGGTTAAGGACAAGAAAAAGTCCAAGTGTAAGAGAATTTGATCCAGCTTAATTGCACCTATTTTATAGGTAGATTTTATATTACTTTTATAGGCTTTTCAATGTAATTTTAGTGTAATTTAGTATGTTATTTGTTAAAATTTTATTTTAGCACTTTATTACATTAATTTGTATATTTTTGATAGGAAAAATGTATAAAGTTGGAAAATATACATACAAATTGTAAGGATGGAAAATGTAACACGCGAGCTCTATGGGTATACACTACAGTTGTAGTCTAACTAACATTAACTGTATACTTGCAATAATCTTACATGTCATGTTCTTCATTAATCAAAGTCATGTATCACTTGTTGATAGATCGAGCTTTTGAAGTGACAATTAAAGCATAGAAAGACCACATGCAAAGACCATGGCCATGGTTTTAAGGTGTGATCATTCCAAAATATTATTAGAAAGAATTGAAGCCATTTAAAAGAGATATGTAATTGTATCTTATAAGCCTACTATTTGTGGGATGCCTTATAATATAAATAGAAGGCTTTGTAATATAATAGACAAATAGAAGAGAACATAACTTGTATAATAGAATTCAAATAGGGTTTGAGAAAAGTAGTTTTATTTTCTTTTCTTTTTGGATTTCAAGATCAAGGGACAATAAGAGTGATATTTGATCTTCAATGGGAGATTGAAACTTCCAAATGGGTTATTTTATTCTTTTTAATAAATTCTTCATTTAGATATTATCTTATCTATCATTGCTCCTTCATACTTAATTAATATTGTTTGTTCAATTTTTAGATTATCAATTTATAAATTGTGCTTAGTGTTTGAAGTCTTTAATTCCCTAATCAAAATAACATGTATTTTGATTTTATTGGAATATGTGTTGATTAGGATTGAGTTATAAGACCTCTTCTACTTGTTTATTGTAAACTGGATGTTTTGGACTAAAGAGACATGACGCATGCCTTTAATTCAACTAAGGTTTAAGAATAAGAAATGGTTAATTTAGTTTATCACTTGTCTAACGATTGAAAGGATAAATTAGTTAATCCTGGGTATTCTCTTTACGAGAAGGAAATTCTAATGCTTAATTGTTTTAAAACTAAACTTGTTAAAGACATATTTGCTATCATTAATTGATATTTCTAATATTTGGTTGGAATGGAATCTTTAAAGATGTTGAAGATCCCAATTTATTTGTTTCATTAATTTAGTTTCTTTATAATAATTACATAAACCCTTTATTTTAATTGCCTAGATTTAGATGGGACTAATATTATAAAAAATTAGACATCATTCCCTATGGGTTGCACTTGATTCTCATAAGTTTTATTACTGCAAACGTAACCTAATGTACTTACTGGTAAAATTACGCTTTTGTTATAAAAAGTAGTGCTATAAAATGTAAAGTTGGGTTAAACATATCACTGCTAATGTTCTTATGTCCCATCATTAAAGGGCTCATCTCGAAGATGCAGGGCATTCTTCTACTTGAGCCACTCGTTGATATAGGGACAAGCCTTCTCGAGTCCCCCTTAGGAGCTTGTGCTACAATGATAGTCAAAGGGATCCTTGTTAGCATAACATTAACCTCCCTTATTGCTAAAGGGACCCTTAGACCCTTCTTGTTGCTCTTCCTTTCTGAGGAGCCAATATAATCCTTCTTGCTCCTCTTTCACAAAGGCATATCTTTATCACCTTGGGCAATAATTGAGGTCTCCTGTGTCTAAGCCTTTTTCTTTCCCTTATTGGCCTTCTCCTAAATCCTCTTCTCCTAAGCTTCTGCTAAGGCATGGTTGAAGTTATCCTTGTGGAGTTAACAGGCTGTGAGCACCTAAAAAGAGTTAGCAACAAAGAAACAAAAAAATATTAGACTTGCTTAAGATGAGTAGCCTTAAGCTCCCTTCACAACGATGGTATACAACGATAAACTCCTGACCACCCTCCTCGACTACATTCTTGCCCAATACTTGTCTCTTAGCTAAAAAAATCTTCTTGCAAACATAGTAGCTGATTAAATTATTGATGTAGAGCCTAGCTCTAAGCCCATACATGATATTGAGGATCTCTTCCCTTGCATCGTCATTCTTGAAGTCAATGTAATCTACAGTCGACGTCCTTATTGGCTTGACCTACTTAATGGGGAAGGGCAAATCTCCATTCAACCATATTCGGATGAATCTATCCTTCTACCCCTCTATCTTCAACTTCAGGTTGTAGAAGAGCCTGATATGTTCATCTTAACTTGAGCAACACACCTAACTGTCTTGGCTTGGTTTCAATTGGAAAAAAAAAAAAAAAACTTAAGCAGTTGAGTTGTAAGCCTCCATAGATGGTAAATGAAGATGGCCTCAAACAAACTCTTTCTTGTACTTATCTAATGACTTTTGGTGTAATCAAGACCATTTAATAAGATTCAACCACCAAAAGCTTATTTAGTAAGCAAATCATGACTTTTACTATAAATAACCCCTACCATCATAGAAAAGCCATCAAAGTCATTATGGAATTCTAAGACAATGACTTGGTAAAAATTGGTCCAAATAAGTAATACTTAGTCCAAATTAAGGAACGTTTAGTCAAAGAAAGTCTACATTGAAAGAGATACTTATCTAGAAACTTAGAAGCTAATTCCAACAAGAAACCTTAATTCTAAGACAATGATGTTTGGTAAACGGATGGTTCAATAAGTAACCTTAAGTTACTTAAGTTTATGAACTTCCATGGATATTTGGATAAGAAGGAGTTAAAGTTGGGAAACCTAAGTCAACAATTGTGGTTAAGATAAGGAAGTGGAAGAAAGTGGCATTTTCTTGACCAATTATTAATACTTCCAATTCTAACTAAATCCTTGAGAACCTTAAAGTTGTATTGTAATTTTTTTTCTAAAGATTGTTGATCATAATACATCACAATGGAATGGGATGCCAACAACTACAAGAGGTGTATACCATGGAAGAAGAAGCTTCTATTTAATCTCATCCGAAGGTCATTTTCATAAGCCTCCATTATTGTACCAAGTTGCCTCAATAATTTTACCCACTTATGTCATAACAAATGTAAGCATGAAAGGGACATGAGTTAGAATTTTGGTCAATTGGGCAATGTCAATGAAGAGTTACATTACTTGAAATAACTTCTAAAATTATCCTACCATCTCTATATAAAGGCCACTTTCAAACCTCTAGATCACATCCTTACCATCTCTTCAAACTAAAATCTTTTCTCTCCTCCTTACCCCTAATGGCAACACTAGCCTTACCAAGGATTGTTTTTGAGTTTCAAAAACAGTCTCAATCAAGAAGGTAAGCAACGCTCCGTAAACTACCATTCTTTAATTAAATAAGACCCTTCTAAAATCATATACTTATTCTAACTTTTATGATCTAGAAATCTTTTAAACTAACCAAAATATTTAAGAAGTAAAATCTCTATTTCATCCAAAGCTATTTTGTAAACTTCCAAATTTTACTAAATTGATCTCATCTTTATAATCCTTTCTTAAGAATCTCTTTGAACTAAGCCTTTGACAAACCAAAATCTTTTTATCTAAATCTCTATCTTAAATAAGTTTTAAACTCATATTTATCAAACTACTTTTGCAAAACTGAGCTCATATTATAAGCAAATTTTTTCTTATCTAAAGATTATGTGTATATAAAAAGAAAGCCATAAAACCATTTCCTTTATTAAAATCCCTTTTATTTCACTTGAAATACCCATGTTAAATCTTGTATATAAAAGTCTCCAAGAGTTAAAGAACATATTTTCTACAAAAGGGAAGCCTTTACCTTAACCAAAACCTTCCTTATTTCACTGTCTAATCTAATATTTAAAGTCTCTAAGTATTAAAACTAAGAGATCACAATTTCCTTCTAAAACAACCTAATTGTAGATAAATCTATGCTTACCAATACCGAAGTTTTCATAAGCTTATCTCAAGAATTATATGAAGATCTTAATAACTTTTGGACAAGTAGGCAGCTTTTACATATCATAGACTTATTTGGTGTATGACTCTTGGGCATATTGGGCCTATTGGACATATGGACATATTCTTTGCCTTGACTATTCGGACCACGATGATTTGACCTATTATAAGGACTCATTATGAGGACCTATTATGAGGACCAAAAAACCTGAACATAAGGACAAATGAAATTGTATACATAATGATTTGGACATGACAACAAAACTAAATAAAAGACTTCATAAAGTTATAAGATATAACAAATAAAGAAAACTTAATATGTATATCTAGTATTTACTTCTTATTGTAGTCTTTTAGGTAACTATGACTTGGAGGTACTCGAAGCCTATCATGATGATTAATAGGAAATGGTTAGGTGAGTATCTACAATGAGTATCACTTGCTTGTGGCTATAGTTAGTAGCACTTTTAATGTATATATATTAACTAGCTTTGTGTTTGGGGTATCGAGAAATGCTTGTGCTTGACTTGTGTGAATTGCTTATGAAGATATTATAAATTATTCCATACAATATAGTTGATGATTCTAACATGATGTACTTTTAAGTGAGTGTTTTATAATTTGGTTGATTGCTTTATAAACAAATCTTAAGAATATTGCAACTTAAGTATTAAATGAGCTTGCATATCATACTACATAATCTTACTTTCTGCCATTACTATTACACAGGGAATAGAAATGTGAGAACCTTCCCTGTCTTTTATAAACTAAGTGGCTTTGAAGATGGTTGTGTAGTAGATGGGGCCATATCCATTCTTCTATTTCAAGTTTGCATACATCTAGAGGTCGATTAGGGATCTCATTAGTCTTTGGTCATTTGGTGGTTAGGAAGGCGTTCATTTCTTAACGCTTCATTTATGCCTTCTTAGGATTGATTAAGAAATCCTTCCCTTGTGATTTTTATCTAGGCCTTAGTAAATATTTCATTTGATTCCCTCGGCTAATGGGAAGATCTATCTTCCTGGGATTACGTTGGCTTTAGGATGAACATGTTTCTCTGAGGCAATCGAGAGATTAGTTCTCTCATGAGGTTAGGAAGAATGTTATCCATTTGGTTCTCCTGGGACTAATTAAGGGGCATTATCTCTTGATCACTAAGTTAACATGGGTAATGATTTAGTTGAGAATTGTGATTCCGTGGTTATTTTGTTATAGTGGCTAAGTATGTTATGCTAAGAGACATTTATGCATATTTGGATACTTAGACATTAATAGAACTATGAATCATTAACCCAAGGTTAAAGGGGGAAATATATTTTAGATTGCATACCAGATATAGGTTAGTTATGTGTTTTGTTGATTGATTGCATTGCATATGTTTGAAAACTTGCTCGATTTGCTTGAAAGGTGATATGAAGGCATATCTTAATAAGCAGGCAATGGGCTAAGATTAGAGTGAAGAGCATTTCCCTAAAATTAGTCTTAAAGGCTAAGTTTAGAAGAGTATTGGTAGAGCTTATGCTAGATTATAAGATGAAAATTTCAATACTAGTATATTCTCTCCAATCAAAATTCTTATGTTCCTTAAACTTTGTTTTAATCTTATGAATTTCAACAAAATTTGACTATCTAATCTTATTGTTTGGTATTTTGATTCTCTGTGATTTTGGTGGACTGTAGGATGTTGGACTCTATAGTAAATGAACTATATGTATTACAATAGGTGAATATTTAATTGGAGTCTTACAATATTTGACTTACAAGATGATCTTCATATTGTAGGTGCATACATGGTATAATGATTTTAGAATAATCCTACTAAGCCCCCCTTTAGGGTCATGACATAGGGATGTATCTCTCTTATGGCCTCTACATAGTAGCCATCTTCCTTATCTCCCACTACTACATTCCATCGCTACTACTCATTGCCACAGCTATCCTTTAAGGAGGAGTAAGGTTGGACACTATCTCCTTATGGGTGTCCTCTAACATTATGGAAATGGACTCGGAGGAGTCATTACCATGGAAGGTTGTATTCCTTTCATCGACCATCTTTGTTGATAGCTTTGAGAAGTGAAGTAGTGTTTTAGGCACTTGGCATTTAAGAAAAGTTGGGGGGACGTTTTAGAGAAAATTCGGTAGAGTTTTGGCTTAAGGTGAAATGAGAGTGAAGAAATGAGCTACCTCCCAAGCTCTTTATATAGATGAAGAAAAGGCATACGGATCATCACTTTGTGCTATTTAATCATAGTCGTTTAAGTGTCATCATCCAACACTCAACAACTTAGATCCACTTATCATGCAAATTGGCAACGTAGACACTATGCATACTTCTAAATCCATACATACTGCCCAAAGTGCCATTATTAAGCCTTGGGTGTCCCAACTATCACATTGGTCAAATCAACCATCACATTGCGTGAGCAAGCACTCAATAATACCACTTCTTCAGATGACAAGCCCAAGCTTGTCATTTGACTCCTCAGAATCATCCCATTACAGCTTAGGCCTCAACCTCTAAAGATTGGAATAGATTATTTTCCTCGTCGGCTTGATGCTAAGGAGAGTGAGTAGGTTAGTATTGATAGACCTTTATAGGACTAGTCTCTAAAGGTCTAAGACTAAGTGCCATTACCAATGTAGGTAACCTTGAGCACTTTGCTAGGCTGATAACTCAACCTCCTTCAGCGATCCATTTAGCTCGACCCCCCTCAAAGATTCGCTTCAACCTAAGATGAACTACTTGCTTAGGTCCCCTTAAGCTTGCCTCTTTGGACAATACTTGAAGGAATGCTTTGCTTAGTTTGTCCATTGTTGGTACATCTTGCTTGGGCCTAATCTGAGCACTCCTTCACCCTTATTTCCTTAAACTTTGAAAGCTCTTGCTAACATCCTTAGTTAGCCCAACTCCTTAGGGTTCGAGCCCAAGGATTAGGCCAGCTAGATTTAAGCTTGCCTTGTAGCCTCAATCTTGATCCCCTATGCTCAAGCTAGGTGCTTAGGACATGACTTGGCAGCCTTGATGCTACGGTTGTTCTAATTATCCCTATCTATCTCTCTCTCTTCATTAAATGCCGCCCAATAGTCTACAATATGGCCTAGATGCCTAGCCATCTTGCTAATGATGGCTGCCCATACCAAATGTGGTAAGCACCTTTCCCAAAAGTCACCAACTAGTAGAAAAGGTGTTGTCCCCTCCTACACTACATACATCTCTATTGCACTAATCGTGTACGAACAAATTCTAACCTGCAACATATAAAAAGTAGGTAGGCTTTATGCCTTTTAAATAGGCCATAAAGCCATAGGTACAAGGATTCGAATCTCAAGCACTTCCTTACACCTATTTTAAACACTAAAAAATCTCTCTTTTTCCTTTTCTTATTAACTTAAGTATTAGAGGACTCTCGTTGGCTTAGCCACAAAGGGCTTTCTTGTAAGTCTACTGTTGCACACGACAATTAGACCACTAAATAACCACCCTATAATAATCCAAGCATCATCAAATACTATGAATTTTTTCACCTTATAATTTGAACTTGAAATTAATGATTCACCTTCCAATACACACTTTCTTTCTTTCTTTTCCCTTTAAATGGTTGAAAACTAGTGATTGTCTTATGGACATCGATGTTATAGTTCACTTTAAGTGGAAAATTGTAAGATGGTATAAGTTTTGTGAGTCAAATGTATAGGAAATGCTATGAGAGTGTGTAAATCTACTAAATATCCCAATAATATGTATAGTGTAATGAGATCACAAGTAGGTAAATTTTATGTGATGTTGATGGATAAGATCGACTAAATGTAATCTATGCTTTGTCGTGAAGAGGTAAACAATTGAAGATAAGGTTAGGCTCCAACTTTTAGTGGTGGTTTTGTTTATATGGAGTGATGATATTGTTGATGAGTACAATGTCGGTGTGAGTTATGGTTAATGATTATGGCTCATCTTATAGAACTCTTTGACTTAAGCATATTGATTATGAATCACAAGAGCATAGACCTTATTGAACAAAATGTTCTTAATTAATTTTGATGAGAATAAAGGATTAAGTATCTTTGATAAGTATTTTTGATAAAGAGCTCAATTTGGCTATATTATTAATATAATAGAATTACTTGTTGAAATATACTCTCAAATTATGTTCTTGGGAGAATTTGAATCAATTTTTAGAAGCCTAAGCTTAATAAGGGTTTTTATGATTTTTTTTCGAATTGTTGAAGATACACCGTTTGAATTGGGAAATGTGCGATTCGAATGTGGATGTTAAATCTTAAACCCTACTAAGCTTTTGTGGATTTTTTCTCTACGAATCTATTCAATTGGGAGCCATTTATTATCCAAATGGAATAACAATCTTATAAAACCATTCAATTGAGTTCCCTTAGTTGTTTGGATGGCTATTGTTTTTTTATTTTTCAAATGGTGATTTTCAAAGAGGAGCTTGTTAATAAACGACCTTAAGTAGAAGTGACGTAAGAAAAAGTGCACATTTTGCAATGTCATTACTTGTTGTCTTGTTCAAATCGTTATTTTCAAAGAGGAACTTGTTAATAAATGACCTTGAGTAGAAATAAAGTAAGAAAAGGTGCACCTTTTGCCATGTCATCACTTCTCGTTGTAAAATTCTTCATTATTTGACTATCAGTTAAGTGAAGATTATTATAGTGTTAAGAGAGCTTTGTGTTCGTAATCAATTGTAAAGTAGTAATTCATATTTGTTGAGTGAAGTGCTAGTGTAATTTAGTTTTTGATCAACGCTATTGGTGATTCATAAAAGTAGCATGAAATTCTTAATTGGAAGTATTGAATGATCATGGAGAATAGGAAGTTATCTGTATCACAACCTAATGGAATCATTGTCAAGGTAGATTATCGTGTACCGTATAAAGATTTACGATTAACTCTATAATGATCATGGAGAATAGGAATCATTGTTAAGGTAGATTGTTGATCATAGGCCTTCTATACGACACACAAGGCTCGTTCCACTCCATGTCACCATCAGGCCCATAGATAAGCAATATTAAGTAGGATAACTAAAATTAACATTTAATTACCAAAAAAACAATGCTAAAGTTAAGGTGTGGAGTTTTTGAATTCCACAACAAAACAATATTACAATGTGCTCAAAACTATAAGACAAACTGAATTAAGAAAATCTAACTAAGTAAATACATTTACAATTCACTATTTACACAAAAATTCTCTCTTCTCAACTTGGACCCACACTTCATCTTAGCGTGAGACTTACCTCGAGCATTTCGCGGCTTGGATGAACAAAAAGATAGCCTTGCACAAAAAGAAATCTATCAGGGTATAAGCTTACATTCAGTGAGTAAATCTCTCCGTCATGTCATAAAAAGAATATCATTTATATGCGTAACCTATGAATACGTGCACAATTAGAATGCCTATGCAACTCAGAATTATTCCCCCCCCCCCCTATAGTTGGGGTTAGAGATAATTAATCGATACAAACCATTAACCAAGTCTTAGCACTTGGGTTTTCATACCAATTTCACTATTGTGCTCAAATAAGCTTAAACAAATATATAATATATACAACTTTACTACCTATACGGAAAATATACTTTCATTTTTGGAAATTCAAGTTTTTAAGCCAAAAATTCATAGGTTTAGTAGTATAGTGGCCTTTGCAATCCACATCATATGCCTTAAACAAAAGCCACATGATACGGCTCTTCGCTAACGGTTAGTGTCCCTTGGTGCCTAGTAAGCTCGAAAGCTCAGGCTAGAGACTCAATAATATAAATGGCACATTTGCCTAATCACAGCAAGGGACCTTACTCCTGTGAGCCCCTTCCCATCTTCTATGTAAGGTGGTAGTTGATATAATTGTAATTTAAATTGAGAAGTGCATGACTCGTTGATTTTCTTGGTCAGATATTTAATTAGTTTGATTTCCATTGTGATCAAGAAATAACATTCCATATAATTCGTGCATACTATTATCACAACAATTCTGGTTACTATCTCATTATCAAGTCATGGCATTCAATCATAATATAGTACACATACATTTCCCATATTCCACAAGCATTCAAATTCATTTTATAAATTTAAGTGTCACTATACTATAAGCAAAATCAAGCATAAAGTCATCAAGAATCACTCACTCGGTCGTGGTGAATCAGTCATAGTAATTTAGGATAAGTCTTCTCTAACAGTTGGGTCTCCTGAGCATCACAAATATGATAAAGAAGAGTTTGAGATAAAGTTAGAAGGCTAACTTAAAATTCTTTTAGTTACACTTTATAACTTAGTTTCGTATTTTTCCTAGTTTTATTTAAAACTTTAATCGCGTATAACTTTCTCGTTTTAAGTCCAATTTTTATGATCTTATAGTCAATTTTTACCATTTTCGAGTGTACTTTAAAATGATATGGTTAGATTTTCTAGATGAGGCATGAAAATTTGTCCACTAATCAGAATAGTGGCGATCCTCAAGTTTTGAAACTCTTTTGGGATTAATTTAGTTGTTGGGTTTTTTGTTATCTTAGGAAATCTTTTGGGCTTGGGCATAGGATTTTATTCTAAGCTTAAAATACTCTTTAAGGTTAGATTCCCATCCTTACCTTATGGCCTTGGTGCTATCATCATCTTCTTCGACTTTTATGTAGGCTTAAGTGGTCAAATGGGTTTATTTTTGGTCTAAACTAAGGATAGTCACTTTGTTGGGCTTGGAGAGTATTACGTGGGCTTCTTAAGGGTCTAAAAACAACTTTTATAGATAGATTAAAGTGCTGGGTAGAAATTTGGTGAAGGCCCAACTTAGAGTTCTAAGCTTGTTTTGAGTGTTTTAGGCTCAATTTTAAGTTTTATGCTTTATATACTGGTTATTATTGCTTTAGTTGGTCTTTTCACTTTGTTTACTTAGTTTTATCATATTTTTAAGTGACTTTTCTTGTGGTTCCAGATCTGGTTGAGTTGGCTCAAGGGTCATACACTTGGTTTTTTAACTTGTTTTATCACTTCCTTAAGTTTAGGTGTTAGATCATGAACTTATGCTACTCATATTCCAACTCTAACTCAACTTCTCTTCTATGAGGCGATTATTTAGCTTATGTACTACATAAAAATGATATATCTCATACTTATCATAAACTTTATGTCATAGTTTACATCTCAAAAAGTTAGTTTCTTCATAAAAACTTGATGTAATGGAATTTCTTTTACCTAAAACTAGATTTGAGCATATGTGACTATATGAAGCCAAAAATAACATCTACATACTGTACAAACTCCTCACATCTAGCATGTTATCTCCATTCATATACACATATTTCATGATTTCCTCAACTTACAATCTCCTATTCTGTGTGCTAGATATGTTTCCTATAAGACACTAACTTAACATGCTCATAGTCCAACTTTCATGTAAGAGATTCATAAGCTTATTTTTTAAAATGGTCTAGCTATTCTATTACCTTATTTTCATGCTAATATCTTCATGAAAATGTGGTCTCTTAACATGGCATACTAAATCACTTTAACAAAGAAATAAACTTATTCGTCCTCAAAGTGTAAAAATAGTGGTTGTGTAACCAAGAGTCTTCTTAGCTCCTTGTTTTTCCTTCCTCTTCTTGCAGGTTCTAAGGTCTTGATGACTGAGATAGCTTTTGAGGATATTCTAAAGTTTTTAAAATAAATGGATTTTGGAGTTGGCAAATGATGGCAACACAACAAAGTTGTACCATGAATGTAGAAGCAAAATGGGTGGTGACAATGTGTAGATTTTATAGGGTTGTTTTCCTCTTTTTGTTTTTTTTTTTTTTGAAGTGAGAAAAAGGAAATAAAATATGATGGAAAAAGAGAGTGAGAGTGCCAGTTCTTTTATGTGTGTGAAGTGTGTTTAATAGGCTTCACTTTGTTGTCTTTTTCCATGCACAATGTCAACTTTGACATGACTAAACTATGTAAATAGTAAGGGATGAATAGTAGATACATAAGACAATTTGATTGATGGTTAAATGACAAAGCATGGCCACCTTCTTTCTCCTTTTCTAATTGGCCATTTGGTGTCCTTTTAGGTGTATTCTGTTGTCCTGTCACTTATTTGAAAATTGAATTGATAAATTAATGTGATAACTTATCTTTATGTAGTATAAGTTATGATGATATATGGAAAGCATCTTATCACTAGCTTTTGATAGGTTATCAATTGATAATTGATTCTAACTCTCAATTGATAAGTTAATTAATGTGATGGATTGGCTCACTTATCCATATGTACATGACTTATGCATGAAAATAAGGGGATTGTCTTATATATAATTCCTTTAGAGTTTAGTTTTTAAATCAACTTGTAAGTTATAATTTATTACTCTTAAAATTGTGAAAATTTTTAAATTTGAACAAAATTATTTAGATTAAATTCTCATTTAGTCACTTAGGGTTACAAGTTCTTAATTATTTTAGGGCTTAGGGTTTTAGGTGACTTTAAGTCTGTTGTTCTTGTACTCGAGTTTTTTATCGATAGTGAACTTTTGAATTGAAAAACTAAGTTTGTTTTTAAATATAAACTTAAACTATTAGTTTAGTTAATCCTTGAGAACGTTCAAGAAGTACTCTTAGTCAATTCACATGTCCATTAAATAGCAACGTTTATAGTCTGAACTCTGTGTTAAGTTTGAGTTTAATCCTTTTTTACCTTTCTCTTTTATTTCATAGTAAGTTATTCAATTTATTGTAATGTTTATTCATTCTGTATTTATCAAATTTGATAAAAATCAAAAACTATTTCAGGCTTTAAGTCCATTTCTTAATAGCTTATTATTTGTTCAGTTTGTTTCAAGGAACATTTACTATTAAATGTGTAGTCAATGTGCTGTGTGTTGGGCCTAAATTTTTTTTTTTTTATTTTCCATGGTAGTTGTTGCTCAATTTGCTTAATATATATGTTCATATGTGACCATGGCATGCATAGCATGAAATGGATATGTGTTTGAATTCTGTAAAGTTAAAGCATTTTGTGGTTCAAAGGTTTGGTTTTGTCGTATTTATTTTGGCATATTGCATGCTATGTAGTGTTTATGCATCAATAGGGGGTTCTCCTCACAATTTGAATATAAATGGGTATGTTTTGGTCAAAAAGAAAATTAATAAACGGGTGTTCTTGTCCCATTGAGACTGATGAAAAATGTGTATTTTTGTTTTATCCGAAGCGCTATGGTATGTCCTTTCTCAAACTCCAACACCTATCCCTTGTACTGTTTACAAATAATAACATGAAATGCAAATCAAACTCTAGCAAACTATAACATCTCTCTTGAGTACTATTTACTTTCTTGGTCACTAAACTTTTAATATTACTTATAATGTGTATTTATACTTAGATTTTGCAAATCTATAAACATTATAATTATATGTTAAAGAACTAGTATTGTAGTCACTGAAGAGTGTATTTGTACCTTCTATCTTATTTCAACATATTTAACTTTGGATATAAGTTCTTTACTATTGATACTTAACATGCATTGCATCCTAATGATCATTAATTAGATGCATATTAGCTTCTGAGTAAAGTAGTCTATGATACTTAAATCTAATTGAATCATATTATTATTATATGTGTTTAATTGCCTTCCCTTAGTTGTGTCTTGCATTGCCTCTAGTCCTCTTCATGTTAGTACCATTCTTTAGTGAAATGATTGCCAATAGCAAACCCTATAGCTTCTTAATTATTGAGGGCAAAGTGATGCTTGGCTTAGAGAGATTGAGCTTGCAAGCCTTGGAGAAAATTTGACTAGTGAAGAGGGAGGTCGAGTAAACATTAGAGTACAAGTGCTAGGCATTTAAGGAGATAATGTCAAGGATGTAAGAGGATTTTAGATGAGGAGAAGTCGCGAAGGCAGTGTTTTATGTTAAACTGGAGAGAGAAGAGGATTTCAGTGGTTTTTTTTTTTTCCTTTTTCTTTTTTTTTTTAAATTTTATGTGATTTCTTATTATATTATTTATTTAGATACATTTACTAATATTGTTTTTATTGATTGATTATCATGAACCAATCATAAGCTTAAACAAAGATAAATATAGATATACAAATTATAAAAAATAAAAATTGAGTATGTAAACTATCAAAAACAAAACAAGAGAAGGATACGTAGAGTGCAAAGAATAAAAGATGTGTTGTATAAAGTAAAATTTACCAAAAATATTTTTGGGTACTTAGTTGTGAATTATATTATACATGTATTCAAACCATGCTTGCATAAAAACTATATTCAAGTTCTGTTGTAACCCTTCTTGTTTCATTTCAATGAAAGTAAATGAATAAAGTACAACTCGAGCATGTATGTCTGATAGCTAGTAAGAGTGCACTTTGAGGGGAAAAGGAAAAAAAATCTCAAAAATATGATTTTTGAGAAAATGTTCGTAGGAATGTGGTAGTTGAAATTGCCAGAGGCGATTTTGTATTGCAATTTAATTATGCCAAATTCTCCACCTTCTTCTTCATTGACTTTCATTTGCAAATAGCTATCTCTCTCTCTAAAAACATATATACAATATCCTCATTACCCATTGTGATTTCTAGCCATTTTTTTCAAATCAATTGTAAATTTTGTGTGACAATGTAGCTTACAATACATCTCTAGAAAAATTTTTGGAAAACAACATCAAAAGCACGTGATCTCCTCAATTTTTCTTTAGAAGATGACAAACAAAAAGGTAACTTTTCTAATCTGTTGATCAGTTTTATGGACATGTAATTGTGTGAAATAACATTGTTGTTGAAAATATTATAATATATTGTTGCCTATATCAAGTTTTTTTACATGCTAAATTGGCCACATTAATGTATTATACATGTGCCCATAACATGTAATATGAGGATACTTATTTAATATTAATGCAACAAGTTGACTTAGTTAATTTTCATAATAAGAAATAGTTAGTTTTAATCAATTACCGTAAGGAGCATACTTCTATATATTAAATTTGGTTGTCGTATCAGTAGGTATTCATGAATGAATGGCTGTACATATATTGTGAATTTTATTGGGTTGATGTGACAAACTGGTGAGAATGGATAATTTAAGGGTGGTTTGCTACACTAAAGGAAATATTATGGAAGGAGAAGATGGGATACACTAGGTGTCCGACAATAATAGTTGAGGTACAGATTGGAGTAACCTATGATTAGTTAGTTGGCTTGATATGTAACTGGCTTCGGGTTGATGTGACGACTCACCAAGTCGATTTGATTCACACATGTCCCCTTATAAGATAGAGTAGGGACATGCTCTGTACTACTCCTATAAATGATGACCATGACGCCTAACAATTATTGGCATCCTCGTAGGGACGTGGTGGAGTAAGCAGTTTGGTAGAAATGCATGTTAAAGTTCATAAAATTAACATCCTCTTGATTGTTGAGTATGACTTTAGAGGGGGTTTAAGTACAAACTCAAGTATTTCAATCTCAACCGGTTCCATATAATGATATACCAAGTAGCAATTGCATGCCCCGTCAAAGTAATATACTGATCATGAGCAAATCCAATAAGGACATAGATGTGGAAAATGAACTTACTTGTAAGAACAATAACTAAGACTCATACGATACCAATTCTAATGCTGACATTGGTTAAAGTGAAGGATGGCTCCAAGAAGTGGAAGAAGCTTAATGGTTGAGTAGGAGAAACGATAAGAGGCAAGGGTTGACCATAAATGTGGATGTGGTTTAGAGGTCAGAACTCGTGCCATTCTACACAGTAAGAGGTGGTAATGGACTTATATTGTCTAAGGAGAGTGTAAATGATGGTGAGTAGCACTTCAACAATGAATTTAAGGTAGGAATGTAGTTTTTGAAGAAAGAACACTCACAAACAGTAGTTGAACCATCGTGACTTTGTAGTGAAGGGGTTTGACCTTACTATTTGGTCCATCAAATGTGCTAATTAAGAAAAAAGTTTGCAAATGGAGACTATGCATGCAAGAAGAAGCATGATAGATGCTTTATGATAATCAGGTTCGTAGGCCTATATACGTACTTAAATCTTACTATTAATCGGGACCACCCTCAATTGGATTTAGCCACTCTATCTCGGTTTATTATTAAGTATAGGAATCATTGAGTATTAAGTTGAAACATCTTCATGGTACCATTTCTAAGCAATATGGTTATATTCTACACATAAAGAGAGTTCGAAAGGCAAAGTACAAAGTAATAGAGTAGGTTTATGGTAGGTAGGATAAATCATATGCAGTGTTGCCACATCTTTTATATACCATTCAAGAGGCCAATCCAGGTACCATAGTAGAGTAGAAGTGGCAAGACAGTGATACTATGAGTCATGTGCTCTTTGATAGAGTATTCTAGGCATTTGGATTGTATGTCGAGGCCTTCATACATTATAGGTGTGATATCACAACCTACACTTGTCATATTAGTTAAATAGTTGTTTGTCTCTTACCTAAATAGTTAGAACTAACTATTGTGCTATTTTCAAGCTTGTGATTACCATCGATGGTACATTTCTCTATGGAAAGAACAAGCATAAGCTTCTTATTGCAATTGAAGTTGATGGTGAAAATAATATTGTCTTACTTGGATTTGCTTTGGTTAATCAAGAGTGTTAAGATAGTTGGGGTTGGTTCTTGAAGTGTCAATGTTTGCTCATATATGTAATAAAGGACCACATAGATATTTATTTGATCTCTAACTGTCAAGTTGGAATATGGTCTGCAGTTGAGAGACAAAATAGAGTGTAGCTAAACAGGTGGCCATGGTGATGGTGCATCTACTACGTTGCTAGTAACTTCAATTCCCAAGCCAAGAACAAGGAATATAAAAAACTAATAAGGAAGGTAGTATACTAGCTACAACCCTGTAATTCCTAGTGTATTACAATGAGGCTAAGATGATGAGACTTCATATTAAGACATACTTTAAAGAGTTGAATCCAAGGATGTGGACCTTATCATAAGATGATGGAGCTCGCTTCGGTCATGGGACCATAAATATTGCTAAGAGTTATAACAATTTACTTAAGCATGTTAAGAACTTGCCTATTATGGCATTGGTTAAGAAAACCTTTTATAATTGCAACAACTACTTCAATTGGTGTTGGATTGAGATAGCGAATCAAATGAGCATGGTTAAGGTATTAACTAAATTTTATGAGAAAAAGTTTGATAGATGGTGTAAAGTAGTAAGTGGTCATTGTCTTGTCATCTTTGACTACAATGACTAGATCTTTGAGGTTATAACTACCTCATGCCCTACAATATATGAACAAAAGGGCGAAAATAGTCCCATCATTACATTAAAAACTTGTTAGTGAACTTGAAATAAGTGGCAAATATACAAGATATCGAGTAGGGTATCTCCCCATAGCATGATTCGCAACATGGAGAGCACCGTTAAAGGAAAGGATAGGGTTGAGGTAAGGGGAAAAGGCAACAATAGGTTGAGTTGGGCATTAGTAATGATTCCTCCACTGAGCACCAGCTATCGACAGCATCTCCTAAACCACTTGGATTTTAATTTCAAACATCCTTCGTCGAAGAGAGCTCTAGCAATCAAATGTTTCAAATACCCTTCATCAAAGAGAGCTTTAGTAGTCAAGTTTGTACTCCTCTTGTTCCGTTAAGGAGGCTAGTTAGATATCACCATGACAACATAGGCGAGAGACTTACACAGGTAGAGCATACTCTAGTCTCCATGCATGCATTGTACTCCAATACTTACAATGAGGATAGGGTATGGATCACATAGTTGGATGTGAACCAGATAGTGTAACCCCAACCTAAGCCAGACCCTTAATGTACGCATGCATATACGTCGACGGGATTATATTGTCACCAGTTTTAGCTATTTGACATTTTTTATTGTAATTGATGCATACTTTATGAATACTTTGTATATACTTGAAAGAAGTAGTGGAGCTTTGAAACTTTTATATTACTTAAGTGTCATTTTCCAACTTTTCATTCAGTATGTGCTCCGTTGTGACTGTTATTGATGTTCATAATTATAAAATATAGAATTAGCATGATATTTTGTATTATAGGTATTGTTAAGTTTGAAAGATAGTGTAGCATGTTTAGACCATATTGTAGGGTGTTGGTTGTGGTTGTGAAGTTTGGTTGTTTAGACACTTCGTTGTAAATTAGGTGTTTAGAATTTTGATGTAATTGGTTTGTTTGGATATGTTGTTGTAAATTGGGGTGACTTAGTTGTGTTGGTTGGAGAGGCAATTTTGGCTTGACCTGAAAAGGCGAATTTAAGTGTCATAAATCTGATATTATTTTCCTAAGGACCGTATTTTGGGTGGTTTTATTTATTTATTTATTTTTTAAATTTTTTTCTTTTCCCTAACACATACATAAATATTAATGTAAACAAAAATATTATATTAATTGTAAAGTGAAAGAAATAGATAAGTAGCATCTAAATACACCTATTTCTAGAAACATGTTTTGTTCAATTTATAATACTTAACAATTTTCTTAAAAATGGTATTAGTTTTTCTAGTCTTATGTTTGCGATGAGGTACATAATTATTGGTGCAATTTCTAAAAAAAAAATTTTGTAAATAGAAAGTGTTTACAAACATAAGTATACCCAAACTTATTTACCAATTTCTCGAGAACTGCTAAACGGTGGAAATCCGCCAAAATGCCTTAATGTCACTGCCTATAGTGAGCATGTGCATATAACTACATAATATGCCATATGCTTATTCTACGCCTTAGGCCCATCAATTCTTGTTTACTAGATTTTCCAATATAGGGATTATCCTAGGGACTCTTGAGTAGTCTATTCACACGTTTGGCACTGTAATAATACATGGATATACTTTTGAAAGGAACGAATATAGTGTCGGACGCACTTTGTATTTGTCAAAGTCACGAAATTGAATATATAATTTAAAATATTTATATATATATATATATATATAACACCCAAAATTTACGAGTAACCCATTTACACTTTACAAAGTGTTCATAGTTAATTAATTAATTAATTAGTTTTAGAGGGTTAATATCTGAAATACTAGGGTTAGAAATTTAATCTACATCATGCAGTAACTCGCCTCGACCAATTTGCGGTGGTCAAGAGCAATTTTTTCTAAACCAGCGAGGTGGGCTTTGGAAATTTTTAGAAAGGCATTTTCGGCGTATTATGAGCTTAGACCCCGTATTTAACCTGCTTAACGTGCTAATTTTTTTTTTAATAATTTATTAGTTTCATTAAATATAGGTATGACTAAGCTTAATAAAATTACAAGAGAACTTAGCAATAATGATGTCTCCAAACTTGGTATCCAAATCCTGAGTCAAAGTATCACTTCACCGTTATAACTTTTCACTTTCTTTGTTATAACTTAGCACATTCTTATGCTGTATTTTGGATACGTGGAAAACAGTAGAAATGTAAGAAATTAGTGGAAACAGAAAGAAAGGATATTTTTGATAACTTAAATGAGGAATAGAAATGAATGGATGGATTTCAACGTTGGAATTCAATTCCCTTTTCTCGAAAATTAAAGAGAAATGAGCAGAAATGGACGAAAATAAAATATAACTAGTCATCTATATGGATGTTTGTAAAAATAAAAAAAAAGGAATAATTTAGTTTAATACTAACTCTATTTCTCTGCACTTTCTTCTTAAAACAAATAAAATAAAAGAAGCAAAAACATTTTTTTCCATTCCCCTCCATTTCCTCGGTTTGCTCCCGAACATAAAGTGAAAATTATACTTTGTGGAGGTATGCCGATTTTTGTCAAGTACATCTCACGTGATCTCGTACTTTAGCTGACTTTGGAGAAGACTTTGTCAAATGACACACAGATTAATATGATTGGGAAGAGGAATGGGTGATTCTTAATAGCTCCAAGTGTATGTGATAGCATAATTGGATGCTTTGGTCTCTCGAAGCAAGAATTTGACAGCTTGACGACGTTCTTTTCAAGCTCCGTTGATCCAATGAGGAGGAAGGAGTATCTATGTATGGATTTTAGATCTCACTTCTGATCATCAGTTTACTTCAAATATTAATGGATGAGATAAACCCTTCACGATATCCATTGTAACCTTTTGGTGATCAACAAATGAGGTACATCCATTGTGTATATATATATATATATATGTATATACTCTTCTTCTTAGGGCCTTACTATATATATGATATCTTATTGTGCTTCTCATAACCTAAACCCATGGATCGGTTTTCTATGTGTGCGAGCTAATGGAGAAAGGTCCGGAGTGGATAAACTAGTTCGATAATTTTTATTTTGAGCTCACCAAATCAAGTTTTCTTAATACATCCTTGTTAAATGAGCTAAATTTTTTAGGTCTCACCACTAGCCCAAAAAGTCAATATATAAGTTTATACTCGGCTAAATCCAATACCAAATAGCTCCATTATACGTTTTCAATTTATAAGTTTTTTAAATTATTATTATTATTTTTTTATAAATTGAACATATTGACTAGTTTGGTAAGAAGGCATGACTTGTTTTTTTATTGATCACGGATATTTAAGGCAAAGTGTATAAAGATATGATTCTCTATAAGTATAGGCCATAGTTTGAAATGAAAGATATTATGAGTGGATATAATCCTTCTAATCTAATATTTTTTTATAATACAATTTTCTCATCTCTTCTTCTTCTTTTTTTTTTTTAATGTGCTCTTTCAATAGTTTTTAATAAACTCTACTGGTAAAGAAATTCTTTTCTAATAGTTATGATATATGCTTAGGTTGTAGTAGCCTAGTAGTATTACCATTAGTTTCTCATGGGGATGAACCAAAAGTTTGAATCTCCCCTCCTCTACGTTGTAATATGATTGATAAAAAAAAAAAATTGTTATTATGTCTAAAGGAGAAGCATAGTTTTTAAAGGATAAATTTACATGAGGAGAGATATGTAAACAAATTTATTTCAAAATGGAAAAACTAATTTGTTGTGTTTTGTTGCTAGAATCGAGCATATAATGTCACAATACATTTTCAGTAGGCAAAGTGGTTGTAGAACTTGGAAAGAATCCTTATTATTAGATAAAGCATTTTTTTTTTTACCCAACTTTGATTAACTTCCATATTTGATTTACTGAATACGTTTATCTATATATATATACATATATTAAGTTAATAATATCTAATTAGACTCTAGATCTATGATTTAAAGTTTTTTTTATCCTACTTTGATTAACTTCCATATTTGATTTACTAAAATTTATTTATCCATCTATTATTATCAATCAACATACGAATACACATACACACATGTATATAGCCAATAACCTCTTATTAGACTCCACATCTATAATCTTTTTTTTTTCATCCCACTTTGATTAACTTCCATATTTTATTTACTATAAACTATTTATATATCTATTATATATATCTTATATTTATATTTACATATATATTGAGCCAATAATCTCTTACTGGACTCTACATCTATAATTTAAATTTTTTTTTTCACCCTAGTTTGATTAACTTCATATTTGATTTAATATAACTTAATATTAAGGCAATAATCCCTTATCAGACTCCTTATCTATAATCTAATTTTTTTTTTCATCCAACATCTCATTGAACTCTACATTTATGTATTATTTCTTATTTCTTATAATTTCTTTTATCTTCATTACATTTTGACATGCTAAAACTATAAATCTAGGTATTGCAATTTTTTTCCCTATAATTTTAAGGCATGAAATATTGCAATATATAGATAATTTACTTCATTAAAATAGGATTAGCAAATTTAGGAATATTGAATTTGAATCTTATAAAGTATTCATTTGTTATTTTTAATGCAAGTAATATGTGTATATAGTTTGAATTGATAATTTTATTTTATATATTATTATATATATCTAATATATATATATATATATTGTTAAATAAATACACTCTACATTGAACCGTACTCCTCCTTAAGAAATTATTAAAATAATATAATGGCAACTAAATCCTTTCAATTTCATTAATGTTACTATTTCAAACACTCCATGTTCGCCAACATAAATTACACAATTACTTTTTATGGAGATTCAATCCATACTCTATATGCTCAATATTTTCTTATTTTCTAAATATTCTAAACTTAATAGTATTTATTTGTACACATGCATTGAATGCTCGTATTTAAAAAAGAATATTTTGGTATGTTATGATAATGTTATGTCAACTTGCTATGAGTGCTTTTTCCTATTCTTTTTAAAAAAGTATTTTCTTATTTTGATGATAATAAAAAGGGAGAGAAAATGGTAATCAAGTTATTTTTTATGTGATCAACATTTAAGGGGGCCATAAGAGTATGTAATGATTTTAAAGATAAAAAAAAATCATTACAAAGTGTTTCGTTATCATCAAGAAATGGAGAATGTTAAATATCTTTAAAAATGTTTTGATGACAATAAATATCGAGTTTACTAATAAGTTTATCTTGTATGTAGTAAAAAAATATTGAATATGTTATAAATTTGACTTATGGGAAACAACTTTTGCATCATTAAAAAAATAAAAAGCACAAATTAAGCTAAAAATGCAAACCGGAAGCATTATTATTAAAGGTCTAGCTTGGCAAGTTAAATATATGTGAGAAATATATTTAACTAAACATCTATCATGAAGAGAAAATCTTATAAAAGTTCTATAATTGTTAAGATATTGATACCCCATGATTTAATGCGATATTTATAGAAGCGATAATGAAGATTGAATAATTGTAAGTTAATATTTATATCAAGAATCAAGTAAGAAAATATGGAGATGCAATAAGACAATTACCACATTGTCTAATTCCTTACAAAGTTCAAAAACTAATAATAAGACATATCTGGAAGCCAAATAAGGGAAAACTAAGTATTATTTAGCAAATAAATCTTTGTGGATAGAAATAGTATAGGGGTTGGTAATTACAATGGCTACAATCTTAGGCTTGCATATTTTATTTCAATATATGAAGCAATGACTATTACCTTACAAAGAACATAAGTGAAATGGAATATACAAGATTAATGCACATTGCAATGGCTACTACCATATTAAAACTTTGGAGATTGGCTATATAAAAGAGTTGTACAAGGATGATGAATATATTATATGAAGAAAAGAAATAAAAGAGATAATTGATGCTAAAGCCTTTTAAACAATTTTACACTATGAGAATTAGTGCTAAATTACTGAGGGAAAAACATCTATATTCTTATAAGAGATTTGTTATTTTCTGAGTGTTTATGAGACTATTTACGAAATGCTTAAAGGGTTGATTTTGTAGGCTACATATCATAGGAGAAGGAATGTGAAACATGGAAAAATTAGAACTTTAGATCTATGTAATCATAGGTGTAGGATTGTAATGCATAGTAGATTGGTACTTATACCCTTGTTGATTTTTACAAAGAATGAAATTCATTAGTGTAGAAGATTAGCTCTCTAATAGGAAGTTAGGAAATAGGATTAACTTACAAGGAAGAGCCTCTATAAATCACTTGTTTGATCTTCTTGAACCTTCTCTAGTTATTGTCCTTAACTTATTTAGATGTTTAATGCTTTTGCACGTTAATTTGCAGTAACATTTTTGTAAGTTTTGTATGTCACCATTAAAGAATAATTAAGAAAGTTTATACTTATAACTATATAAAACTTATTTTATTTTCATAACAATCAATTGAAACCCCCTTCTTGACTGTCCATATGGGACTAATAGACATAGCCTTAGAGGAGTGATGTAGAGAAGACATTGGGTGGGATGATAGGGAGAGGAGTGGTTAGGAGTAGGTATAAAAGTTTTAGTGGCTAAAAAACATTAGTGATAGGAGTTTTAGATTATTAACCTCACTATTCTTAACTATAACTTGACTCAATTTTTGTTTAGGCCTTTTGTTTGTAAAAAAAAAAAAAATCAATTATAAAAATAAAAGGCCTTAGGAGGGTAACCACACCAGTCTACAAAAAGCAAACCAAGAAGTTCGGATATGGGTCTAGAGTCCCTATAACTGCAACCTCATCCCTACTTTGCCTCAGGTGGCAACTCAATCATCACAAGCATTAGTAGTTCTAGGAATAAAAGAAAAATAAAAAGATAAAAACAAGATAAGAACAAGTCCTTAAGGGATAAAATATTAGCAATAATCCCTCTTATTCACTAATGACTCAAATTAAAGGAATAAATGGAATGAAAAACTATCTTAATGTATCTCTATAGAAACTATTTGCTAATCTCTTCCATAGGCTATGAGCAAGGCTTCTCTTATTGCTATACCTTTAGCAATTAGACAGTCAATAGCTTTAACATGAAGGGTAGTAGCTTCCACCAAAATGTCGAATTCATCTCTACATACAATGCCAATCCCTACTTCACCAAACATCAAATCACTACACCATTGCAATTTAGTTTAAAAAAACTTATTTCTAGTGGATGCCAAATAATTGAATGTTGGACAACAAAGAATAGCCGAATTTTTTGTCAAGAAAAAGTCCTGCTACCATTCCTTTCTAAGCCTATCAACCTACAACTTCTACAATCATTCAAAGCTCCACCTATCATCTTCACAACATATCTGGTTCTTACATTTCCATTACCTAGTACCCGTAAATTAGCCTTCTATATCACAATTTCTCTACTTCTTGTTGGTTCATCTTTACATTTTGGTCTAGATTGGGATATATACAATGATCCTCCAAGCATTGAATCTCTTTTAGCACATATTTGATCCTTGTAATGCCTTCCTTAGGTTTTAGATCTACTTTTTTGAAAACACACCTATTCCTTTGCTTCCATATTTTCCATAATACCACTATATAGACAATTAGTTTAGCTTGCACCTCCTTCATATTATAATTTCCCCATATACTAAAAATTCCAACCATCTATCAAATCTCAAAGTATCACATTCATCTACTGGTAGATTACAACAGTAAACTAAACAAGTCTCACCCAACTACAATGAAAAATCACATGTTCAATTGTTTCATCATAGTTACATGTTGAACATGAAGCATTTGACTTGATCTTTCTGTAAAATAAATTAAAGTTGGTTGCTAATTAATTAGTCTAAAGCTTCTAAAGATGAAGTTTTTCTTTAGATTTACATTTGATATTCTAAATTATCTTCCATATGTTCATATCAACAAAATAGAATGAAGAAGCACCACTAGAATTCACACAATTGATCAAGGTCATTTAGCAAATCGTAACATGATTTGATTGAAAATTCTCCATCTTTTGTACTAGGCTAAACCAATTTATCATCCTTATTAGTTAAAGAAATAGGAATTTTCATAATTGCTCTCTTTGCATTCATTGTCAACAAGTGCCTAACTCTCTCAAAACTTTATGATAATGTATCTCTATCTATCTTTCTTTGGTACAAGGAGGGTAGGGATGACATGTAGACTAGTATTATCCCTTACAACCCCTTCTCAATCAGCTCGTCTACTTGCTACTTTAATTCCTTGACCTTGTTAGGATTCATGTGATAAGTAAGTTGGTTTGGCAAACTTACACAAGGTTGCAAATCGATAGCAATCTCTATATAGGGGTAGTAACCTTTTAGGTAGTTTTTCTAAAAACACATTGTCATATTCATCTAATAAAGCTCGAACTTCAATTAAGATTGAGTCTAGGTTGGCAACTTTCAACAATTACTTAACTATCAATAAGTACACTAGGTTAGCCCCATTTATCACCTACTTAACTCACTTTGGCTCATATGCAATGTCTTCTTCCGCTAAGCTTAACTGAGGTTGGCCTAAGCCTCATGCACTTCTTAAGGGTTCATTGGGTAAAGGATGATCCTCTTCTCATTCTTCTAAAATAGATAGGTGCTCCTATGTCCATTACATAAGACTCATTGATTAAACATCTAAGGTCAGCCTAGTAACACATGAGATGCACACATTAGTACTACATCACATAAAACTTTATCTCTGTATTTGTCTCCAATAGAGATCATTGCACAAGCTTATTGTGTTACATGTAAGGCGCCCTTTTCATTTAACCAGTAGAGCTTATAAGCCTGGGGATGAGGAGTAGTCATCAACTTTAGTAGGATAATGAGGCTAGATACCTCTACATTTGTGCAACTTCCCCTACCAATGATCAACATGGACAAGTTTCCCTTTACCTTACACCTAATGTAGAAAATGTTCTCCCTTTGTACCCCTTCCTTGATTAGAGCCACATTGAGAGCTCGGTACATAATCATGTTCATAAACCTTCCCTTCATGGTATGCATAATGGCCTCCTCATCTTGATAAAATTCATCAAGAAACTCTCCAACTACATTTTCGCCCTCATTCTTTCCATTCTCTAATTCTTCCTCATTGGCGCTCTCCAGTTTATCTTCCTTCATAACCGTCACTTGTATGTTGGGATGTTGGGAAGCAATGTGTTCAAAACTAAGATATTTAGAGCACTTTATTTCTCAATCTTCCTTCCTAGGCTTTGTCCAAAATCTTTCTTAACTTTAGCATCTTCTATCTAAGTGTTTCCTCTACCATCATCGCATCTACTAGAGATTGAACCACATTGGTCCATATCTAGGCTATAAGGAGTTCGATTAGTATTAGGTTGGCCTTAAGAGATAGGTCTGTCATTGTGTCATTGTCTCTCAAATCTTTGCGTGAGATGGATGGCTTCATCTAAAGTACCAATTCTCTATACTTCCGCTACATGATCAATCTCGTACCTTAGGTCAAAAATGCACCTAGCAAATATCATAGCTTTAAGTTCCTCAGCATCATAATGGATCATTAACAAATGAAACTTCCAAACATAATCCTCTATACTTTTACCACATTTCTTAACCTTTTGGAGGTGCTTGAAAGTTTCTTGTTCATAATGCTTGGGGATGAATCTATTCCACAGAATGCACTTCATCTCATTTTAAGTTTTGACCTCTCGTTGACCTTCCCGATGTGTGGTTTGTACTTTCTTCCACCACATTGTCACATAGCTTGAAAACTCTAGGGTAGCTAGCTAAATTCTCACAGTATCTTTGTAATCATAACAATCGAATATCTTCATAATCTTTTCTTTACATTCAAGATATTCGTTAGCATGGCGTCTTCCAATGAAGCTTGGAATTTATACCTTAATGTTCTCCATCCCTTAAGGGGTACGAGCACCTCCTTTATCAAAATCATGAAAGTTTCCATCCCCATCTTCTTCTTCTTTGACAACATCATCCATCTCAATCCTCTTCCTAGCACGATGTCCATTTCTTCCTGCCTCCCTAAGCTGGGTAATGTTGCTCATCTAACTCCCTTTGTCGGTAGGCTCCTACTTACCTACCTAAAACAAGTTGGGCATCAACGGCAATAGGTCAATAGCCAACTTGGCTGACATCAATTGGTTAGACATTATCTTACACCTCCTTAGCACTCTGGTGGCCACTAATCTCGTACATAAAGGTTATCATCTCTACCATCATTAAGACTAAGTCATCTATTTTCTTATATACGGTGTAAAGGGTTAATTTCCTTGTTGACTACAACTGAGGACATTGCTATCTGTGTCTGCTATGCTACCATGGGTGCTTGGGGTTGACATTATAACTCTTCTTGCCTTAGATATTGCATAAACACCTCAACAATCGCAAGCATGCATATACCGTTAATTAGAATCCAATGCAGTACTTCAATAATACCTAACAACCTTAGTGCAAATTCTTATTCACTTTGTCCTTAATTCCTATATAAGATATTCTAATTTCTCACAAGCAACAAGCTTTAAAAGACAACTAAACCCACATGTACAACTCATATGCCCCTTGACTATACACTATAGCTTTCTATGTTTCTAGTGGAGAAAGAAAAAGCATGATAGAGCATGATATACTCGTAACATCCACCAATATACTCTCAATACACCAAAAACTATTTTACAGCAAGTACATTACCACTACACAATACCACTTCATGGTACGTCAACGACAATAACATTGCATATACATGCTCTCAGTCAGAACCTGTAGCTCTGATACTAAAATAAAGTTCATGTGCTTAGGGCGATCCTCAATCACTAGGTCTTACCACACATTTGGGGAAATGGGTTCTTCTCATAGAGAGAAATAAGAATGAATTGGTTTTCTAGTATAACTAAAGGCTAAATCTAGGATATGACTCACTAGGGTTCACAATTAGACTCATTCCACAAACTCAATACAACTCACAAGTGGTAGTAGTGAGGGCATTCGCCACTAAGGAACCAAAGCGTACAAGCTTGGCAAAAGAAATGATTCAGTAATATCTAAAAGATAGATAATCATGGCTACTACCAATTACTAGAGCTTAAATAGTTGCTAACTAGGGAAACTTGCTAAAAGTAGAAAAGAGAAAAGGGGGCAATCTAAAAGAGGTAAAATATGAGGAATATTTAAGGGTAAAAAAGGAATTATGGAAAATAAAGTTTCAACTAGCAAATTCCTTTACATTCTTGGTAGGATATGTGGCAATCTTGTATTGGACAAGCACCTAGCACGTGAGACAAACTAGTATAGCTAGAGTCACTATGTGCTAGACTGCTGCAGCTCCATCCCTCAGAAAGGCCAATAACTAGTGAGTTCATTTCAGACCTCAAGATATGAGGTAGCAAGTCAATGAATTCAAGCTTACTTGATGTGGCTTGTAGTTTAACTAGAGGCCCTGGAGCTCGGATGATGGTATAATAATTTAGCATATAGTAAGCTTGAAATCCTTAAATATATTTGAGCTCATCCTTATCTATTCACCCTTCGAGTACTTAGGTGACCAAGTTTTGTAGACCTTTTATTTAGCTATGAGTTAAGGGACTGGAGCTTAGCATTCTCAACTTGGGGAATGGTAAGGCTTTGGTAGAAGTTGGAACATCATGCGAATAAGTTGGTGTAAGTAACTCAAATGTCAGATTCCTATTGCCAAGTCTTGATAGTTCCAATAGAGGAAATGGGAGGCTATATGAGGCCAACTAACGAAGTCCTTTGTAGTATCTTCTTTTACTAAAACAACTTCAACATCCTGTACCTCCTTTATAAATTTTAGCTTTCGTTTAACCCTGCTTCTACTCCTAGCAATCATACCTTCCTTATTTTTCTTCCTTCTCTTCTCATATTCCATCATAACATTCTTCTTTTCAACCTACACCGAATATGTATATACCACCAACTCTTTCCCTTTTTGTATATTGGGTAGGAAATGTATTCAACATCCTCATTACATATTAGCCTTTTAATTGATAGATTCTTCATAGCTTTTGTTAGAGGAGATAGAGTAGGTAAAGATTTAGTAAGGTTAGGTGATGGTGATCAAACAACATTGATTGTCAAAGAAATAATGTTTACGCCTTTGGAGAAGGTTTGCTTAATGGAATGGCTTTCAATTGAGTTCAATTCCTCATTTGAAGAAACTGACTGAAATGGTTAGTTTAAGTCAAAATATTTATCAAAAGAGATTAGGGATGACGTTTGGTTTGCAAACTAGTTTTCAACGTTCTGTAACGGTTTGATACTATGAGGATGGGAATGTGGTGCGAATATAGGTTTTTGATCCAATGATGTTACTATTGGAATGGGGGAAGGACTCAAAGTCCTTCAAGAAAAGGTTTTGATTATTAAGTTAGGTTAGTTCCAATATTTGGTTTGAAGGTTTCTCTACATTGCCTAATGAGCCCCTACCTCATTATGGCCCAACAAATTTAGGTCCATATGGCTATACATTAGATAAATTAGGGGGGAGAAACTGCATCAAATCCTTACAGAATGGACTAAGGCATGTTGTTTCCTTAGCTACATCAAAAAGGAAGGAATTGGTTTTTGAACATAGTTTAATTGTAATTGTAGCATTGAAATCCCATTTAATTCCTTGATCACCCTCAATTTGCATAACATTCTTTTAAGAAAGGAAGTCATTATACTCCCCATAGAAAAGTGTAGAATAATAATATTTCCATCAATGCTCTTTCCTTTGGTTGTAGCCTCTTTTTTAACCTTCCTTTGTTTTTTTGGCTCAACCTTCTTTTCTTTAACAATAATCTCCATCGACTTTGACGTTGATGCTAGAATTATCTCAAAATCGTACATCTAGATTGTAGAAGCTTTATTACTAAGCTCTTATTGAATTGCAATTATCAGTGTTGCCTTCACTTTTAAGCTATTTGTTAATGTTTTTGAATAAAAACCATTTAGTGACTTAGCCTTACAAGAGACATTTGTGGTATGCCTAGGAGTTGAGTTATTATTAGGGCTTATTGTCGTAAATGGAATGGGTCCTTTAAGATATTGAAGAAATGTAAGATAAAGTTGAAACAACAAGTAGTAGCTTTGTGAAGCAGCTCCTTAGATGTAACTCACTGATGAACTCAACACAACTCAGTCTCTTGCTTGATATGACTCGCAAGTAGAAACCATTCACCACTAATTCCCTACTACTAATGGAACTAGATAAAAGTGTAGAAAATAATTGGAGACATGTTTCTTCAAAAGAAGCATATTCATATATGAAGTAATAGCTGATTTCAAGTGTACAAGGAAAAAATGACTATTTATAGTAAGTCCTTAGAGTAATGTATAGGAGTAGGAAATTACAAGAAGGGATGATGAACAAATATTAGATCCTAGTATACTCAATAGGGTAAATAAGACAAATGAGACAATATAGTATAAAGCCAGAAAAAGTAAACACATGTTAAGGTGTGTTAGAGCTATGCAAGCGGGCCAAGTAGGCTAACCCACCTCATCCTTATTGGCTTATGAGTTAAACGGGATAGTCTGCTTGCAAATGTGGGCTAAAATTTCTAGCTTAACTTGCCTCACCATAGGTTAGCATGTTAAGCAGGCCAACTCATGAATTATATTATCATTTATTTCTCATGACTGTATTATGTAAAATATTCACAAATCACAATTCATAATCTTATTGGTGCATATATACATATTTATTTTTTTTTTACTATAAAATTTATTTTTTATTTTTTTTTTATAAAAATAAAGTTATAATCTTTCCATTGAAATATATACATATTATACATATATAGATTTGCATTGACATAGAAAAGGAAAAAAAATCTTATAGTTAATAGTGTGAATGTATAGGCATATTTATAGCAAAATAGTTTATGAGATTTCTATGGTCATTACACTAATAGAATTCTCACTAACATCATAATAATTATATAAAAACCATAAACAAAAACTTTAAGTTAGTCATGATGGTCTTGTAATGCAATAACATGATCTTGTAACACAATAACATCATGAGGATATCTTATCTATGAAACTTCAAGATAATATATATATATATATATATATAGTATATACACTTTTATTTATTTATATTTTTTATGGGTTGGCAAGCCAACCTACCCCGCAATAGGTTAACCTACAAGTTAAGTGGTCCAAGCTAACCTGCATTTTTGTGCTATTTATGCAGACTAGCCTACGTAACCCATGCCACTTACATAGCTTTAGGTGTTGTACTTTGGTAAGGAGATTCGCTAGGGTGGAGCTATTTTAGTGTAGGAATAGGTCAGTAAAGAGACACTTAGACTTTGGTAGGTAGATTTTTAGTAGATTACTTAATTGGTTCATGGAGACCTTGGTGGATAAGTTAGTCGATAAATACATGGGGACTTTGGGTTAGGGCCTCGATATTGTAAGGTCGGTTGAAGTGGTCTAGGTTTGGAGCTTGGCAACATGGTCTTCAATAGCTTAGATAAAAGTGTAGTCAGGCTAACTATGTAATGAATTGAGCCATGGTGTTCTAATATGAGGACTCTTCCTCGATTGATTGTAAGGTTAGTACACGCCTAGCTACGCTCTAAAGACCTCAAAGTCAAGCCTAAGTAAGGGGTCTTGAGGTTAATAGTCCATCAATATTATGGACTACTAATCCATAATGAAAACAAAAATTCTCTAGGTGCTCATATTTAAGATCCACCCATACCTTCTTTGCTTTAGAAATTTCGATCCAAACTCGTTTTGACAAGGGTTAAGTATGAGGAAATTTGATTTTCACTCTCAAAAAATTCCTTATGTACTTTGTAGGTCTTCAACATCTATAATTTTGCTAATTTTTTATCCGATCATACTCGCATTTTTCACTAAATATAGCCTCAATAGTAACCCATGTATTTCTACCTAAGAACTCGAGTAATCGAAATCTTACTCTTCCAATTTCTTGACATAAGGCCAACGTCTAAATACCATTGGCAGTTAAAGAATTAACCATGGTTCATCATGCATAATTTTATCTAACTTCTCCCTTTTTGGTGCCTTAGCCAAAAATAAATTTCTACTCAGATGTGAAATATCCTGAATACCATATCGCTTCCAAATTCCCTTTAATATATTTATCACAACTACTCTTGGGATCAACTTCTTGACTAGAAATTTCCCAACTATATGGGGCATCATTTACCTCTAATTCCTAATCTTCGATATTAACTTCAATATCCTTAATACACTAGGAATTTAGCATACTCATGATGAAAACTCTGGTCACACTATTAGATACATTCACAACATTAGCAAAAGGAGCAAATGAAAATGAAAGGACGTAAACATGTACTATATGGAAACTAGCAAACCCCTAAAAGAAATATGAGGTAATAAGAGACAATTGATTAGAGAATCAAATACGACTAACAAGTAACAAAGAAGACAAATCCAAAAATTATGGAAATAACAAATGGAAGATCTCCCTAATTGACATCATTCTAATGTAAAGGTCCCTCAAGGAACATTCTTACTCTAATGCTAATGAGAGAGCTACTTTCCTCCTTCTATGGTGATAAATGTTTAAGCCTTATTTAATCATTGTGAGTAAAGGTTTCATAACCTTATATTATTTCTCAATCTTTAGAGTTTCTAAAAGTAGATATGGTTAGGTATTTATAGACATTTAACATCTATCTTATATTAATTATCCATGGATGAGATTAACTTACTCATTTTGGGGTCATCCTTTATGAGCTTGTTATAGTTCGAAGCCCAGTAGTCATTCTCATTAAATTTGCATGGTAAGCTTAAGAGAGTACTAGATTAGTCAAATGATCCTTATTTCAAATCCATCAAACCAAATCTCTTAAATTCATATTAATTATAGACTGGACTTCTTAAATTATAAAACTCGGTAAAATGGAAAAGAATAAAATAAAATAAAATAAAATAAGTATTTTGAGTAAGAATGTGAGCTAGTGTTGTTAAAAAGAAGTGGGGGCAATTTACGCATCGTGAAAGTTCCTAAACCTTAAGTATAAAAGCCATCTTATGCTTTCAGAAACCTTTTTTCACAATTGCTCCTCATGTGCAACTCCTGTAGATTAGGGTTCCCATGTGAGACTTAAGTCAAGAAAGGGTTATAGTACGTTTAGCAAAATCGGGATAAAAAGGACTAAGGTAAGATGTGGAACCATCTTCTTATTAAAAAAAATCTAGCAAAATGCAATTAAAAATTCATTTTGCTCTATAAGGAAACAAGTAAAATCAATTTAAGGCAGTGTTTTGAGGTTTCCACAGCAAGATGTAAGTGTTAGAAGAGTGAGTTTTGGATCCCTAAAGAAAAGATTTGATGCCTAGACTTTATACGCTTTGTTTTATGAAAACGCTGATTAGAGTGTGAGAGTTTGATTCAAGTTTTGATGGAGGAATGATGTTTGGAAGGTGTTTTAGGGAATGTAGGGTTGAGTTTGTGATTGAGAAACACTTAGGAAGGGGTGGTCTCGAAAATTGGTGGAAGGGTTGGGGGAGTATTGGGGAAATGCCACTACAGTTTGAAGATTTCTTCTATAGACTATAGGCTAGCATCCGAATGTCACCTCTACTAATGTTCGAATGCTAAGGAGAAAATTCTCCTAAATCCTTGGCATTTGGACGCCACGCGAAGTGGCATCCGATCGTTAAGTTCCCTAACATGTAAAACAACATTTTCCCTTGTTTGTTAGTATTTTCTAAGCATATCTTTCCATTCCTAATCCCTTCTAGATATTTTCTAAACCTAAATCTTTATTCAAAATGCTTTACAAACAAATTTATCATCGTAGAGACCCTAAGTTCTTTAAGTGACACAAGTTGTAAGTGTGCAAGGTTAAAGTTGATGAGTTTAAGGGCAATGTTAATTACTTCTAAAGATTAGGTAAGAGTTTTTTATTTTGATGTGAATAAGTTGTAAGGCAATAGTTTCAAAGTCCGAGAAATCCATTGAGTTAGGTACGGGATATTGTGTGTTGTTTGTGTTGTATGCCTTATTCATGTTAAACAAACTTAAATGACTACTTGGATCACATTTAAATTGTGTTACGTATGCTTGGTTAGGCCTAAGGACTAGGAGGATTGGTAACCTTGGGATGATACCCTAATTCTTAGTACGATGTTGTCCTAATTGGAATCCCACTTTGAAATTATCTAGGTAGCTTAGGTGATCCTTATGTGTATGTATATGTTGGAGTCATAAGTTACTCCAAGTTTTGGGATACTGGAGTTGTACTGGTTGACGAACTAAATAAAAGATAAGAAACAGTTGTTTTGCATTTAGTGATTAAGTATGAATGAATGTGTGTACCTATGTGTACGTTGTAAGAACATACGCATGTCCTTGGTTATCTTATACTAAGCTTTGCTCACCTTTTAGGGATTTTCTATTTTTAGTTTTAGGATTAGGTTATGAAGAATATGAAGACTATTAATCTAGTAACTATGATTATTGTGATGATGCAACTGATTTTTATCATTATTACTATGACAACGAGAGAGGCTCTATTTAGATTTTGTTTAGACTTTTCATTTTGGCTAAGTCATGGAATCAGACTTTTATTTGTTTCTATTTTGTTTCTTGGGTCCTAAGAAGTCACCTAAGACTTCTCTTACTAGAGTATTTTGTTTATTGTTGTCATTTGGTTAGAGTGAGTAAGAGATTTTAGAATTTTAATATCTTGTTTTCCTTGAGACAGATTTTGTTGAATAAGGAATTTGACTCTCTTACATTAAATAAGATCATTGAAAGGTTGATCATTGAGTAAATTTTGGTACATTATGGATGTTAAAAACATTAATGAATTTTTTTTTTTTTGGAGTTTTTACAGGTTATTGTTAAAATGTTATTTATGTGGAAATGAATGTTATTTATATGAAGAAGCTAATAGGTTGGCTTAAGATGCCTGATGTATTAATAAGCTATAGGAATACATGGCAAGTTGTAATTTCTCAAGTTTTAGAGCATTACATCTTTAGTGGTATCAGAGTCATAGGTTTTAAAACCTAGACAAATTAAGTTTGACTATGGATTGAAGAATAGTACCGTGATTGTAAGAATAAGATTTGTCGTAGATAAAGCTATGTTGAGAATGTGTGATTGGAGTTGTTTCTACTGCTTTTGTCCTTAGCAATTCCCTCTTATCAAGTTATTCATTGTATACCTTGTCATGTCTAAACCCCTTTTATAAACTTAAGTTGTACCTAAATAACTTCTGCTCTTATGTTCCTTCTTGTAGCATGCTTAGACGTAGTGCTACTTTCAACTCCTCCTCTCAGTTTCAAGATGATAAAGGCAATAATCATAATCCCATCCCTTTACTAAACCAAATTAAGACAAGCTTACCAATACAAGGGCAAAGATAGCTATCACCAGCTCAAGGCTTACCTATCCTTAGTTAGACTTAGGCTCAACAGACCTAGTGCCAAGGGCAAACCTATATTCCCTAGGGCATGCCTATCCCTAACTAGACTCAAACTTAGAATGACTAGGGCTAAGGGTTAGATACAATAACAGTTGCATAAGTATTGAACTTTATGAATGCAATGATTAGGGTGTTAGTGTAGCAACAGTAGCAAGTTCAAAAAGATATGTAGGTGATTCAAGCTAGTGCCAAGATGTAGAGGCAGGAGAGGTAAGCTACTAAAGATGTTGGTAGAGGTACTTGTACTAGTAGAAACACATTTGTAAAGATAACCCATGACTTCCACCATAAATGCAATGACATAATGGGACTTGAAGAATGGATTAGTGATGTTGAGAAGTTGTTTGCTATGGTAGAGGCACCAAAAAACAAAAAGGTAACTTATGTCGCCTTTTTCTTAAAAGGATCTATAACCTAATGGTAGGAGAATACTACCCAGATTAACAGAGATGCCACTAGTCCTATTACCTAGGAAAGGTTCAAACAGATTTTCTATGACAAATTCTTCCCTAACAGTGTCAAGGAATAGATGGAGCTTGCTTATCAGACCTTATAGTAAGGAAATAAGTTAATATCAAAGAATAAGGCAAAGCCAAATCACTTAGCACGTTTTCTACCAGAACTGAAAAGAAGGGATGAAAGATCTTGTGCTCAAAGATTTACTTTTAGGTTAAAGCCTAAGTTGTAGGAAAGAATACCAAGGTTTAAGGGCAGTACTTATGTAGAGGCAACAGAAATGGCTAGAGGCCTAAAGAAGGGTATGAAGAGGAAAGATGAATTGATGGCTCATAGAGAAAAGAAGGTCCTAGGTAAAAGACATATGTTGAGTTATGCTCCACTTGAGAGATTTAAGAGACTGACACAGGGAATCATGATCAAAGGGGGCAATAGACCACCTTATGCATCATCTAGACCAATTATGCGGCTAGCTCTAGTACTAACCCATTTACCTATGTTAGTGCCAACTTGATGCACCTACTGCTTTAGACCACATGACATATCGGGGTGCAAGTAGATTCCATGTACATGCTTTCTATGTGCTAAAAGTGGGCATGTTAACAAGGATTGTAAGGAACCAACATTAGGGCTTCTGTTTTAAATGTAACCAAGGAGGCCATTGGAATGTAGACTATAAGGAGTTGGGCGAACAAACAGTTCAAGTTACTTAGGCGACTACAACTCAAAACATTGCTCATGTTACTTGACCGTAGCTAAGACCCTACCAATGAACTCCAGCTTGGGTCTTTGCTCTTCAACATCAGAGTCAAAGTGAGGAGACTATAGACATGGATACTTTGGCAAGTATGCTTACTATTTTTAACTAAAGTGCTCATGTTCTTTTCAATATTGGAGCTTCTCATTCCTATGTTGTTGAATCCTTTGTATGTGCTTATGATTTATGTATTGTATCCCTAGACACTCCTTTATTTGTTAATATGCCTTTGGGGAGTGAAACAATTTTGAGTAGAATATGTCAGTATTTGAGATTGTTGTAAAAGGGAGAATCTTACTAGTAGATTTACTGGTATTAAACATGCCAAATTTTGACATAGTATTGGGAGTAGACTAGTTATCAAGGAACGATGCAACTATTGATTGCTATAACATGGTGAATACCTTTAAGCCTATAAGGGAAGTACCCTTCTAGTATCATATAAGATTCAAAGGCCAATAAAGAGTGTTACTTATAAGTTATAGGGGAAGCTTACCTCAGTAGCTTAGGAGACAAAGACCAATGAAGCAAAGAAGCTGGAATAAGTATCGGTAGTGCAAGAATTCCTAGATGTCTTCCCTGATGATCTACCTAGTTTACTACTAAACAGAGAAGTAGAATTTATAATAGATGTGGTACCAAACACCAAACTAATTTTAAAACTAACATACAAGATGACACCTACTGAGCTTGTTAAACTGAAGAAGTAGCTACAAGAGTCACAAGATAAAGGTTTTATAAGGCTGAGTCTGTCTTCTTAGGGAACCCTAGTGCATTTTGTAAAGAAGAAAGATGGGAACATGAAGATGTGTGTAGACTATAGAAAATAGAATCAAGTGACAATTAAAAGAAAGTATCCACTTCCTAGAATAGATAATCTGTTAGATAAGTTGCAAGGAACGTAAGTATTCTCGAAAATAGATTTGACGTTGGGCTACTATCAATTGAAGGTAAAAGTAGAGAATGTGGAGAAAACAACCTTTTGAACTAGATGTAGACTTTATGAATGTTTTGTTATAATGTTCAGTCGCACTAGTGCACCTATAATGTTTATGAACCTTATGGACCAAGTTTTCTAAGAGTATTTAGATAGTTTTAGTTTTATAATGGTTGTCATTGATGACATCTTCGTTTACTTTAAAAGTAGATAAGAATGTGTATAGCATTTAAGGATTATGCTGAGCAAACTAAGAGTTGAAAGGTTGTATTGCAAATTTAGTAAGTATGAATTCTAGTTGGATCAGGTAGCTTTCTTAAGTCACATTGTAAACAGAGAAGGTACAGTAGTAGATCCAGAGAAAATAAAAATCGTAATAGATTGGCTAAGACCTAAGACAATAAGTGAAATCATAAGTTTTCTGGGGTTGGCAAGTTACTATAGAAAGTTCATAGAAGGATTCCTTAGGCTAACAGTACCTTCAACTCGATTAACCTAAAAAGAGGTTAAAATTGATTGGGATGACAGATGTGAGTAGAGTTTTCAAAAATTGAATGAAAAACTCATAACCGCCTTAGTATTGTCTTTACCTCGTAGTGGAGAGGAGTTTGTGACATACAGTAATGCCCTAATTTAACGATTAGGGGGTGCATTGATGCAGAATGGTAGGGTGATAGCATACGCTTCGCGTTAACTCAAACCCTATGAAAAGAACGACCTAGTCAATGACCTGAACTTAGCAATATTTGTCTATGTCTTAAAACTGTAGAGGCATTATTTAGTAGGGGAAATGTGTAAGGTGTATACAGACTACAAGAAACTGAAGTATATTTTTAATCACCGGGACTTGTATATGAGGCAAAAAAGATAGCTAGATGTTGAGCCCTATTTTGATTTTCTTAATTTAACTTATATTAAGTCTAGCCCGCTTAATATAAATTACTCGATATTAAACTAAGGAAAATAAAAAAAATATTTAAAAAAATGGAGTCTCCAACCAAAAATTAAAAAAAAAAAAATTGATGGGCTTTTTTTTTATATTTTTTCTAAAAATATTAAGAATATAACTAAGTTCACAAAATGTAACTAAAAATGATTTTTTATTACTAATTTCTAAGAAAAGAGGAAAATGATTTTTTTAACGGTTGTCTTGAAGGTGATTATATATCCGCTAATCGGGATCAAACTAGTTGTAGTTCTTTTTTTATAAAATTTTTAGTGAGTACGTTATTTTTATATTGAAAACTGAGCTAAGTTTACGTTCTTATCAACTTATTATTTAAGAAAAAAAATCTAAAAAGAAATCTAATTTTTCCAAATTAAATAAAAAAAACCTTAACTAACCTAATTTTTTTTAAAAAAAAAAAAACTCAATTTAAGATTTTTCACTTTTCAAAACCACTATATGTCAAAATATTTTTTTATTTAAAAAAAACATGATTTTAAACAAAAACTTAATTCAATTAAATTTTATTGGAAAATAAAAAATTTGCAATAGGAATAAACAACAATAAAAAAAACCTACACTTAAACACAGAAATAGTTAATAAAGAAAAAAAAATAATAAAGTAAATAAATTAAAAAATAATGAATATTTACCTGGCGTCGGATTTTATCGGTGTAGGGTAGTGGATCGGCCATTGTTAAGCGATACTAGGCAACAAGCTAAGTGGTGTTAGGTAACATTAGGTGTTATTAGGCGACGCAAGGCAGTAAACTAGGCGATTGTTGGGCAGTGGACTAGGTGCTAAATTGTCGTGGATCAGACTGGGCGATGCTGAATGGTGTTAGGGTGGTACTGTGTAGTGTTGTATGGTGGTTGTGTGGTGGTGCAGTAGTGTTTGTATGGAGTTTTAGATAGGAGTGTGATTAAAAATGTCATTTTCTAAATCCCTAATCGATATGCTATTTATAAAAAAAATCGATTCTTTCGTATCAAAGATATGGAAGATATGATTGCGATTCTTCCAAGATTTACCTTAACTTCTAGATATCCTAATTTATTTTAGGCTTTTTTTTTATCTTTCTAAGGCTCGGCCCAATCTGATCCACGACAATTTAGCCCAATAATTCCTTAATCTAATTTAAGTCGTTAAATTAGATGAATTTTATTCTATATTGGTTTGGCCTAAAATTAATTAAGCCCATATCATCACTTAATCCGACAATCCAACTTAATTCAATTCAACATAATACGACTCAACTTATGACTCCACTTGCTACGACTCGACTTAACTTGACTTGACTCGACTCAATTCAACTCGACTCGACTCTATATAATTTGACTTAACTCGATACGACACAACTTGATATGTTTCTCTTTTTTTTTTCTTTTTTAATTTTCGTTTTTTTAATTTTTTTATTATTATTTTTATTTTTTAATTTTTCTACTTTTCTATTTATCTATTAACTTAGCTCAATTAATGAAAAATTGGCAAAAATGAGGTGTCTACAGCCACCTCTCTTTATAGTTAGACCTAACTTGGATAATCTGAAAAAGATAGATCTCTTTAAGATTAAAAACTCGTTTTGGCGGATAATCTGAGGATTATAGATATCTTTCGCGATGAGTTGCTCGAAAGGATATATCTTTCAAAAACAAGATGAGACAATGCTCTTCATGAGCAAGCGATCTTTTAAATGACTAGACAACGCTTCTTTGAGCAAGCGATCCAAGAAAGGATTGATAAGACAGCGTTCCTAGAAAAGGAATAGATAGGACAACATTCTTAGAAATGAATAGATAGGATAGCGCTCCTATGATCAAGCAATTCAACAAAAGATAGGATAGCATTCCTTTGAGTAAGTGATTCTAGATAAGATTGGATGGTGCTCCTATGAGCAGGCAATCCAAGAAAGGAATAGATAGGGCACCGCTTCTATGAGCAAGAGATCCTAAAAAGGAGATAGGACAATGCTCCTTTGAGCAAGCGATACTAAATAAGATTGGATGGTGCTCTTATGAGCAAACAATCCAATTAAGGAATAGATAGGATAGTACTCCCATGAGCAAGCAATCCTAAAAAAGAGATAAGACAATGCTCCTTTGAGCAAGAGATCCTAGATAAGATTGGATGGAGCTCCTATGAGTAGGCGATTCAGCTAAGGAATAGATAGGATAGCGCTCCCATGAGTAAGCGATCCTAAAAAGGAGATAGGACAGCGTTCCTTTAAGCAAGCGATCCTAAAAAGGATAGATGCGCTCTACTGAGCAAGTGACCAACTAAGGATAAGACAGTGCTCTTCTGAGTAGGCAATCCTAGAAAAGATTAGATGGTGCTCTTATGAGCAAGTGATCCAACTAAGGATTAGATAAGATAGCACTCCAATGAGCAAGTGATCCTAAAAAAGATTGGATGGTGCTCTACTGAATAAGTGATCCTAAAAAGGATTGGCTGGCACTTTATTGAGCAAGTAACCCAACTAAGGATAAGATAGTGTTCCTTTAAGCAGGTGATCTTAAAAAAATTGGATGGCGCTTCATTAACTAAGTGACCCAACTAAGGACTAGATAGGACAGTGCTCCCATGATTAAGCGATCTTAAAAAGGATTGGATGGCGCTCCACTAAGCAAGCAACCCAACTAAGGATAGGACAGTGTTCCTTTATGCAGGCGATCTTAGAAAAGATTGGATGGCACTCCTATGAGTAGGCAATCCAACTAAGGATTAGATAGGACAGCACTCCCATGAGTAAGTGATTCTTAAAAGGATTGGATGGCTCTCCTATGAGTAGGCAATCCAACTAAGGATTAGATAGGATAGCGCTCTCATGAGCAAGCAATCCTAAAAAGGGTTGGGTGGCGCTCCATTGAGCAAGCAACCCAACTAAGGATAGGACAGTGCTCCTTTGAACAAGCAATCCTAAAAAGGATTTTGATGAGTTTTGACAAAATGATCTAAGACTTGAGTTTGAAGGATTTTAATGATTCTTTGAAAATATTGTTCTTTGACAATTTTTTTTTTTTTAAAAAAGGTTTCATTTTTTTAAAAAGGTTTTTCCTTTTTCTTCTTTTTTTGTCAAGAGATTCAAAAACTCTCTTAGATAGAAAATTATGTTGCTAACAAGTAACAAAGTCTTGAAAACTCTAAAGACCATAAATAAGGGGTTAGCCTGCCCTTTACCCATTGATCACTCATTCTCTCAGTCTTATTTCTTGGAACATAATTCATGATCTCTGAACTTTTTAGAATCACTGATGACCTTTCAATTTTTTGACAAAGTACTCAACTCTTCAATTTTCCAGTAAGGGGATAGATATCATTACTTAAAATTTTTAGTCAAATTGGACTTCTTTGTACTCTCATAAGTTTATTTTTAATCTCAACATCAATTCCAAAAATTGTAGCCTATCTTGTAAGTGGTACGTTATAGTCAATCAATAGGTCTTTTCTAGGTTTACAATGTAAAGCTTTTGGTCAATGGTTTAAGCAAATGGATATCAATGTACTTGGCCAATTTTGAAGAAATCATCTGCAATCAATCCTGGGTTTAGACGCCAAGAACCTAAGTGAAACTAAACATGGGCGTACCCCAGTTTCATGAGCAAATTTGGCTTAAGATAAGTCAATTTCATTAGTCAAAAGAGTTTTATCAAGCTTGCATAATAAGTGGGATCATAAAATGAGGGTTTTGCTTTTAGGCTTAAGAATTGATAATGTTCAGATTTTGGATACCATCACCAGTTCGGACTTCAAGCTATTTTGGTAATTTGGATATTCTTTGATGGTGATCACCTTACTAATATCTTTTCTCTCTCTCTCTCTCTCTCTCTCTCTCTCTCTCTCTCTCTCTCTCTCTCTCTCTCTCTCTCTTTCTTTTTGTTTTTCTTTCTTCTCTTTATTTTTCCTTTTTCTTTTTTTTTGGTCAAGGTAGTCATCTTCCATTGTTAAGTTTTCACTTAATAAGATTTAAAGTACTAAAAGGTAAGTTTAAGTTGTATAAGCTTGGGAGAAGTGTATATGGCTTTAAAGTGTTTAGGAAAGAATGTATGGACTTAATGTAATTAAATGAATGTATAAGCCCAAGTGAGTTGTATATGGTTTGAAATTCTTCTTCATCCTAAAGAAATTAAATTATCTATGACAACATTTACTCGTAAATTAGCACAACTAAAGCAAGCATAAGTTAGCCTACTCATTTTCTCCAAATTAATGATCCTAACCTCAAGATTGCCCCAGTTTGGGGTGGTTCTTAGTAGCGCTAATTTTAAGAAATATCCCCTAAAGGTTCAAATGGGTTTACAAAGGATAATTGTATTTAGGGATGATGAAATGAATGCTTAATATTATTTTGACACGTGTATCAAGTTTAAGATAGGCCTCCTTTAAGGAATGAGCCCAATTCTCACCTTGATGGCACTCTTCTCTCATATAGGTCTAGGGTTAATGTTTAGGACATAGGTTGCCTCTTCTCATCTTAAACCATTCAAGTAGTGTGTTATCATTCCCTTAAGGGGAAAGTTTTAAGTTTCGAGTTCACATTTTCTTTATCCATTTTCACTTATTCAAAATGCCTCTATTTGAATTAAGCTAGTTTCATAGCATATAAAGATGAAAATGAGCAAGAAAATTGTTTTATTCAGTAACTTGTGTCTAAGATTATCCTGAAAAGAAATGCAGGAACTAAAATTTTTTTCTATTCCCTGCCCCTATTTCTATCACTTCTTAGAACTCGACCCATTCAATTGAATTGATCTCTTGGAGATATCCTTAATTGCTTCAAATGATAAGTCACGTTGTCAGATGATAGTAGCAGTTCCTCAATGCTTGATGTTGGAGGTTTTCTATTTGATGCTTCTTCGAAACCTAGGGAAGGAATACCACTTCTAATCGATCTATCAATCTCTAGAAAATTTGGTTAGATAATCTTAGCATCAAACAAATATTGTACCTTATGCTTTAATCTCTAACAATCTTTAGTGGTATGCTCTACTTGGCCTATGTGATAATCATACCATTTGCTAGGGTCATGATCCCTCGACTTGCATTTATTTGTTAGGTTTTTGCATGTCAGTAGTCCCAGGTCTCTCAATTGCTTGAACACTTGAGCTATTAGAATCTTGAATTTTGTAAATCGCCTTCTCTTATTATGGACGGCCTTATTTTGATTATGGGCTTTCTCAATTGGCACAGTCATTCCTAATTTCAATTTCGTTGAATTATCTCCATGCTTAGGCTGTAACTTCCTATTTGCATCAGGATGTAGGTTTTCGAGCTGCTTGAGCACATAACCTATTGCCATTTCCATGCTAGTGAGCCTTTCTTCTAACTTCGCTAACTTTTCTTCTAAGGCTGTAACCCTTTCTTCTAGACCTTAGCAACAACATACCCTTTGGACTTGACCATTCAAATCTATTTTTGGCAACTTTTCTAATCCTTGTATTATGTTAATAGTGAGCTTTGTATAGAATTTGGCCCTTGGATCCCTAATGAATTCCAACTGGACTAATTTTTCATCAATGAAATCTTGGACTTTATTCATCAACTCCCAGCAATGGATAGTAGCATGCCCCTGCTGACCCATGTGGTACTCGCATTGTGCATTGGGATTGTATTTTTGAGGTTTATACCTTGGTGTTTGAGTCCTAGGATGTAATAAACCCTCTTCTTTTAGGCAGTAATAGACCTGAGACATAGGATGAACCTCCTTCTAGGTGATTTCTAGCTTAGCTTATTTTCCTTGAGCTTTGGACCAATGCTTAGGGTATTTAGCTTGCATATCATTAGATAGGACATCATAGTGTTCACTACGGCCTCTGAATCCAACAGGGCTGATTCCTCGCCCACCAATCTCCCCGTTCTAGTATCATCTTCTATGTGACTACCAATTGCAACTATATCTGCAAAAGTAGAAGTAGTATGGCTTAAGAGGTGATTATAATAAGGTTAACCTAATGTGCAAATGAATATGTTGATTAATTCATTTTCTGGCAATTGTACTGTTGCTTAAGCTATTGTAGATCTCCATCTCTAGACATACTCCTTAAAGGACTCAGTCAGCTTCATTTTCATGTTATTTAAATCCATCAAGGATGGAGCCACTTCTTCATTGAACTTGTACTATTGATAAAAGGCTCGAGGTAGCTTATCTTAAGTATCAAGCTTAACTAAGTCATGTTGGGCATACCAAATCAAAACCAGCCTAATTAAGCTATCTTGGAAAGTTTGAATCATCAACTGCTCATGTTAGAGAATTAGGCCATTTTGTAAACATAATGCCTAAGGTGAAGTTTAAGGCAACCTGTTCCATCATACTTTTTGAAATTTGGTACCTTAAAGTTCTTAGGTAACTCATGGTCTTCAAAAGGGCAAACATTACTTAAGTTTAGATTACTCTGAACATCATGATCCTTGAGAACTCCCATTTTATCTTCAATTTTTTGGAAGATTTCTTCTTTCATCTTCATCAATTTTTGCACCAATTCCTTCCCCAAGCCTTTGTTGCTATTGTTGAGCTCATAAATTGACAACTCTTTAGACTTGTTTATCTAAGATGGTATGTCAATAGGCCCCTAGGCTTGGGATGGGCCATGGTCTCAACTTGTTTCCCGTACTTGCTTAGAACACCTTCTGTTGTCGCTATTCTCAGTTCAAGAGTTTTAGATATCTTTTTTGAAGATGAGTGATTATAGGCTTTAAGTTGGGCCAGATCACTTAAAAAGCAATCTTTCAAAGCCTGCAAGAATCCCTTCCTATTAGCAATATTGCATCAAGTTTTTAGTTTTGAAAATCATTCTTTTTTTTTTTGAAACTTTTCTTGGAAAATTAACGCTTATTTTATGTCATAAAAGCTTAATACTAAGATCGACGAATCTAAACAAAGAAAACATTGGGACTGACGACCAAGGACATAAGATGACAATAATAATACGAGGATGATATGGAGAAGTGGAAATTATTTTACAATGAGAAACTTATTGAATAAATGACATAAGGATGACGACTCATGGAGAAAACTCTATTAGGACCGTAACAACCTAAAGGCTAAATACGAAGAATGAGAACTTTGATATTTACAAGATTAATAACCTTAAGATGGAAAATAAGTCACAATGGAAACCTAATGATTAAATCTTTTTTTTTTTTTACTTTGTTAGTTCCTAACAATATGGTACATATAGGGCATTGCAATAGAAATCAACCGAGTAAATAATTATCATGAAACTGGTTTTTGATAATAAAATATCTTTTCAAATTTCTCTTTTAAGAAAATTGTTGGAAAGTCTTTTAAAAAGAATAACAATTCCATAATAATCATTATCATTGTTAATGTCCATGATCACATGCCAAAAAAAAAAAATTTATAAGTTGATATAGAAGTTTTTTTTTTTTTTTTTTAACATTGGCATATGGGGAATACTAATGATTTTGAGCATTTTATGTTAAATGTTATGTTACATAACCTATTATTGCTGAAATAAAATAAAACCTACAAGATGCACATATATTACAAAAGATAGCATATACAAGTAACCATGCAAAATAAATGTGATGCCATATTCTACACACGCTTGCAATACAATGGGGTTAGTAATTAACAAACTATAGAGAGTATGATAAATCCATGGTTAAAAAGTACCCCTGTATATAAGTACATTCAAAATAAGATTTAATAAAAATGAAACTCATGTATACTTATATATAAGGGTTATTGATTTTTTTAATTAAAAATGGATGATAAATTGGCTGCGAATTAAATTAAGCTTTTCCTATAATTTTAAAAATGACTACCCATTTTTCGAAAAGAATGATACAAAAGGGTAGGGTCTACGAGTCTTAGGCTCTATAGCTTTAAGATTTTATGGAGAGAAGCCTAGTAGGCTACATCAAAGCCTAAATAGACTTGCATATCATTCCTAGGCAGGGGTAACGACCCAAGCGACCTGAGGGTTACATGATGGCAACATATCCTTAGTTCTTAAGGTAGCCCTAGTCTAACCACATCTAAATGTATAGATAATTATTACAAAAGAAATAAAAAGAGAACCTAAGGCCTATTGGGCCAAACTTTTTTTTTAGGCTTGTATCACTAAAAACTCAATCAAAATAATTATAATACAATAAAAAAAATACAAAAACCTATCAATTAATTTTTAATTTTTACATGGCTAGCCTACCAAGCATCCCTAATAGAGTCGCCAATTCTGTCAAGCCCTATTTTGATTTTTTTTATTTAACCTATATTAAGCTTAGTTTGCTTAATTAAATTACTTGATATTAAACTAAGGAAAAGAAAAAAATTAATTTTCTTAAAAAAATAGAGTCACCAACCAATTCAATTGGTAAAAAAAAAATTAGGGTTTCCGGGTAGGAAAACTCTAATTTGACCATTAATTTGAGAATATTATAAAAAATTAATTTTTATAAAATTAAACCAAAAAACTAGATTCAGGGACTAACCTATTAAGACTCAATCACCATGTGAAAATAAAAAAAAAATTGATGGGCTTTATTTTTTATAATTTTTCTAAAAACATTAAAAATATACTTAGGTTCACAAAATATAACTAAAAATGATTTTTTATTACAAATTTCTAAGAAAAGGGAAAAAAAGTGTTTTTATTTTTTAACGGTTGCCTTAAAGGTACCTAAGTACCGACTAATCAAGATCAAACTAGCCGTAGTTCTTTTTTTGTAAAATTTTTAGTGAGTGGGTTATTTTTATATTAAAAATTGAGCCAGGTTTACGTTCTTATCAATTTATTATAATAAGAAAACAAACCTAAAAAAAATCTAATTTTTCCATATTAAATGAAAAAGAACCTAACTAATTGAATCTTTTTGAAAAAAAAAGACTTAATTTAAGATTTTTTATTTTTCAAAACCACTACATGTCAAAATATTTTTTATTTAAAAAAACATGATTTTTCAAAAAAAAAACTTAATTTAATTAAATTTTATTAGAAAATAAAAAAATTACAATAAGAATAAACAATAATTAAAAAAAAATACACTTAAACACAAGAATAGTTAATAAAGAAAAAAAAACATAACTAATAAAGTAAATTAATAAAAATTGATGAAATAAATAAATAATAGTAAAAATTAAAGAAAAGTTACCTAGCGTTGAATCGTGTCAGTGTTGAGCGGTGATGGGCAGTGGATCGGGTGCTACTGGGCGATGTTGGGCAGTAGGCTAGGTGCTGTTGGGTGACGTTAAGCGATAAGTTAGGCGGTGCTGGGCGAGGCTGGGCGATGCTAGGGTGGTACTGTATGGTGTTGCATAGTGGTTGTCTAGTGGTGTTTATGTAGTGTTTTGGGTAGGAATGTGTTTTAAAAAATCATTTTCCAAATCCCCCATCGATATGTTATTTATAAGCTCAAAATTGAATCTTTTGTATCAAAAATACAAATGCAATTCTTCCAAGATTTACCTTAGCTTTTAACCCTATTATATTTTAGGCTTTTTTTTAATTCTTCCAAGGCCTAATCCAATCCATTACAATTTAGCCTAATAATTCCTTAATGTGATTTAAGTCCTTAAATTAGATGAATTTTATTCTATATTGGTTTAGCCCAAAATTAATTAAGCCCATATCGTCACCTAATCTGACAATCCAACTTAATTCAATTCAACACTACATAAATCGACTTATGACTCAACTTGCTATGACTTGACTGTACTCAATATAATTTAACTTAACTCGGTACGACACAACTTAATATGATTCTCTTTTTTTTTTTTCCTTTTTCCTTTTTTTAAAATTTTTTTTATTGTTTTATTATTTTTCTACTTTTCTATTTATTTATTAACTTAGCTTAATTAATAAAAAATTGGAAAAAATGAAGTATCTACATTAAAGCTTATAAAGGATTATGATTTCGACATACAATACCACCTAAGGAAAGCTAATGTAGTGGCCGATGCTTTAAGTAGGAAGCAACATAGGAATTTGGCTAATCTACTAACAATATAAAGGCCCTCGTTAAAAGGTATGAGAAGATTGGATTTAGAACTTTTGACTAAAGAAGTAGGGAATAAGTTGGTGAGAATACAAATCCAGCCCACTCTAATAGATAAGGTTAAGATGGCTTAAGTTGAAGATGAAGGTATATACGAGATAAAAAGGAAGATGGAAGTAGGAAAAGCGATAGAATTCAAGGTAGATGTTGAAGGAGTACTTAGGTATAAAGGTCGATTATGTATACTTGCAAAGCTAAAGCTAAGAATTGAACTGTTGAAAGAAGCATACAACTCAGGATATATAATACACTTGGGTAGCATAAAAATGTACTAAGGTTTAAAGGCTTACTATTGGTGGAATAACAGGAAGAGGGACATTGTAGAGTATGTGTCTAGGTGCTAAACTTGTTGACATATAAGAATTGAGCATCAGAGTTAAGAAGGTGAATTGCAGCCATTACTGGTTCTCTAGTAGAAGTAGGAACATGTCACTGTGGATTTTATTATAACTCTACCAAAGACCCTAAGAAAATAAGATGTGGTTTAGGTAATCGTAGACCAATTAATAAAGTCAACCCAACTCATCTCTATTAACATCAGTCACTTATTGGAAAAGTTGGCTAAGTTATATATTGGGGAAGTAGTGAGGTAACATGGTGTATCGATGAAGATTACATTAAATAGGGATACCCATTTAGTAGGCAAGTTTTTGGAGGAGTTTACATAAGGCTTTAGTTACGAAGCTTCAGCTTAGTATCACCTTCCATCCTCAAATCGACGAGAAATCTAAGATAACTATATAGATCCTTGAAGATTTACTATAAGCATGTATACGTGAATTTAGTGGCCAATAGGATGAACACCTACCCTTAGTTGAGTTTGCTTACAACAACAGTTATTAGGTGACAATTCAAATAGCTCCTTACGAAACCTTATATGGTCGAAAGTGTAAATTGACCATTCACTAAGACGAGGTAAGAGAAAGGTAGGTTCTAGATCTAGAGTTAGTACAAGAGGCAGTGAACAAGGTGAGACTAATTAAGAAGAGAATGCAAACCACACAAAGCTATCAAGGTGACTGCTTGTTGAACTTAACCACAATCTATAGACAAGGCAAGTACTAAGGTCGATGAAGAGGCCTCAACATGCTGAGCTCTACTTATTCGGCCTAAAGAACAGTACCATTCCGCTTTCGTCTTGGTAACCCCAAGTAACATTCATTAGTGTTGTTGGCAAGTTTTGGGTTAGAACTTTTATCTTGCAAAGAAAGAAAACACTTTGTGTACCACAGTTAGTCCGATGTGGCTACTTCGATGCCTATGTTAGAATTGAGTATAGGAAAAAATTGAGTAAGTAACAGAGCATTATTAGATATCTCTTACAATATTTCTTTCTTGTATTTATAGGTGAACATTGTATTTGAAACAATAATTATCGAAATGATTATGAGGACACGTAGAGGATCATATTGCTTTCTTTCAAATATTGAAAATACTTGTTCTTGTGAGATATCCCTCTTTGAGTACAATTTCATTACTATTATCTAATCTTGCCAAGTAGCTCAAGATTAGCGGTGAGTTGACCTTAACATTAGCTAGTAAGTCATATCAAGCGAAGTGTTAAGTCGTATTGTATTTGTTGATGTATCATATCCTTTAAACAGCTCTATAGAAGCAACTGTGTTTGCCAACATTTCTATTCTAGTTTTCTTCAATATCTCGAAGGACCCATTTTAGTTACCATTCCCTATGATAATAGGTACATCATATAATCCTAGTATCAGAACTTGAGGTTGCATTCGAAAGCTAGTTAAAGTAGTTCTTGCTCGTGTATTTGTTCTGTTCTTGCTCGTGTATTTGTTCTGTATTTGTTTTCCACTTGAAAAAATAGAGCAAGTTCTCTGTTCATTGTTTGAATCATATTTCCTAAGTTTGTGAGAATTTTTTGTGTAAGTGGAGGATTTCTTGAAGTTTGGTATTGAGAATGTCAAATCCTAATGGTTAATAAGAGATTAATAATGCTGAGAGTGATGCTCATATATGTTGTCGTATCATCGAACAGACTCCATGAATTACTAACAAGTAGATATAAGGCCTTGCTACTACTGTAGCCAATCTAGCTATTTTTGTACAAAGGGCCATAAAGCCTAAGCTACAAGAGAAAGTTGATGTTGAACAAGATTGAGAAGTAGGAGATAGGCTAAGAAGATAGATTGGTAAGAATTGAGCACCTAAAGCTATTAATGTAAAACCAGTTCCACCTTGACATGCTAACAAGGTTACAAGAAGGATACTTAAGTTGGATGGAGTAGAGGAGTATGATGAGGAGGAGCGGTATGATGGATTAGGAGAACATTACTTAGGGCTCCTAGAGGAGCTAAGCATCTTTAGGTATAGATTTTGAGCTTTAATAGGTTTGGCGGTACTGATGACTACCTAGCTTAGGAGAAGAAGATTGAAAAAATATTTCACTTTTATGATTACGCAAATGTTGTTCATATTCGAGTAGTTGTGTTAGAATTTTCTGAGTATGCAGTAATGTGGTGGAAAAAGTTGTAAAATGTATGTTAGAGATCCCAACGTGAAATCTAAACATGGAATGAGATGAAGAAAGTTTTAAGGAGAAGGTTTGTTCAAGAATACTGCGAATAAGACACTTTTCAACTTCTCTAATACTTAAGATAAGGTAATAGATCAATCGATGAATTTGTCAGAGAGTTCTATTTACTGATGATCATATGTGATGTCAACAAACCCGAGACATAATGTAAACCCTACTTTTAGCAAGTTTGTGAATCAACTAAAAGTACTTCCCAAACATTCCCAAGGGTCAACTAAACTAAGAATTCTAGTTTATATTTAAAAACAAATTTAATTTTCCAATTTGAAAGTTTATTACCAATAAAACTCAAGTACAAAAACTGTGGGCCCTAAGTCGCTTAAAACCCTAAACCTTAAAACTATTAAGGACTTGTAACCTTAAGCGACTAGTAACCTTAAGCGACTAATTGATAATTTAATTTAAATAATTTTACTCAACTCTAGAAATTTTCATAATTTTATAAGAATTAAATCATAACTTACAAAATAATTTAAGAAACAAATTCTAAAAGAATTTCCTATAAAATAATCTTTTTATCTTTATGCTTAAGACTTGTGTACATGAATAAGTAAACCCATCAATCACATTAAATAGCTTATCAATTGAGAGTTGGAATCATTTATCAATTGATAACTTATCAAAAACTAGTGATAAGATACTTTCCTTATCATACCACAACTTATACTACATATAGACAAGATGTCACAATATTTTATGTGTTCAATTTTAATTTAAGAAGACAAGATAACTCCATGCCAAAAGGAAGCCTACATGGCTGGTCTTAAAGAGCTAGAAAAGGGGTGGGGGGTCATGCCTTGTCTTTCATCAATCAATCAACTTATCTTATACACTACTATTCACCCCTTAATGCTTACATCGTCAAGTCTTGTCAAATGTTGCCATTTGTGCAAGTTACAAGACAACAAATCAAAGCTTCTTGAACGCACTTCCTTTTCCATACATAGTTGGCCACTCTCTCTCTCCTTACTCTCACTTTCACTTTCATTTTCACTTCCTTTTCTCTTACTTTAAACTCAACACAAAAGAGGAAACACAAACCTTATAAAATTGAAAACACAAACCCTACAAAATCCTACATAATTGCTACTACTTCTAAGCTTCCACACTCACGACACAAAGCTCCATTTTGTGTCTCCCATTTGTCAACTTATAAAACTACTTTTAGGAACCTTAGAATACTCTCAAAACTCCATTTAAATTATCAAAACTCAAAATTCCAAAAAGGTTATAAGAAGGAGAAGGTAAAACAAGAAGCATAAGTGGATGCTTAGTGCATGACCACCTTATTTTTGCTTTGAGGACGAGTCAGTTGTTTTTTTTATGTTAATAACCTAATGTGCCATGTTAGGAGACCATGTTTTCATGAGGATATTAGCATGATCATAAGTTGATGAAATAGCTAAGACCACCTTAAGAAGTAAACTTATGAAACCCTTACTTAAAAGTTGAAATATGAGTTTGTAAAGTTAGTGTTATGTAAAGATACTTGTTTGACACTTAGAATGGAAGATTTTAAGTTATGAAAATCATGAAATGAGCACTTGATAAGAGGGATATCATGCTGGACATGAAGTGCTTGTGGGTCATTTAGATGTTGTTCCCACTTCTATTAAATCCATTACGTAAAGTTTTTATGAGAAAACTAACTTTATAAGATATGAACTATGACATAGAAGCTATGATAAGTATGAGATCTATTGTTTTCATGTAGAGTATGAGCTAAGTAATTATCTCATGGAAGAGAAATTAAGTAAAGATTTGAATATAAATAGCCTAGGTTCATGATCTAACCCTTAAACTTAAGAAAACGATGAAACAAGTTGAAAAACCAAGTAAGTAACCCTTGGATTCACCACGATCAGATTTGCAATCATATTAAAAGCCACTTAAAAATATGATAAAAGCAAGTGAATAAAGTAAAAAAACCAACCAAGGCAAGTACGATAAGTGTATAAAGTTTAAAGCTCAAAATTGAGCCTAAAACTTCCAAAATAGGCCTCAAACTCCAAGTTGGACCCCCATCAATCTTCTGACCAGCAACTTACCCCAAGAATGGAAGTTGTTTTAAGACTCTTAAGAAGCCCACATAACACTCCTCAAGCCCAACAAAGTGACTGACTATCCTTGATTTGAATAAAAAACAAGTTTGTGCCTACATAAAATCCTAAGAAGTTGTTGTTAACCTTAAGAGTGTAAATCAAAGTTAGAAATTTAACCTTAAGGAGTATTTTAAGCTTAGAATAAGATCCTAAGCCTAATCCCAAAAGATTTCTTAAGATATCAAAAAGCCAAATAATCAAACAAAGCTCAAAAGTCCTCCAAATCAAGAGGATCGCTATTGTTCTGACCTATAGACAGATTTGTATGCTTCATCTCAAAAATCTAACCTCACTACGTTAAAGTACACTCGAAAATGATGAAGGTCGACTATAATATTGACTATAAGATCATAAAAATCAAATTTAAAACAAGAAAGTTATATGAAATTTTAAGTAAAACAGAAAAAAAATACGAAACCTAGTTAAAAGTATAGCTTAAAGGGTTTTAGCTTAGTTTTCTAAGTTCTATTTCAAATCCTTATAATATAATATTTGTGATGTCTAGGGGACCATGCTTTTGGAGACGATTTACCCTTGAATCGCTTTGATTGATCTGCTATGGCTAAGTGAGTGATTCTTGATGATTCCATACTGTTTGTGATGACATATATGTTTAGTGGTATGGAATGAAATTGTTTGATCCCCATAAAAACTGGATTAAGCACTTATTTGATTAAGTAGTTCAATGAATCATGCATATCTCATAAATCGCATCATGCTATACTGACTGCTACGTCATACAGAAGATGGGAAGAGACTCACAAGATGAGGGCCTCCTACATGGTTGGGCATTAGCTATGCCATCCTTATATTATTGAGTCTCTATCTTAAGCCGAGGGGCTTCCTAAGCACCAGGAGATGCTAAACATTAGCGAAGGGTCGTGTCTTATGGCTTCTACTTAAGGCGTATGATTGTAGATTGCAAAGGCCACCACACCGCTAGACCTAGTCATTTTGGTTTAAAGTACAAGATATTAAAAGAAGGAGAACTTTCCATATTTAAGTGGTATATGTTATATATATACATGGTTTTGTTTTGACTTAAGCACAATAGTGCAATTAGTATAAAGCCCAAGTGCTAAGACCCGATTGTGGTTTGTATCGATTAGTCATCTCCAACCTTAATTATAAGGGGCGTAAGTTTAAGTTGCATGCAGTTCCTAAGTCACTACATGTCATACATTTGTACGTTTATAATAGCATTTTGTAGATATCGATCTATCTTTTTTAGTTCATATTCTAGATAGCAATTTCTAAGGCAGATTCTTATAAAAATTGCATTTGTGTTGTAATATTCTTTTGGTTTGAATTCAACAAATCTACACGTTTACTTTATCATTTTATACAGAAGAGTAAATTTTAGTTAAATTGTTCGATATTACATAACTGTAGGCCTAATGGTAACGTATAGTAGAAGGAGCCTTGTGTATTGTAGAAAGGATTATGATCAACTAAGGGGTTGATTGTAGATCTTTGTTCGATACATGGTGATCAACCACGACAATGATATTGTTGGGTCATGATACATAAACTATAGCACAATTCATTTCTAGGCTTAGTATTGAAATTGGTAATATAGCAGAGTTACAAAGCCTTGATTGTATGATATGTTCAATGAGTTGCATGGAGCATGAATCTTTTCAAAGATTGATCTGAAGAGTGGCTACCACCAGATCAGAATGAAACTTGGAGACAAGTGGAAAACCATTTTCAAAACAAAGGATGGTAAGTTCGAATAGATAGTGATGTTGTTTGCTTTGATAAACATACCCAACACTTTAGGTTTAACAAGTATGTTGTTGTGTACTTTTATGATATTTTTGTATAAAGTGCTAACCTCATATCCTATGTCATGCACTTAAGATCTGTGTTTGATGTCCTTCATGCCAAGATGTCATTTGGCAATCTAAAGAAGTATGTGTTCTACCGTAGCGAGGTAATATTCCTTAGATACATTGTTTCTAGGGGAAGAATTAGAGTTGATGACAAGAAGGTCCAAGCTATTCTTGAGTGGCTAACACCAACCAATGTGGCATAAGTTAGAAGTTTCCATGGTTTAGCTTCATTCTATCAGAGATTCATTTGGAACATCAATTCCATAACTACCCCATTGACCAAGTTGTCTAAGAAAACCTCTAAATTCAAGTGGTTGGAGAAGGCTTAAAAGAGTTTTGATGAGATTAATTCTAGGTTGACTTTTGCTTTAGTACTCATTCTGCCTAACTTCGAGAAAGTTTTCGAACTAGAATGTAATGCATCTAGAGTTGGCATTGGAGCCATTCTTATGTAGGAGCACTAGTTAGTTGCTTATTTCAGTAAGAAGCTCAAAGGAGCCACATTGAATTACTTGGCATATGATAAGGAATTCTATGCCTTTGTTCAAGCAATTCAAAATTGGCAACACTACTTATTGCCGAAAGAGTTCATTATCTACACAAACCATGAATCTCTTAAGTATCTTAGAGGGTAGCAAAAACTTTCCCAACGCCATGTTAAGTGGGTTGAAATTCTTGGAAACTTTTTTCTATGTCATCCAATATAAGAAGGGAAGTACCAACATTACGGTTGATGTACCTTCTTATCAACATATTCTTATTACATCCTTTCAAGCTAGGGTGCTTAGATTTGGCACCTTGCCTGATTAGTATGAGCACAACCCATACTTTGGATCCTTGGTTGCCAAGTGCAACATTGGAGGAGTAACGGATGGGTTTTATTTGAACCAAGGGTTTCTAATGAATGGTAAACAAATTTGTGTGTTGAATGGTTCTGTTAGGGAATTACTTCTCCAAAAAGCTCACATCAAAGGCATAGCAGGCCACTTTGGTGAGAAGAGAACAGCCAAGTTGTTGAAAGAATATTTCTATTGGCTTGAGAAGATGAAGGATGTGCACCGAGTATTTAAATGATGCAACATGTGCAAACTTGCCAAGGGAAGGAAGGAGTCATCTGGAGAGTACATGCTTCTGCTTATACCTGAACAGCTATGGACCGATTTGAGCATAGGTTTTATGTTTGGCTTATGCCGAACACCACAGAGACATGATTCTATTATGGTGGTAGTCAATCGATTTAGCAAGATGAGCCATTTCATCCCTTGCCATAAAACCAATGACACTTTATTTGTTGTTAACCTCTTCTTATAGAAGATCATGTAGTTGCATGGAGTACAAAGGAGTATTGTATCTGATCGTGATTTAAAGTTCATGAGCTTCTTTTAGAGAACTCTATGGAACAAGCTCGACACTAAGCTCATGTTTAATACTTCTTACCATCTACAAATAGATGGCTAGAAAGAAGTTGTGAATAGAAAAATAGGCAACCTTCTTTGAGCTATTGTTGGAAAGAATCTACACGATTAGGATCTATGCCTACTCATCATTAAATTTGCTTACAACTGCTCTACTCATAACTTGATAGGAAGGTCACCTTTTGAGGTCATCTATGGACTTAATCCAAACTTTCCCTTAGACATGTTTATTAACCTACCACCCAAGGAGAAAGTCACTTAAGTTTGTAGTGCACTAAGGAGTTACAAAAATTGCATCGAAAGGTTACTGAGCAATTAGCCAAAATTGTGGCTCAATAGATGGAATAGGGCAGCCGAGGGGGGAAGGGGGGGTGGTGGGGAAGCGAGTCACTTATAACCCAAGAGACCTTGTTTAGATCCATCTCAACAAGGAGTGTTTTTTAGGGAAGATGATAAACAAGTTATCCTTTAGTTATGATGGGCCATTTAAGATCTGTTGGCATATAAATGACAATGCCTATGAGCTAGAGCTACCTGATGAATATGGAGCATCTACAACTTTCAATGTTGATGACTTGACACCTTATGTGCCAAAAGATGAAGAAGACTAAGATTTGAGGGAAAATTTTCAACAACTCTAGGGAACTGATGGATTGCCGACCTCTAGTCTCCTTACTCGTACATGACTTCGAGGCCTACAATCTCTACCTAGAAGAGTTCTCTCTCGATAGCTTGTCAAAGACGACCACCTGTATATGGAAGGACAATAGGTAAACAGTCTAAGGTCCTAGCTCAGACATACTCTTCTATACATAGACCCCTGCCCAATCATCAACTTTCCTAATGCCAAAGTTAACTAGCTGAATACCGAAGCCGAAGTAACTACTTATCAAGCCTAACCACAACCTACAAACATGACAAGTACTGAAGTGGAAGGCTTAACATGTCGAGCTCTACATATTTAGCCTACAAAACAACATCATTGCTCTGTCATCTCGACAACCCCAAGTAGCACTTGTCAATAGTAGCCACAACGTCCATATAGCTCAGCTACCATTCCCAAGATTCCCTAATACCAACCCATTGACAAGCTGCCATTTGTCCATTACTTTTCTGACATTTGTACTATATTTTCTTTTCACCATTTGTCTTATTTACCCTTTTCATATATACTAGGATTCTCTTCCTTCATTATCTTATGTAATTTTCCTTATTTATGTTGTTTCCCTAAAGAACTTACTATGAATAATCCTTTTTTTTTTCCTTGTAATTGCAAGGATCGTCTTGCTTCCTTTAAGATATTGACTATACTTGTTCTTATGAGATATCCCTCTTTGAGTACAATTTCCTTACACTCTTATTTAATATTGTCTACTTTCTCAAGATTAATGGAAAATGGATCTTAATAATAGTAGTAAGTTATATGCATCATGTCGTGTTCGTTGGTGCATCATATCCTCTTAGTAGCTCTATGAAAGCTACTATGTTTGTCGATCCTTCCATTCTAGTTTTCTTAAATATCTTGAAGGACTCATTTGGTTACCATTCCTTACAATAAGTCCTACTAATTACTAAGCTCTTAGGCATATCAAGTAGTCTTGAAAATTAGCCTAAGGGGGTAAAGTTTATAGAAATTTGTAGACAACAGGCTAGTATTCAAAAACCACATCCACTAGCGTTCAGATTCTAAGGGTAAAATTTTCCTCAATCCTTGGCATTTAGATGCCATGTGAAGTAGCACTCGAATGCTGAGTTCCCTAATACATGCAATGTCATTTTTCCTTATTTGTTGGTGTTTTTTAGGCATATATTTCCAATCCTAAACCCTTCTAAATGTTTTCCAAACTTGAATCTTCACTCAAAATGCTTTATAAATGAATTTATCATCATAGAGACCATAGTTTATTTAAGCGACATGGGTTGCAAGTGTGTAAAGGTTGAGTAGATGAGTTTAAAGGCAATGTTAGTTACATTTAGAGACAAAGTATGTGATAGGCATCATGGACCAATTATTTGCTCTCGAGCTTGAGGACTCGGCCATATAGTTTGTCGAGCTGTTGAAGGAGAGCTAAGCTTTGAAGAACATTGTATTTTCCATTACAAACCACTGAGGTACTTTGCTCCGACCTCTCTTTGTCTCATTGAGAACATTTTTGAGGTGCCTAACTAGTTACCGAGTTGACCACTTATAGTTACGCCAAGGGCAAGTGCTGAATTTGCATATAGCCGTGCTAACAAACATTTATAGCCGAATCGATGAATGGTCACCTACGAGACTAACCCTACACGATCCTTGAATAGCCGAGCTATTAAGCATCCGACTTGATGCATTCTGCTCAGAATAAGCTCTACTTAGCAAGCAGTATCATCGGAACTACAGATTGGATAGTTGACATGCGTATCATTTTTTGACATTCATACTGTCTTTTTTATAATCAAATATTCTTTTGTATATTTACAACTTTACCCTTGTAATCTATTTCCCTTTCTTTTTCTAGTAGGAATCATTTTTGTAATTTACATATATCTAGAACTTGCTCTAATTGGGCCATATAAATACTTGCAACATATAATAGCCACAATAGTGAATGATATTGAGCTTTCAAACATACTTTCCTTCATAAGCTAAGTGTTCTTTACTTACTCTTGATTACTCTTATCTAATTTATTGTGAGTGTGGATTAGTGGTGAGTATCCTCCAACTATACTTATGCGTAATATCAAGAGCAACCTAAGCTCATGTTAGGTGTTAATGAGTCATATCCATCGTTGGTGTACAAAGATGCCTTGCTCGAACTTCAACTTCCATTTATCTTTCAGACCATCTCATGGGGTTAGACCTACCCTTAGCTCATGTGATATGTGTAGCCATGTGTTTTCCCTCTCCTAGCAATCCATATCAATAAGAGTGTTTTATTTTTATTTGAATAAGTTCTAAGGTGACAGTTTTAGAGCTAGAGCAATCTATTGAGTTAGGTATGGGGTATTTGTATGTTGTTTGTGTTTATAGGCCTAGTTCATGTTAAACGAACTTAATGATTACTTGGATTGAATTTAAAGTGTGTTACCTGTGCTTGGTTAAGCCTAAGGGACTAGGAGGAACCAGTGGCATTGAGGTGGTACCCCAATGATCTTAGTACAATGCTATCATAAATGGAATTTCACTTTGAAATGATTTAGATAGATTGGGTAATCCTTAGTTGCTAAAATATTAGGGAGGATCCATTACCAATATTACAAGTGTAGGTATGTGTACCAAAGTCATAAGTAACTTCAAATCTTGAGATGTTGAAACTGTGTCAGTCAACGGACCAAATAAAAAATAACAAATGATTTTGTACATGTAGTGATTAGGTATGAATGAATATGTGTGCTTATGTGTAAGGTATATGAATGTGTGCATGTGCTTAGTTGCCTCGTATTAGGCTTTAATCACTCCTTAGGGATTTTCCATTTTTAGTTTCAAGATTAGGTTATGGAGAATATGAAGACTATTACTATGGTGACAATGATGATGTAGTTGATTTTTATAATTATTACTATAATGACGGGAGTAGCTCTATTTAGATTCTGTTTAGACCTTTCATTTTGGCTAAGTTATGAAATAAGACTTTGTATTTGTTTTTATTTTGTTTCTTGAGTCATGAGAAGTCATCTGAGAATTTTCTTTCCTCTTGCCAGAGTATTTTATTTATCGTTATCATTTGGTTATAGTGAGTAAGAGATTTTAGAATTTTAATATCTTGTTTTCCTTGAGACAAATTTTGCTAAATAAGGAATTGTTACTCTTGTACATTAAATAAGATTATTGAAAAGTTGATTGTTTAGTAAATTTTGGTGGCTTATGGATGTTAAGAATATTAATGAATTTTTTATTTGAAGTTTTTATAGGTTATTGTTGAAATGTTATTTATGTGGAGAAGCTAGCAAGTTAGTTTAAGTTGTTTAATGTGCGAATAGGTTATAGGGATACATGGTAGGTTATAATTTTCCATGTTCTAAGGCCTTACATAAACCCTATTACTTAACTTAAGGAGCTAATTCCAAATTAAATTTAAGCTTACCTGAATGTTTCAACATAGCAAAATTTGCTCTCTACAATATTAAAGTATAGGAAATAAATTTTCATTTCGTACCTTTTAAAGGTTAATTTTTCAGTAATAAGTTCCTTCAATTGTCTTTCATATTAAATGCATATCTCTTTATCTCATAAAACAATTAGAGGTTAATTCCACTTTTGGTACAAAGACTGTTCCTTTGAATCAATGTATCGGAATGAAAAGATTTCAACTCTTATAATAGTTTTACTTTTAACATATAATATGTTTTTTTACCAACTATTATATTATAACTATCAAGGTAAGCGAGGAGATCAAATGTGGTCTATTCCATGATAGATATGTATTTATATCACTTGACTATAAATTGCATTAGCTAACAAAGGATGTACTCGATTTCTTTTATTTTCATTATGCATCATGGGTTCATGGCCATATAATAAAATTATATATACACAAGGGCAAAAGATACGAAGAAGAATGTTAATATGGAATATATGCTATGTAGAATCAACTTAAAATATAACAATCATATAATAAATCATATAAAAAATTAGGAAGAATTACAATAAAGGCAATTGATGTTTAAAGATAAGTTCAAATGCAAGATTAATGTTCAAAAGGTTCAAATAAAGAATGAATACAAAGTGGTTTAAATAACGGATCCAATTGTTATAAGATTCTAATTTAATAGCCTTTTCATTAAATTATCTAAATTACTTTGTAAATTTTGATCTTTTATTTGAATTTTTTAAAATATTAATTTTTTATTTGAATTATTTTGTGAATTATTGATTATTTATTTGAATTTTTCAAACAATTTATTTCTTTTTTTCTTCTAAAGGTTAATATTTTCTGCTATGATTTAAAAAAAAAAAAAGATGGAAAAACTAAGGAAGAAATAGTATGCTATCATCGAATTTAGAAATTGTGTTTCTGAAAGAGCACTATATATACCGATCGAGAACCGGTGAACCGGTCAGCATCGTGGTTTGACTTGGAATATCATGCCGGTCCTATCAGTTCACTGTCGGCGGGCCTTTAAAGAGCTGCAAGGTTATAACTTCGATATTTTCATATCATGCCTTCCAGTAAGTAACCACCTACCATAGTTATATCCTTAATTTACGAGATAGTTGATAATATTATTACGAAACCGCATGCCAAAGTCCAAGGCAGTCCTATAATGTCCGTTCACATGCACTCCCAGTACCATAAATATATAAATATATATAAAAAAAAGAATATAATGCAATTGTAGGTACATAATGCAACAGAACAGAAACAGTAATGGTAACAATGTTGCGGCAACTTGTTTACTTTATCTGACTCAACCCATGTGGGGGTCTTTGTGTGTCTGGCCCACCCCACCTCCCCACTCAGCTTTTGCTTTTTCTGATTCAATTTCGGGCTCTACGAAAGCAGCCCTTCTCTCTCTCTCTCTCTCTCTCTCTCTCTCTCGTCCGTCACACTTTCTACCCACTATCCAAACATCCCTTTAAGATTTTCTGCTAGCGTCATCCTCACTCGGTCAGTCGCTCGCTTATCTCACTCCCGCATATCATGCGCACTTTCACGCATCCATCGATTGTAATTCACTATTTTGTAATTACACGTATATACCAAATCGGTTTGCAAGATGTTCCTCCGAATTTCGAGTTCCACTCGAATTTGATCCGATGATAATTGGATTGCATTAAAGTGGAGCTATTCTAGTAACTTGGACTTTGGAATGTTGAGCTTGTTAGGCTTATAAAATTAATTAACTTTAGTATAATTTTTATTTTATTTTTAACTTTTCTAAATATAAGTGAATTTAATGTCATTTATGGAGAAATTATAAAAAAAATTAAACTTAATTGAGTTAATCAATCTAAACTTAAGTGTTCCATATATCTTCAAGTTAAACTCAAGCTCTCAAAATTCAAAGTTTGATTGAACTCAAGCTAAGCACGAGAATGAATTTTTAAGTTAAGCTTAAACTTAATATTGTACTGACTTAACTTGACTCAATTATACTCGTGATAAAAGTTGTTGAGTAAGAGAATAATACATATTATATATCTAAACTTTGTTATTTTCCGTTGGAAAAAAAATAAAAACTTTGTTATTTTTCATTTAACTGCTAAAGTCATCAATATCAATTTGCTATATAACTTTTTGAAATCATATAGTATCTAGATAAGTTATTTAATTACAAAAATAAACAAAGTTTAAACAATTTAATTAATTGTAAACATTACAAATTACATGTAGTTAATTGTAAAAATAAATAAAGTTTAGGTATCATACTTTTAAATTTCAAATAATTAATTACAACGATGAGAAAAGTTAACCATTAAATGTGACATTTATCTTAAAAGAATATATAAAAGGATAAATTTATAATTTAATCAAACTTTTAAGGTAACTTTTTATTGCTAAATCATTTTAGAATCGCATAAATAGTTCTTAAAATGCCACAAAAACCTTGAAAAAGATCTATGTACATTGCATTAAAATTTAGATAATTTATTTACAATTACCCTTCATAATTTTAATATTTCATTCATTTACCACTATTGGCATATGAAGTAAGAGTGAGTAGATAATTTTATTGCGTAAAATACTTATTCGGACTCTGCCCGATTAGATAAGCTCTGATGGGTATCGAGAGTCATAAAATAGATTCTAAATAGTAATTTCTCGAAACCTACTTTCACATAATAAGGCACAGGTATGAAATTGAGGTCCCTTATACCTATTTAAGAACTTGTACTCTAAATTGTATTAGATATATGTTCTAAGGTATCATGTATTATATCTAGTACCAATCTTATAATAATAATTAAATAATATTAATAAATAAAAAATATAATACCATTATATTTATTTTCAACCTTAAAAAAAATAACAGAAAAAGTCTAATCCATAATAAAATCTTAAACTAAATGCTTTATCTCTCTCTAAGATAATCTCTCTATCTTCTTTACTATTGTTTGTTCTTTTACCTCATTTTTTCTCTTTTGCTAAGTCTAATCCTAGTCTAGTAAAGATTATAAAATATCTCGATTATTAATTTATATATTTGAGAAAGTGAACTTGTATTATGTAGTTTTATGTAAACTAATTTTGAAATTTATAAGGAAAATAAAAATACCCTATTGAAATTTATAAGGAAGAATTTAAAAAATTATAGGTTCCATAAGGTATTATATACTCTATAGAATTTATAAAGTATAGAGTTATTCTAAGATGTTATAAGATAAATTCCGATTTCAAAGATTTTGGAGTTTGTACCTATTAGATAGGGTACAAATAAGGCTCCATACCCTATCGATACTATACCCACTTAACGTTACTATGAAATATATATTTTTGGTTTTATCTTTATATTATAACCAGTTAAACCTTCATAATATGTACAGATTATACTTTAAAAGGAAAAATCTATTCTTAATCCTAAATATTTCATGATTCTTTTTTAATTTCAATCAAAAACCTTTTTTTTTTCATTTGAGTTCTCAATGTTTATAAAAGTATACAAATATTGAGTTTTTTAAAACACTTTTACATTTTCCATTAGCATATGACATATGGTAGCCTTTAATTCTTCCATGCAATTAATTTAAAGAATTAATATAATATCAATAAATTAAATTATTGAAAACATATAAAAAAATTTAAAAAAATTATTAAATAAAGGAAAATATCCAAATAGAAGAAAAAGTCTCGATTACTCTTTCCCTTGAAGTGATTGGAATGGCCACTTCAAGCAAGGTAAATTGTGACCCCTTAGCAATAGTAAGTAGTTACCAGGTGGGTAGGAAAAAAAAAAAGGAAAAGTAGTATAAAACTCAAATATAATTTTTTTTTTCAAAAATAAAGTGTTAGGTGATCACTTACCACTTTAAGAAGATTGTGCCACTCTATAGGATGATTACCTAAATGGCCTACATGTAAGGGATGGTTGGTGGCAACCATTTGAGGTTTTGGGGGAAGTGGCGTAGTGGTGGTGGCAGTATTGTTATTGGAATTTGCCCTCTCTTGTGTAGCTGCTAGCCAACCCCTATCTTTGGATAGTCAAAATAGCCATCTCCAAATTTTTTTTTTTATTTTCCACTATTTTATTTATTTCTTAAATATATTTTATTTTATTATTTATTTAATATAAATATGTGAAGCAATAAAATTGCATCACTATCTTTCTACAATAAAAAAAAAGTAATGGTTATAAAAAAAGGTTGTCACTTGTAAGCCTTTATAAACTTCAAGAACTCAAATGCAAAGAATAAAAGTTTATAATTAAAATAGACAAATAGTGAAATGTTGGTAGTTTAATTTGCTAGATAAATTAGATAATATCCATTATATACATGACATTTTAATTTTCATAAATGATAATTTCCTTTCCCTAGTAGTTTCATAAATTTTATTTAATATCATGTAAACTTAAAACAACAAAGATAGAAAAAGTTACTTTCGTTAATAATACACATTTTACTACAAGTTCCACAATTTTCAAGTCCTACAATTTTCATAGGCGAGAAAACTTATAATATCACATATACATTAATTTTTTAATATCATATAAATTTATTATTTATAGAAGATAACAAAAATTAACATGTTATATAAAGTACCTTGTACCCTATAATTTCAATATGATACATCTTCAAGATGGCTTTAGCATGCTATAGGATATCCCCTAGTTCTAAAATGTAAGAAATGATACTTTATAAGATAGGGTAATGATAGAGCTTTATACTTTATCTATTCTATACTTATAGTAAATATTATCATGATGTTTTACTTCTATATATTGAAGAGTTATAAGTCTTTCCAAATATTACATTATTTGATGAAAATGATCACTTAGTCACTTAACATTATAATGCATTATATTTTTTAGGTAATTAACTGATAGTATTTATATTGTATTAATAATAAGAATTTTTCTATGATTCTATTCTTATTTTTTATGTGATCAGTTTATCTTTCTATTTTATCCTTAATTTATATTCTTTTAAATTTAAACTACTAAACTAATTATGAATTCAATTGTCTTAATTTAAAAGAGTAGAAATCAAAGGTTCGATAGAGGATTATACCGATCCCATTAAAATGAGGAATGACACTATATAAGCTCCCTTATGGTAATGCATATACATACAAATACATGCATATGCACATATATATATATATATAAACCTTTGCAAAATTTAAAGACTTGAATAAAAAAAATAAAAGTTTATAACTGAAATAATTAATAATGAAACACTAATGACTAAAAGTGTGCATATCCCTAATTTAAAATGCACTTATTAGAAAAAATAATAAATTTATTTAAAAGATACCATAAGTAATAAATTAATTACATTTATTTATAATATATGATGATTGTTGAATAATTTTCAAAAATAATATGTCATTTAAAAGGAGTTATAGCCTTTAAGGTACAAGAGTGATATATCCTTCCGTGCAAACTAATGTAATGTTTTATATTAAATATTGTAAAATTTAAAACCTTTTTTTTTTTTAAACTATGGTAAATGGGAGGTTTGAACTCTAATTTGTCCTAATGGGAGATTAATGTTAATGTCACTAGACTATAATAGCCTAGTCAAATTGCAATTATTCAAAAAATGCATAAAAGGATATATCTCTAAAATAAAAGCTTCCAAGATTATATATATCTATTATAATATACAATTTTGGAAGCTTTTCAACTATTGTACCGGTTTAGTACCTTTTTGCTATTAAACATCTTAGGCAATTTTTGTATTTTATTGTTAATTTTTCTTTTAACAATAATTTTATGGTAAGCTTTTAATCATTACTTGTATGGTTTTTAAAACAGTTGTGCTTTGCATAATTAATGAAACATAACACAACCCCGTAAGTTCATTATCTTTCTCTGCTATACCTTAAATGATGATGATTTTTCTAATAAAGCATCATTTCGCGAGGAAGGGGAAAAAAATGTCATATAAACTACAATAGATATGTATATATATAAATTAATAATGGTTTTGGTTCTATTTGTATAATTATTTACAAGTACACATTGATAACATTGATAACATATTAATTGAGATACTAAATATCTTAAGTGATTTTACAATATTTACTAAAATTATATCATTATCTTTTTATCTCTTATATATAAGTGGTATCGTCCTTTATTTTTATGAGACCAGTCCTGCCCTTAATCTTACTTTTCATTTCCATTTTATTAAATTTAAACCATTGAATTAGCAATTTATTTAATGGTTCATATTTAAATAAGTACAAATTAATAATGAGATAGATAATGGGACTGATCCCAAAATAAAAAGGACAAGACCGTAGAAAAATCATTATATATGTGTGTAGTGTATGTATGTATGTATGTATATATATATATATATACCTAATATCAAAAGTTTTTATTCAAGAGATGGATACATTCTTTTCATATAACTTATGTAACTTTTAAAATAGTTGTAATCTTTATATGATTTCAAAGAAAACAACACAATTCTCACGTTCATATAAGGGTGAGTGGATAACCTTATGGTGTAGAGTATTTTATATCTTACTAAATCAAATAGACTTTGAGTAAGTCTTGAAGTTTATATTGTAAATTCTGAATATTAACTTTCCAAAACTTGCTTCCAGAAGGTTAGTACAAGTATGATGTCTTTATATCTCTTACCCCTATAATAACCTACATTATAAGATATATAGAGTACAGGTTTCAGAATACCTTATGCCTAACCTATAAAAATATTAAATAATATAATGTGTATTGATAAATGAAAAATAACATTATTGTTTGTTTTTTTTTTTTTTTTTGGTTATATGTGCTTCATCTTAAAGTTCTATAGGGTTATGCATAATCTTCTATAACTAATGAATAGATTGTCTTGAAATTGTATTAGAAATATAAACAAATTAATCTCTAATTTATACATGATATTTTAATTTCTATGAATGATAGTTTGCTTTTGAATTTGCTATAGGTCTATAAGTTTTGTTTAATATCATGTAACCTTAACATTGTCAAGATACAAAAAGTTACTTTCTTTAATATCATAGGTTTTACTACAAGTTCTACATTATTCACATATAGAAAATCATTTATAGAAGATAATAAAAAAAAAAACCATTTTATAGCGTATGCTATTAGTTTAGTAAGATATAGGTTTCAAGATGATTTTATGATGTTACATGATAGATTCTAATTCCAAAATTGGGGAAGTGACACTTTGCAAGGTAAGGTAAGGATAAAGTTTTATATTTTATCTATCATGTACTTGCTAAACCCTGTCATGACGTTTTACTTATATATATTGAAGAACTATAACTGTTTCTAAATATTGCATTGTTTCATAAAAAATGATCTTTTGGTCACTTAACATTATTATTGTTGGATAGTTTTTAGATAATTTCCTTCCTACAAAGTACAAAGAACTAAAGGATATCGAGGCTGGTTCAGTGTGACAAAGTATAAAGAACTAAAGGATATCGAGGCCAATTTAGTTCGACCACTTCGATACTTAAGTCAGTAAATGAATTTAAAGGAAAATAGAATGAGTAGTTATGGGGTCTTAGCTCGTTCTTACTGTGCTTTTTCTTTGTATTTATAGGAGAATGTCGGGTATTTGAAATAGCAATTAATTGTATAATTATTTGGACAGGTGGAGACCTCTTGATGAGTTACATTCCTCAAATATAAGAATAGTGAGCAATTTATAATACAATTATACCAAGTGATAACTGTTTGTGTCACTTTCCTTAAATTCAAATAAGGTACAGATCAATGTTAATTGGTGTTAGCTGAGAAGTGAGTTACTCAACATGTTAGCAATCGAGTGGTTGAATGAAATCCAATTATCAACAATTATAATGCCTTATTTTTTTTTATGTAGTTAAATGATAGTTTTTATATTTATTTATAATGATAAATATACATACATTATGTATAATATAATATATGAAGATTTCACTATCATGCCTGTTTAGTATTACCAATTTTTTTTTTTTGTTTTTGTTTTTGTTTTTGTTTGCCATTCTACCTCTTTAGTATTACATTTTTTGCGTATTCTACTATTACACTTTTTTTTAGAACACTTATGTGGTGTTTTAGTCAATACTAATGTTATTTTTGAAATAGTTGCAATGGTTTACACAATTAATGTAAAACAGCACAAACGTTGGATCTTCCAACCCTAGAGTTTGAAAGACGAAGATTAATCTAGTGACACATCATTTCATAAAAAAAAAAATATTATATAAAAGCTTGATATATATAAAAATATAATGGTTTTTGTCTATATCTATGATAATCAATTAGTATGTATCAATAACATGTTAATAGAGATAATATACAACTTATGTAATTATATATTTATATATATGTGTGTGTGTATGTGTATGTGTGGATTTTCCATGGTTTTGTCCTTATTATTTTTTATTAGACTAATTTATTTCTTCGTCTCACCATTGATTTACATTCCTTTAAATATAGAACATTATACTAAATGTGAATTTAACAGTTTAAATTAAAAGAATATAAATCAATGATAAGATGAAGAGTTAGATTGATCTCGTAAAAAATAAGAAGAGAACTATAGAAGCTCTTTCTTCTCATGAAAGTAATGTAACTTTGGGAGGAGTTGTAACCTTTATGTGATTTAAAGAAAAAAATTGTTGGCAAAAAAAAAAAAAAAAATAGAAAGAGAAAAATAATGTAACTCTTCATATTCATAGTGCTTTACTTCTATATTTTGAAGAATTATAACTCTTTCTAAAAGCTACATTGTTTCATAGAAAACCATGTCTTAGTTACATAAATTTTAATGTATGATATTCTTTTACGTAATTGAAAAAGAGTATTTGTTGACTTTTGATTTTCATTCCAATATACAAGTACTTATAAGACAAGAAACAACTATGGGGTACATTGGAGGGTACTCTAGCGAAGTTACTTTATTGCCTAAGTCAGCCTTCTCGTGATGTGAATAGAATTGTAAAATTGATAAGAAAATGAAAGAATGAAGAGGGAGCAAGCCCTTTACCTAGGAGCTTTGTTTAGTATTTATAATAAGTGACTAGATACGTGTACCTATATGGGCTCCAAGAGTTGGGCTTAAGCCTCAATGTTGCTATAATAGACCTTTAACCTATTTTACTAAAAAATGCTATCAACATTTGCCTCTTAGTCTCTTTGATAACTAGTTTGGCAAAGAGAGTATTCAAAGAGGTCAATTTTGTTGGAGCTTTATAAAAGTCTATGATAAAGGGTCTAAAGAGACCATGATGTTGTAAGGGTCTAAAGAAGTAAAGGCTTGTAGAGACGAAAGTTAAGAGTAGTCGGAGCACTTATAGGCATCGGTATGCTTGAAAAGGCAAGGGCTTGAAGAGGATGGAGCGCTTGAAGAGGCGAAGGAGGCTAAAGCATTTGAGTCCTTTAATGATATTGGATACTAGACTTATTTACTCATCATCCATATATGTCATAGGACTTAAAGTGTCTTATTCATTATCGTTTAATGGCTTAGGGTTTTTGAATGGCCTATCACCTATTAGTTAGACTTAGAGCAATTAAGTTTATAATAGCTTGTCGTTCATAGCTTTGTCAAACTTGAAGTGTTTTACCCATTGTTAGTAAGTGGCTTAGAGTTTTTATATAGCTCATTGCCTATGCACTAGACTTAGAGTGTGGTGCTCATTACTAATTGATGGCTTAGAACTTTTAGGTGGCCTATCGTTTAGTTATTAAACTTTAAGCATTTGTGCCTATCACTATTCAAGAGAGTTTAAGGCTCTATATCTCTTCATTTGAGTTTTTCTCTCGTTTAGAGATTTATAGATATCTATTTCCCATTGTCCATTTAATATAAGACTTAGAGATTAGTGCTTTATTTGACTTACTCGTCACCCATAGTAGATAGGGTTTAGAGCTATTAAAGAGTTACCCGTTAGCAAATTATACTTGTATGGGCTTAAAATGGAGGGCATTTGTATAGCCTCAATTTGTCCTTGAATTCTCATTAAAGCATCATGTAGATAGATAATATATAATCCATGAATCAAGTGTGAATACTAATAATGGATCAACATATAGTATACTGTAAAATATGTATCTTTAAGAATAAATAATGAATAAATCATAAATAACAATAGTGAATTTTTACTCATCTTTCATTAATGCGAGTCAATGTAGGGATAGATGCTTAGAGCTCAATTGCTTGGTGTTGTGTACTTAGAATTATTGCTGAATAGTTGTTGGTAGTAGAATTCTAATTGTTGTATGGAGCTTAGTTAGAGATCATAGTAGCATTATGATGTTTAACAAAATTGTACTTTAAGTAAATTTCGTAGTGGAATTTGTACATCAGCTTTTGGTTCCTCGAAGCTTTCAACGGAGTAAGTTTTCACTTCAACTCTCATACTCTGCACGTGATTGTTTCCTTAGTCTTTGACTGCATGTTTAACAATAGCTTAATGTGCATAATAACAGGCTTAGTTCGGTACACATATGAGGGCTTGAAGATTTCCAAGAGTTATTTTACTTTTGATAAGCTAAGTTATTACTTTAAAGCTGTTGTCATTTGTTTAAGATTACAACCTCGGCATATTCTACTTTTAATCTTCACCTGAAGCTTGAATTAGCACGTTGCAAAGGAATTGAGCTACTATTGTCCTTAAGTCTTGCTAGAAACTTAGAGTTCAAATGGCATAGGTCAAGCTTAGCGTATATGTAGAGCGGGTTAAATGGTTGGTTTGCTGTGCTTGAATTGACCTTAAAGTAAAGAGAGGAGCTGCTATTGACTAAGTTACAAGGGTTGCACGTGCTTGATTATGCCTATATGTTTATCCATGCATACATGGAGAAGGACTTGTCCAAGTGAAGGTAGTTATTTTGTATAGTGGGAATCATAGTGCTCAACTTGCATCAACTTAGGATATTGTAGCTTGAAATGAGAAGCTTGGCAATTTAAATAGTCTCCTACTCGGCATTGATGCCTTATTTGGCCAATATATCACGTGGCTGCCTTGAATAGTTTGGATGACAATAGTTCAGCATTGTTGCTAATGGATTATAGCTATTACTATAGTAGTTCGGCATAGTTTCCATAGAATTACTATAATCGTTTACTGTATAGAGTTGCATTTCTTTTTAATTATAAGTATATAGCTTACTTGGCTTCTCGGCACTATTGTAGGCTAATAGAAATAACTCAATGTTAAAAGCTTAGCATTAGTTGCTCGGCATCTTAGATTGCAGCAACTCATACTCAAGTACACATTCACAAGAATGGCACTTCATACACGACATATTAGCATGACACTTCCTAGTATAGATTAGCAGCAAATTTGAATAACTCGAACTTACACTTTAGGTTAGGTTAAAGTGGCCACTTGAGTTTACTATACTTTCTTAAAACCGACGTCTAGCTTGGCAAGCGTACATTCCATCACTTAGCCTTATAGCTCAAAAGAAAAGTCCACCAATTATTGTTGTACAACTTAGTATGTATCGAATAACTCTAATTGATTTTCTCTTCAAGTAGGTCCTTGGATGTCTTCGTATTTTGTCCAAAAACATAACAGAGCTCAACCAATTCATGTTTGACGGAGAAGATAGCTTGGCCAATTTGTTGAAAAATGCCTTCGGCAGAATGGTAAGAAACTCAGTAAACAATTTGTACAGTAATCATTAGGTCGCTTTACTGCCACACGTATGAACATAGCTTGCTATTAAGCTCAGTTTAGCATATAACTTCATAACATCTCAATAATTAAAGAAACACATAGTACTTCGCCTCAGACTTGCATTGTCATTAATTAATTCAACCTTTGTCATGTTTTCGTAAAACTTTTGTTCACAAATATTTAGACCAAGTCCAAAAGTAACTTCCTAGCGAGCAATTAATGGATGAGTGACATTGAGCTTTATTCACTGCTACTGTAGTGGAGTTTAGGAAAATTTTGCTTATAATTAGGTACTTCGACCATAAAGAGTTTCAAGCTAATATGCCAACTCAAGCAAAGCTTGGTGGTTACTACAAAAATAGCAGCCATATGAGTTTGCTTTAGTTATTCTTCATTGGATTTTTTCGACCTAAGCAATTACTTGGTTCCAGCTAGTATACGTTTGCAGTCGAAATAGCTTGCGGCAGTAAATCTCTTCAACAAAATCTAGATAACCAACTTTTGAGCCACATTAATAAATAGCTGCTACAAAGTGATATTTTTTTAAGCATCTCCCATGGATATTGTTGAACATCAATAATACTTGATGCAGTTGCATCCTTCTTTACATTTCTTGAAATCATCATCTAAGTGACTTAAAACACTAGAGAAATCATTAGCTTGATGCAAATGCCCCTTTCGAGAAAATTGGAGATTGGTTGAAAAGGCAACATGGCAATTGATTGAGATAGTTTTCAGCCCCTTTTTCATGCTTGCAAGTCTCGAGAAATGTAGGAACCGGCCATTCAAAAGTCAATACATGAAAAAAGGGTAAGACGTAAGGGAAAGTAATGGTAACACTAAATTCACGACTAAGAAACCAAAATAAGTAATTAAACTATAAACAGTTTTCTTAGATCCGGATAGTAATGGAGAAGACAAAATTATCATAGATCATATTCAACATAGTTCATAAAATGAAGAAATATTTTACTATATGATTTTGTAACACCATTTAAGATTACTATGATTACTTGCATGTTTCTTCTTTTTTTTATTCTAAAAAATGGTGCTAATTGTTGATTGTTGATTTTTTTTTTAGTATGTGACAACCCATAAGACAAGAAATGGCTACGAAGGGCGTCGAAAGATGCTCCGGTGCAACCACTCCAATGCCTAAATCAGCCCTCTTGTGATGTAAATAAAATTGTAAATTGATAAGAAAATGAAGGAGCGAAGAGGGAGTGAACTCCTTACTTGAGGGTCTTAGTTAGTATTTATAGTAGATGATTAGATATGTATATTTAGATAGGCCTCAGGAGTTGGCCTTAAGTCTGAATATTACTATAATAGGCCTTCGGCCTATTTTACTGAAAAATTATATCAACAATATTTATATTATATTTATAATAAGTTATATATATTTATAGTATAATTTAGGAAGCTTTTTTACTAATGTTACTCTTTACTATTATCTTTTTTCTTTTTTGCTATAGTTTCTATAAAACCTTAGTAAAATGGGAAAATAATAAAAGAAAATAAGTAAAATAAAGTAAGTCAAGTGAAGGGCTTAAATGGTATTATAAGCCTTATGTAGAGGCATTTTAGGTATGGGAAAAAGTTTTGTGATCCCTAATATAAAAGCTGCAATTAAGGTTAAGAAAACCTTTTTTCACAACCCTTATGTGTCGCTTTGGTTAGGGTTTCCGTGATAACCTTGGAGTAAGGAGAGGAATTACAAGAGGTTGTAGCGAGATTGGGATTTGGAGAACTACAGTAAGGATTGAAAGTATCTTTTTATCAAAGTTTTGTAGCAAGTTCTCATTAAAAATTCCTTTTTCTGACTAGGGTAGCGAAAAAAACGAATTTAGGAAAGTTCTACGGCATATCTTTGGTGGTGTAATTGAGTTTAAGGTAGAGAACTTGAGGTAAGATTATTGTAGCATTTTATTTTGAAATTTTCGATTGAATTCTAACCAAAATTCCTTTTTCTTTGTAGGGTACCATGAAAAACGATTTTAAAGTGTTGTTTTGAGTAATTATAGATGTATAGGTTCAATTGGAGTAGTTATGTACATACTGCATGAGTAATGTGCTACACATGGCTTCAAAGAAGTGAAATAAGATTGTCACCTAAAAGGATGATTAGGTAAAAATAAGGTAAGGAGGAGGAATAGGTAATCTCAGTATCTCAAATGCATAAATAATTAACAAGGTAGCCTTAGGGGACTTCAAGCATTTACCTTATAGTTTGAGCGAATGAGATTAATTCTTTACCTAAATTACTTATTTGATCTTAGAGATTAGAGATTTCGCAAAGCATTATTGTTTTTCTATTCTCTCTAAGAGTTCCAAAACAAAAGGAAAAGCTAAGTATTTATAGGCTTTTGGGTATGATGGTATCCATCGGATCATCTAAGTGATCAATAGATGAAATGAAGCTTGCTCAATTCATGGTTATCTTGAATGAGCTAACTAATTGCCCCAAGGCTAGTAGCCTTCCTCTGCCTAAGAAAGGTTAGAGGTGGACGGATCGATCCAACGATCTCTACTTTGAGCTTAACAAGCTAAATCTCCATGAATCATCTCAAAATGGATAGGACTCCTTAAGCCTTATCACCTAAGGCCTAAGAAGTTAAGCTCAAATAAATTTTAGTTCTTTACAGTAATCCCCAACAAATTTTAGGTGGTGGAAGCAAGACTTTCGATTCTTAATGGTAAGATTTCTAACCGTAATTATATGTATATCATTACTCCTTTGAAGTATTGTATAATCCTCGAATTTTGGGTGAGTATTGGTTATAGATATTAGATGTTTTCAAATGTATAGGTGTTAGGTTTTAATTGGAAAACATTGTGGAAGGGTATTTTTTGAGCTTAGGAAAAAGGGGTTTGAAAGTCGGGGGATGAAACATCACTGTAGTTTGTAGAAATCTACAGACTACAGCCTAATGTCTAGATGTGATCCCCCTTAGTATCCAAATGCTAGGGTCAATTTGCACCCTTTGACCACGGCATTTGGACGCCAATTGAGCTAGCATCTAGATGCCATGATCTCTACTACACGCAACAACATTTCCTTGGGTTTTCTAAGTTTTCCAAGTATGTTTTCCATTTCTATTCCTTTTCGAAATTTTTTTTTTTCTAAACATGATTCTTTGCTCAAATTGTTTGCAAACCAATCTAACATAATAGTAACCCTAAATTCCTTAAGTAACATGAGTTGTAGGTATGTGAGGGTTGTAACACTAAGTTAAAGGGTGAATGCTAAATAAGTTAAAGACTAAGAAAAGGGTGTTGTTCCATTATAAGGTTAGGTCTTAAATCGAGTTTTGATATTTATGTTATGTTATGTTAGGTTCTAAGAATGTGATAGAGTTAGATCCTAGAGTTACAGCTAAACTGAGTACGGGATACTTGCTTGTGTTGTGTAGATACCAATTAGGAAAATCAATTGGACATGATAAATTATTCAACCTTACTTATGTTGTGCTACTTATACTTGACTAGACCTTTGGGATTTGGAGGACTAGACATTAAGGTAACATACCGATGATCATTATGAGATGGTATCCTGATTGGAGTCATGCTTGGAAATTATCTGAGTAGATTTAGGATGTTACTTGGTTACATGGTTACTTGGTTACTAAGGTATTAGGGAGGATACATACCAATACTATATGGTAATATATATGTGTGTATGTATCTGTTTGTGTGTGTAAATGAAAAAAATAATTTGTGTGTGTTGCAATGTGATTATGTATTTCATATTAGACTTCGCCTCATTCGTTCTTAAAATTTTTATGTATAGGCATAGGTCAGGGCATTCATGAAAGCTTAGTACAACAATTTGAATTTGATGTGATGTGGCAAATTGTTATGAATATCTTTTTGAGGATGGAATCAGTTTCACGTAGTTTGAGTAAGAGAGTAAGATTGGCTAAAAATGTTATCAAGCTTTAGTTGTTTATTTCTATTTGTGTTTTGGGTCCCAAGAAGTCACTTGAGAGTTTTCTTGTTAGGGTATACAATTTGTTGATACCAGTTGGTTATGGTTAATAAAAGAATCTAGATTCTTGTTATTTAGTTTCCTTACATCTATTAATTGAGGAATTGTTACTATTTCAAAATTAAATGAGGTATTTCAAAGGTTAATCTTGTAGTAAAATATATACTGCATTATAGATATTGAGGACATATGTGAAAATTAATTGGAGTTATTATAAGTTATGGATGGATGATAATTATGTGGAATTGTTAATGGGTTGTTTGAGATACTTGAGATGTCAGTAAATGCTAGGAATATGTAGAGGGCTATATTGCTCTAAGTTCTAGGGAATTACGGTTTCATTTCTATAATTCATTTTCTATTATGATATCATTAGTGCTTTTTTTTTCAATGGAAAATTAGTGCTTATTTTAATAATACTTATTTGTTGTTAACTTTTAATCATTACCTATTGATATTTCATGTTGATAATTATGTGGAAATGTTAACAGGTTGTTTGTTTGAGACACTTAATGTGTTAGTAAATGTTAAGGACACATGGAGGGCTATATTACTTCAAGTTCTAGGGCATTATAGTTTTAGTTTGAAGTTTCATTTTCTACTATGATATCATTAGTGTGTTTTTTTTTTTTTCAGTGGAAAATTAGTGCTTATTTTAATAATGGTTATTTGATGTTAACTTTTAATCATTACTTATGTAATTTTTAGAGTAGTTGCGATGCATTGCATGACTAAATTGATGATCTTCCATACCTATAGTTTTAAATATGATTGTTTTTTTCCTAATGATGCAATGTAATAAATATATATATATATATATATATAGGTAATGGTTTTTGTTTTATATCTATTATAATATATAATTTCAAAAACATTTTTTCTCCTTATGGTACACCCCTTTTTAAATATCATTTATCATATATAATTTTGAAAATTCATTTATTATTAGTAACATTTCATTAGCAATATTTTTTGAGGAATTTATGATTTTTTATTTTGTCACTCAAACATTTTAACTAACTAAAATTATTTTATTTTTTTAGTTAAATATCTAAGAGACAAATACATTGTGTGATATGGTACCTATGGAAAATACATCTTTTAACTCAACACGAAATTGAAGTTTATACATTAATTTGCCAAAAGCTGACAATTTCAGAAATAGCATGGTAAAAAGAAAAAAAAAAAAAAAGAAATCCTAGATTGTACATATATTTTCTGATTTGAATGACAAAAAATTTCAGCGAACGAGGTGACATATATTGATGAATAATCCCCATTAACAATTAATTTAGGTTTGCCGATGTCAAACGTCAATCATATTTTCACATTCTGTTAAAAGCATTTATGAAATTATTGCAATTGATTAATATTAATTTAACTTAGTTCGTGTTCAATTTAAGAGTGAGCGGATAATCTTATCGTACAAGATACTCATTTAAATTTTATTTGACCGAATAGGTTTTGAACAAGTAATTAAGGTTATAAGATAAGTTCCAGATAGTGATTTTCTAAAATCTATTCTCATAGGGTAGAGTATAGGGGTAAGAAGTTAAGGTATCTTATATATACCTTGAAACCTATATTTTGAAGTATACAAAATATGAGTTCTAAAGTCCTTATCTTATAGTAATAATTAAATAAAATCAACATAAAAAGGATACAATCTCATCAAAATCAAGTAAAGTCTAGTATATTGAAAACCTTAAACTAAACGCTTATTAGTCTCTTTACTTCCATCTTTTGTCTTTAAGCTTTATTCCATTATCGTTTTTGTTGTTTATTTCCACTCATTCCTCTTTTACTAAGTCTATCATCTAGTAAAGCTTATTTTATATAATGGAATGGTTTCTTTATCTTTATGACAAAAGATTTGATATTATTATCAGAGCAAAATCTTATTTTCTTAAAGTATAGAAAAATTATTTTATTGATGCATGTATCTTGAAAAGAAAAATATTTTAGTTTGAATTTATATTTTATTCTGTTTTCTTTATTATATCTTCATTTTCCTATGGTTCATTGTTTGATTATATATTATCATCTCATCCATAATTATTGAATTATATAATCTTGTGAATCTTTTCTCACATTTTAATAAACTTTATAGATCTTGTGTTAAAATGTGACAAAACATTTAAAGGAAGATCTTATTATAAAATAAGATTATATAAATGTTTTAGCCTAGTATATAAATGTTTTATTAACAGAAAGAATATTTTATATAATATTTTCGTAAAAATCCATCAATAATAATAATGGTTAATGAACCATTTAAAGGAAAATATTGATAAAAAATAAATTTCAATGTACTCCATTCATTAACATCATTTAAAAGATTAGTTAAGTTAAGCAATTACTTCTGAAAAATAAGAGACCAGGTTTGTTTTATGTTTTAAAAAAATAGCCTTATTGAAACTTATAAGGAAAAAAAAAGGAAAATCTATAGATTTTACAAGATACCCCATTTTAATAGGATATATGGTAGTTTTAGGATATTATAGGGTTGCATACAAATAGAAAAGTTTTCGAACCTACACCCACAAGGTAAATTACAGATATGACCCCATACTCCTATACCCTTATCCCTAGTTCAATTTGTTCACTTGTAAGAGCATAAAATAATTTTATTTTGGCCTAGTCCCACCAATTACTTGATAGGCACCCAATTTTTTGGTGTAGAAGAAAAATGTTTCAATAAGAAACGAACCCGAGACAGGTTGAAATTTAAAAATCCCCTAAATGAACTTTTTGAAACATTGCATATCGGTAGGATAATTGGAAATAGAAGTTTCTTGGAGAAAAGGTGGCAATAGGTTCAATGCCCTTTTTATTTACTTTTTCTTTATTCTTTTAGGAAAATCTAGGGCACATAGCATGTGATTTCTTTAATTTTTTTAATAAGGGTTCAATTGGGTCTATGCTTTGACGAGGGTTTCAATTAGATATAAGGTTCTTTTATTCTTAAGAATTAATGGATTCTTCAATAGAAACTGTATTCGGAAAAACAAGAAGAACGAATATTAGAAATTAACAAAATGAATAAAATTGAAAATCAAACTGAGAAAAACTACTGAAAAAGGTTTTGAAAAAGGAAGTATAAAGACCTAATCTCGCATTACAGATATGTAGACATCAGAATACGAAACGAGCTTAACAAAATATATATATATATATATATATAACTTTTCCTTTGTTTCTTTATTTTCCTTTTTCGTCAAAATAATAAAATAATAAATTTTTCCTTTTCTTTATTTTATTTTCCTATAAATAGTTAAATATTAAATAGCTATTCATATTTTACTAAGGGAATTAAAATAACCCCTTTTTATTTGAAAATATTGCCTAATGCTTTTTTTGACCAATGATTTGGCTAAAATCAATTCATTCAATTACTTATTATACTTACTTAAATTTTTTCTCAATACTTGGTACCTAAAAACGTTTCGTTATACTATCCTTAAGTTTGGAATAAGCTTAAATTGATAGTGTCACGAACTGAGAACGGCCTAGTCGTGGTAGACGCCGTATACTGCATGAAGAACCCCTGATTTGGTTACCCTTCCAATAAAAAACTCTTTACACAATATATAAGGCTCTACAACTACTAGCTCCAAAGTACATCCAGATTCACATGATATCATCACACAACATATTTACATAAAAGTTAAGCTCAAAAGCTTACATTACACAGTATTTAAGTATGTCTAAGTTCATAATAATAAGGTAAACACAAGTTAAACATAAGTACATGTGGAATAGTCTACATAAACTGTTTTCCTCTCATCCCACAGAACACCTCGCTCTTGCCCAAGTCCCCAGGCTAACCTGTGGCATCCCTCGTCCTGTCTCTATGAACAGGCTATCCTACAACAGAAGTCTAAAGGGGTATAAACCTAGGCTTAGTGAGCAAACCCTCAGCCATACAACAAGCAAGTTATAAGTACATTATAGTCACGCATATGAATGAATGATCAAACAGAATGCCAGATAATACGCATACTTAACTAGTTCATATACGCAACTCGGATTTAACGCCCTCCGAAGTCAGGGTTGGAGTTTATACGACACCAATCAGATCTGGCTATTACACTAGAACTTACTTTACTACGGAACTCCATGTTCCGTACTTATATCAAATAACTCTTTTATTTTCAGAAAAACATAAGTTCTAATATAATTGTGAGTGGGCTCCCGCAGTTCACACTCACCCCTAAACGGAGGTCTCTAGACTCGACCCTTATCCAGGCGGTTGGCGCCTCCAACGCCTAGTGTTCCCGCGGGCCAGGGTAAGGTCATTTTGTACGAGTGCACCGTACATAACCAAATAAATCAATAATATCAACCCCCGAATGGCCTCTCTTTACCTTCGTGTGATGTGACGGCCGGAATAGTATCCATGTTATGCATGTTTCAGTTTCTATTTATAGCCGAGTATAAATTAGTTCAAATTATGCTGTGACCATCCATTAATACACACAATTATTTTCTATACTACCATGCAACAAACAAGACATTTTCTACATTTAAGGTAAATTCACAACTCAACAATCAATTACATACATAAGCATATCCCGAACCCTACACAGCAGTTAATTAACAATAATATTTAAGTCTACTATCTACAATCACAATTAAGCATGGAATCACAGGGTAAATACTCACTCGGCCATAGCGATTCGCCCTAATCGTAGTAATCGATCGGGAGGTCCTCGCTCACCTTAGAGTCACCTGATCATTATGTGATAATAATGCTAATAAGTGTTTGAATTAACTAGTAATTCTAAACAGTTAATTACCTAGTTCTACTTAAATTACTATTTTTTTTTTTTACTCGGTAGGACTTTAATTTCAATCTTATGTAACTTTTCCGTTTTATTTTTGGTATTTATGAATTTATAATTGTTTTTCATCGTTTCTGAACATATTTTCACATGGTAATATCTGTTTTGGATATTAAAACCTTTATTTTATGTTATGAACTAAATTTATAGAAATTTTTTAGTTATGAACACCTAAGTACTTTTATTACTTATGGTTATATCTTTTATTCCTTAAATTCTTCTAATGAAAGAATCTTAATTTGCTATTACTAATTCATGTATTGAATTAGGTATAATCTAATTTAGAAAGTGTATTAGGTTTTCTTAATTTAGTTACCTAATCACCTACATTTTTCTTAGTTTTCTTATTTTCTAATTTTATGCTTATGTCATCGCTTATATCATCCCTTGCTTATGTCATTGCTTATGTCATCATTTGCTTATGTCATGGCTTATGTCATCATGTGCTTATGTCATCACTTACCTCATCATATGCTTACATAAGCCTTTCATCATGCTTATATCATATGCATATGTATTATGTATATATTATCTCTTTCTCTTATACTTATGTACAAATACTTTATACATACTTATACTTATACCTAGACTTAGGTTTATACCGTATTTATACATGTATACATACCCGTATACCTATACGGTGGGATACGTATTTTATACCAAAATTTCGTATGCCTAAATTTTTCCTTAAGAAAAGCTCACTAATTCCATGTTTTTGTGTTCTTATGTACATATTTAGTGTAGTATAGGTATGTTTAGTAAGATTTGATCTTAAATTAGGTTATGTACATGTTAAATACTCATGTACAAAGGTTCTTCTACTTATACTCTTTTGGTATTTCCTTATGTATGCATACATAGAAGCATATCCTCATGTCTTTCTTTCTTCTCTTTCAAACTTCAAGTTTCTACACTTAAAGAAGGAAACTTTGTTTTCTCTTCTTCAAGACAAAACTAATCACATAACTACTTATCTAATCTACCTAATTAACTAACTAATGACTAATAGAAAGTAAGATAAAGCACTTAAAAACATACCTTTTATGATGTTGAAATGGAGGAGACAAAAGGGAAGAAATGAAAGGGAAAGAAGGGAGGGGAGTTCACGGCATGAAAGAGAAGTTTTTGTTTTGTTTCTTTTGTTTGTTTCTCTTAATGGAAGATAATATGTGGTGGGGTTAAGGAGACAATTTGTGGACGGCAACAATGGAAACAAAGGAAGAAAGAAAAAATCAAAAAGAAAAGAAAAGGAAGACATCATTACATAAGAGATATTTTTCTTATCTCTTAACCTTTGTTGACATTTCATAATGTTGACTTTAGTCAACATGTGTTGAATTGGTCAACATGTATTATCTTAGTCAACATTCCTTAAGTATGTGTAATTTTGTGCACATAATGTAGTAATTAAGGGAAATTAGGGGAGAAATGAAGGAATTGAGAAGAATTGAGGTATATGATGCATTGATGTGTAAATGTGATTGATGAGATCTTACTTTAGGTCTTTAGAGTCCATATATCTCATTTGATAAACTACTTTGGATAACAAGTGTAAAAAGTGCTAATTTGAGTATTAAAGTTCACTATATGTAACCTAATCTTCAACTATAACCCTAACCCTAAGTAAGACTATCTTAATCATATATTTAAGGAATAAATATAATCTATGACTCATTATTTTAGTTCCTAATGTATTACTTGAGAATTTGAATCATATAAGTAAGAATAAGGGTTATCTCTAACCTTTTACTAATGATTTTGTAAAATATAAGCATTACATTTTCAATTAGGGTTTTAGGGTATATCATGATGGATTGGTGTACATATGTCCTTAATGGAATCATTTTTAGGGTTTTTGTCACTTTCGAAGGGAATCTTTAGCTTTTAGAAACATTTAGGGTAGAAAAATTCTTTACGCGATTAATTAAGTCTTTTAGGGTTTTCACTTTAATTAGCCTTGTCGACTCCTAAATTGTCTACTATAGTTGAGTCTATTTCAAAAACTAGATCGAAACTTTCAGGGGTTTACAGATAGACCAATTGTTAACTCAACTCTACAAATCATATGGAACTTTCATAACATCTCTTTATCAACACAACAAATCATAGTAGATGACCATACTTAGAGTATCATAATTCACTTTCCTTTATGATACATAAACCAACTATGTGCTATACTATTTACATTTAGAATCTTCACATTCAAAGCAAAAATTTAACATGACGGTCAATTTACAAAGCATGACCAAAATTCTTCATATGAATTGTTGCATCTACTCGTCCTTAATCACCTAGCTTAGCTTCTAGATCCTAACTCACTTTGTCTTTGATCCCTAAGGTTAGATAAGTTAACCCTTCAACTTAGGTTCTAAGCTAAGGGAGTGCAAAACTTTAAAAAAAAGAAAAAGAAAAAGAAAAAAGCTAAGCACAATAACTAAGTATAGTCAATTATAAAACTATGTATAAATAACATATACAAAATAATCCTAGCATCACCAATAGCCTAGAAATTTCCATTGTCAGTACTGATAGCAAGTACATGCACAACAATTCGTGCATCATAGAGATGCTATGCTTAACGTGTTTTTAGGGTCGTACACATGGAGAAGCATCACAACGAACGAGAATGCAAAGAAAACAAAAAGGGGGGTTTAGCAATTCTAAGTAGCTATTAGTTGAATATGATACACTAACTGATCCTACTTGACCTAATCCAAAAACTCCATATGATACATGAATGTCGAATTAGGGGTGCTCGCCACTAACTCTTGCTAAAGGAGTTAGATAAGAGCTAAGGATAATAGAGAACATGCAGGTTACTTTGAAAAGAAAAATTCTATCATTTAATAATGGAAGTATGGTGTCTACATACAAGGAAAAATAGGTTTATATACTAACTCGTTTAGGGTTGCAAGTTTACTAAGAAAAGACAAAATGGAAAAGATACAAATGATTCCTTAAATAAGCTAAAAGGAATAAAAATGAAAAATAATGTCCTGTATGAAAAAGTAGAGAATCCTTCCAAATTGTTGTACCTGAAGACATGTGTCAAGTAGTGACTATTGGTTTGTAACGTGGCTAGTCCTACTAAAGTCAATTCTTAGATAACTTGGTATTTACAAGATTCAATTAGAAAGAGGTTGGGAGGTTGGGGAACTAAGCATACCTAATCTGGATTAGGTGGGAGCTTGATCATTCAGTGTTATTTAAAGCTTCTTTAAGTTAGGTGGTTAGACAACTTGACTTGGATAGATGCTTGGTAGCTCAGAAGTTAAGCTGATCACAATTGCAGTCTGGTGCTTAGGTCAGTAGAAGTATAGAAGTCTAAGATCAATGAAGGAATCCTTGTCCCGGATGGTTCTTGAGCTAGTACACATCAGGTTAGTACTTGCAATCCTCTAGCTCAACTTCATGTGACTGGTCCGAGGAGTTGATTCCTATCATCTACCTAGGGGTTATAAAGATTTATCCTCAAATTTGAAGGTGCTTCTTAGGGTTGCTTTTCTTTAACATCTTCAATAACTTCTTTTAGTCAATGTGAGATTAGGTTAGATATGTTAAAGGTAAGGAAGGCACTATAGTTCTCAAGTAGCTCGATTTGGTAGGTATTGTGATTGATTTTCCTTAGGACCTTGAATGAACCATCAACTCATAGAGATAGTTTATTTTGTCTCAGGTGCGAAAATCTATCTCAACAAAGGTGGATCCATACTTGGTCACTTGGCTTGAAAGAAACAAATTGATGGCTTCGGCTACTGTTCTCATGTTGATGTTCATTGAGTTTTGCAATATTCTTGGTTACTTGCTAGTGCAGAATGTGTAGTTCATGAGCTTGATCAACTTTAGATTAGCTCTCTTTAAGAGCTACATGGGTATTGATCATGTCTAATAGGATGGTTAGGTTAAGGCCATAGACGACCTTAAAGGGAGTCTTTCCCGTAGTACTGTAGATAGTTTAGTTATAAGCAAACTCTATAATTGGTAAGCACAAATCTTAATCCCTTAGATTCTTTCCTACTATAGCTTAGAGTAGACCATCCAATGTTCTATTTCCTACTTTAGTTTGGGCATCAATCTGAGTGTGGTTACTTGAACTAAAGATAAGCTTGGTGTTAAGTCTCTTCTATAGGGTCTTCCAAAAGTAGCATAGGAACTTAGGATCTCAACATGAAACAATGGACTTTAGGAAGGTTTATTTCCTATAAAAACAAAATAGCAATATGTAAAGCATTGTTAGTTCAGTGGCATGAAATGAAATGTGCCATTTTGTTGAATCAATTCACAAATATAAGGATCAAATCCTTTCCTTTGGATGTTCGGGGTAACCTTAGGATAAATTATATGCTGAGGTTGGCTCAAGGTGATGTCGATGTAAGTAAGGGCATGTATTCTCCATGTAGTTACCTCTTCCCTTTTTCCCTTTCACACACTTCACAACTACCAACAACCATATGGACATCCTTGATCATATCAAGCCAAAAAAAAAAATTCTCTCTCAATAGTTCAATAGTTTTGGTTTCACCAAAATTCCATGATAATCCTCCATTATAAGCTTTCATAACCAATAGCTCATGAGTAGAATAGTTAAGTATATACAGTCTCCTTTCCTCGAACAGATAGTTATCCTTCAAGTGGTATCCTCTAATAGCAATTCCATCTCGACACTTCTCAACTACAAGATCAAAGTGTAGGTCTTGAGCATACCACCTTGCAATAAGGGAAAATCCTAGTAACTTTGTCTATAAAGTTGTCGGTATGACATGCCAACATAATAAGGTGTTAACAATACATAAGCACTACCCTTCTTATGCTTAATCAAATAAGAGAACCCTTCCAAAAACACAACCATTTTGCTTTCCTCTTTGAAAGTGTTTTTTGACTTCTAAGATCCTTCAAGGACTCATGGTCTGTATAAATCACAAACTCTCAAGGTAGTAGATAATGTTGCCATAGAACAAGAGCTTAAAAAAGAGCATACAACTCTTTCTCATATACAAAATAATTCAACGCAACACTATTGAGCTTCTTATTATGATAAGCAATAGGTCGACACTCTTGCATTAATAGAATGCCAATACTAATACCTAACATATCTCATTCTAATTCCAATGGCTTGCCAAAGTTTGGTAGGGCTAAGACAGGGGTAGTAATAAACTTCTTCTTGATCTCCTTAAAGCTTTATTCAACTCAATTGTTCCAATAGAATCCTTCACTCTTCTTAGTGAGCTCGGTCAATGGGATAGCAATGGTACTAAAGTTCTTAATGAACCTTCTATTGAAAGAAGCGATGCTATGAAAGCTTTGTACTTAAGTGATGCTTTTTGGCATTGGCTACTCCAAGACAGCTTAGATTTTCTCCCCACCAACTCAAATTTCATCTCTCGACATTACATAACCAAGGAAGACAACTTCACCTTGGCAAAAGGTGCACTTCTTCATGTTCCCATATAGTCTTTTAGCTTGCAAAATATCAAAAATAGCTCAAAGATGTTGTAAATGTTTAGCTAGGTTAGTACTACAAACCAATATGTCATTAAAGTACACAAGCATACATCGTTCAATCAAAGGGCACATCATATGGTTCATGAGCCTTATAAATGTGCTCGGGGTATTAATAAGTCCAAATGACTTATCTAGCTATTCGTATAGTCCATGCCTTGTTTTAAATGTAGTTTTCCACTCATCACCATGTCTCATGCAAATTTAATGGTAGCCATTTCGCAAATCAATCTTTGAAAATATTTGAGCATCATATAGCTCATCTAACATGTCATTGAGCCTTGGTATGGGATATCTATACTTTACAGTAATACAGTTGATAAATCAGCTATTGATATACATGTACCATGATCCATCCCTTTTTGGGATGAACAGAGCTAGTACGGTACAAGGGCTCATGCTCTCTCTCATATATCCATACTCTATTAGCTCGTCCACTTGTCTCTTCAGCTTAGTAGCTTGCTCGAGATTCATTCTATAAGCGAGTCTATTCAGTAAGGTTGCATTTAGTTATAAGTCAATGTAGTGTTCAATGCCTCAAACTAGAAGTAATCCTTTAGGTAGCTTTTTCAAGAACAGGTCAAGAAATTCATCTATCAGCTTCTAAACCTCTTCTGGTAAATCTTCCAAATTTCTCAATTCCAAGCTCCAACAACCTCCTAAATAATAAAAACATAGGCTCATTGGCCTTCTCAGCAGTTTGAAGTTCTCTCCAGCTCATCACTAATTCTTTCTTCTTGCTGGCTTGGGTGAGCTGATTATGTATCTCATTCACCTGGCTTGGTGTCATAGGTTGCAACACATTCTTCTTCCCATTCTTCAAAAAGGCATAAGTGTTCTTGTATCCGTCATGAATAACATGCCAGTCGAACAACCAAGGTCTCCCTAACAATAAGTGTGAAGCTCCAATGGAGACAACATTGTACACTACTTTGTCTTTGTACACATTTCCTTTATAGAATGGTATGGTTACTTAATTGGTCATGTGTAAGACTCTCTTATAGTAGAGTCGATGTAGCTTATAATGTAAACCCTTAAAATTTTCGATCTAGCTCTTGAAATAGATTCAACTATGTTAGACAATTTAAGAGTTGATAAGGCTAGTGAAAATGAAAACCCTAAAAAACACTAATCAATCACATAAGAAACTTTTCTACCTTAAATGTATATAAAAACTAAAGCTTTCATTCAAAAGTGATAGAAACCATAAAATGATCACCTTAAAGACATATGTGCACTAATTCATCGTAATATACTCTAAAACCTTAATTGATAATATAACCCTCATATTTTGCCAAATCATTAGTGAAAAGTTAGACATGACTTCCAATCATGCATATATATTTAAAATCCTCAAGTAGTCCTTTAGAAACTAAGATAATGAATCATAGATTACATTTATCTCTTAAGTATATGATTAAGATAGTATTACATAGGGTTAGGGTTATAGTTGAAACTTAGGCTAAATGTAAACCTTAATACCCTAATTAGTACCTTTCATACTAGTTATACTAAGTAGTTTACCAAATGATGTATATAGGCTATAAATACCTAAAGTAAGACCTCATCATCTATTTTTACTAATCAATTCATGAAATATCTCATTTCCTTAATTTTTCTCTTAATTTTCCTTAATTACTACATTAAGTGTACAAAATGGCATATGCTTAAGGAAAGCTGATCAAGTCAAGACAAGTTGACTAAGTTAATACATGTTGACCAAGGTCAAAAGGTTGACTAAGTCAACACATGTTGACTAAAGTGAACAATTAGAAAAGTCAACAAAAGACACTAATGCATAAGAAAATATCTAACCATCTAATGATTTCTTTTCTTTTCTTTTAGTTTTTCTCTTCTCTTCTCCTCCTTAATTTCTGTCCACTCATTTTCCTTCTAGACCCCACCATTTTCTTCCTTCCATAATCAAAACAAAACAAAAAGAAACAAAGCAAACTCCACCTCCATTACTGTGATACTTCTCCTCCCTTTTCACTTTCAAAACTTTCCTCTTTGTCTCCATAATTCAAATACAAATTAAGGTATGTGATCATGTTACTTTATGTTATTTTATATCACTCATTAGTTAGGTAATTAGGTATATTAGATAAGTAGATATATGTTATGTGTGATCTTGTAGAATAGGACATAAAGTTTCCATCTTTAATTATAGAAGAATAGGAATCATGATGAAAAGGAAAGGAATACATGTGTATATGCCCTTAAGTACGTGTACATAAGGATATACTAGAAGAATACAAGTATAGGGATCTTTGTACATGAGTATTTACTATGTACATAATCTAAACTAAGATAAATCCTAGCTATACATACCTATGCTATACTAAATACATACTTAAAAACACAAAAGAATGAAATTGGAAAGGTTTTCTTAAGAGGAAAATTAGGCATACGAAATTGTACAAAAATACATATATGACCGTATAGGTATATGAGTATGTATACAAGTATAAATATGGTATAAGTATAACTATGTGTATAAGTATACTAGTATACATATAAATATAGTAAAGGTAAATGTATATAATAATTTAAGTGAAGTGTACATAAGCTTTTTAGATATTACATAATCATGAGATAAGGCATATGTAATCAACTGATGAAGTAAGCAATGAGGTAATTAAAAAATGACATAAGCCATGACATAAGCAAGTGATGACATAAGCTATGACATAAGTAAGTGATGACATAAGCAAATGATGACGTAAGTAATGACATAAGCATAGGCTTATAAAATAAGAAATAAGATGAGTGTATAATAATTAGATACATAAATTAGTAAACCTTAATACTCTTCCTAAATTGGATTATACTTAATTAAGTACATGAATTAGTAATAATAAAGTAAAATTCTCTAAGTATAAAAATTTAAGGGTTAACTAAATCATTAAGTATAAACAAAAGATATAAATATAAGTAATAAGAGTAATTAAGTTTCCATAGCTAAAATTTCTATAAATTTAGTCCATATTGTAAAACACGGGTTTTAACGTCCAAAACGGACATCACCGTGTGAACGTACATCCGAAAATGATGAAAAATGACTATAAATTCATAAATATCAGAAATAGAACGAAAAACTTACATACAATTAATAATAAAGTCTAACCGGATAGAAGTTGATAGTAATTTAAGTAGAATTAGGTAAATAGATATTTAGAATTATTATTTAATTTAATTACTTACTAGCGTTATCATATCGTAATGATTAGGTGATCCCCAGGTGAGCGAAGATCTCCTGATCGATTACTACGATTAGGGCAAGTCACTATGGTCAAGTGAGTATTTACCTTATGATTCCATGGTTGTTTGTGATTATAGATAATGGACTTAATTATTATTGTTAATTGACTACTGTGTGGGATTAGGGAAACGCTTGTGTATGTTATTATGTGTTGAATTGTGAACTTACCTTAAGTACAAATAATGCTTTGTTTGTTGCATGGTAGTATAGAAAATGATTGTGTGTACTATTGGATGGCCATAACATAATTTGAACTTAATTATACTCGACTTATAAAAAGAAACTGGAACATGCATCGCATAGACACAATTCTAACCATCACATCATACGGAGGTAAAGAGAGGCCATTCGAGGGTTGTTATTACTAATTTATTGGTTCTGTATCATACACTCATACAAAATGACCTTACCCTAGCCCGCGAGAACACTAGGCGTTGGAGGCGCCAACCACCTAGCTAAAGGTTGAGTCTAAAGGCCTCCATTTAAGGGTGAGTATGGACTGTGGAGGCCCACTCACGGTTATACTAGAACTTGGTTTTTATGAAAATAAAGGAATTATTTGATTTAAGTACAGAACGTGGAGTTTCGTAGTAAAGTAGGTTCTAGTATAATACCCGGATTTGATTGGTACCGTGTATATTCTAACCCTAACTTTGGAGGGCGTTAAATCTGAGTTATGTATATGAACTAGTTAATTATACATATTTTTTGGCATTCTATTTGATCATTCCTTCATATGCGTGAATATAATGTATTTATAACTTACTTGTAGTGTGGCTAAGGGTTTTACTGGCTAAGGGTTTTACTTACTAAGCTTAGGCTTACACTCTTTTAAACTTTTGCTGCAGGATAGCTTATTCATAGAGGCTGGCTAAGAGATGCTACAGGTTAACTTGGGGTCTTAGGTAAGAGCGAGCTGTCCTGTGTATTGAGAGAGAAAAGTTTATATAGACTCTTGCTCATGTATTGTTGTTTTTACTAGTACTTACTCATGTATTGTTGTTTTTACTAGTATTATAGACTTAGATATACTAAATTACTATGTATTGTAAGCTTTATAGTTCAAATTTTATATAAATATGTTTGTGTGAAGATATCATGTGAATCTGTATGTTCTTGGGAAAACTAGTGGTTGTAGAGCCTTGTATATTGTGTGAAGAGTTCTTGATTGGAAGAGTAACCAATTAAGGGTTCTTCGTACAGTATACGACGTCTGCCACGACTAGGCCATCCTCAGTTCGTGACATATAAGGTCAAAGGTGCTTAAACATTAGCGGACCCATCCTCTAAACAAGGTTTTAAGTGACAACAATGGTGTAACTCCCTCCATCTGCTATAATTATGCATAGTTGACCCTTTATGGCATATTTAGTGTGAAAAAATTTTTCTCTTTAGTCTTCCTTACTACTTGGCATCGAGTTCAACACTAATCTTAACACCAAGGTTATTACTTCTCCCTAGTCGACATAGGTATAGGTTTCTTCCTCATCCATGACTTAAGTTTGGTTAATATTTTTCTCTTCCTCCTCAGCCTTACTCTCATCAGTGCTATCCACTACATCGCCTTGAAGCACCATAGTACGGTAGTTAGGATACTCAGTAGCCATGTGTCCATAACCTAAGCATTGAAAGCACTTTACCTCACTTGTCTTTCGTCCTAAGGTCTATCCCTTCTTATATGTCTTTGGGATTGGCTGATCATTAACCTAGCTCTTCAAGCCTGTTCGGACATCGTTAGGTTGGTCATTCTTCTCGTACTCAAACAAATCTTCTAAGCTTAGTAGGGGTAGGTCAATAAGGAACAGGTGTTTGAACAAAGCTCAGCTTATATTTGCTTAGATCATTCCTCTTTTGCTTCTCAACCCTCTACACTATTTTGATGGCCTCCTTTAGGCTGTAAAACCTTTGCACTTTCATGATGTTGCGAATCTCATATTTAAGTCCATGGATGGATTGTGATATAGTTTTAGCTTTAAGCTATCTACGAAGATCATTAACATTTGGAACTCTTTAACATAATCATCAATAGTTTAGCTTCCTTAGCAAAGCTTTTGCAACTGAACGAATGTATCTTACAAATATGTCTTGGGTACAAATCTTCCCCTTAATAACCTCTTTGTTGCTTCCTAAGTCTATATACTTCGTCTTCCATCTCTCACTCTAGCCACATTCAGATTCTTCCATCATATGGTGATATATCTAGAAAATTCAATTGTAGTAAGTCAAACCTTCACTGCCTTAGTATACCCATAACAGTCAGATACCTTCTCAACCTTATTTTCCTACTCTAGGTATTCATCTACATCTTCGTGCTAGTAAAGGTCATAATCTAGACTTTAACGTTGTCAAGTCCTTAAGGAGCTCAATGCCTTCTCTCTTCTATGTCATAATACTCCCCTTCATATTCTTCCTCTCCATTGGTCCCTAAGTTTATCTCCTCATCATCTTCCTTAATTTTCTCCAACTCAAGCCTTTGCTGAGTAGGTCGGTTTGCTACTCCTCCAGCTTGGTGTAGTTGAATTGGGTGATTAGCTTAAGTAACATGGCCATATATCCATTCTTGTACATTTTCTACTTAGTCATGATTGGGTACATCCTATGATTATTACTTATCGCCTTGCATAGCGGTGACAAGACTCTTAATAAGATTGGTGAGTCTATTAAGCTTTGCATTGACTAACCCAGGTATATAGTTTCCCTATTAGCCATGGCCTTCGTGAGCGCTACTTTTATGGTCACCAATAACTTCATAGACATTGGAATCTGACGTAGTACCATCCTTCTTAACTATTTGGATAGCATAATACTCAACACAACCTTCTACTCACCATCCAAAATCTGTCCAATATGTTCATATTGCTTCAACTCCCAACTCAACATAATATAACACAAAAATGGACCTTGCTTTGTTTTGTAATAGAGAAACAAAGTAGAACAGAGTAACAAAAATTGCTACACTAACCTTGTGTAACTATTACTTCTTAGCTCATTACTTCGAAACTTCTCGCTTAAGCACAACTACAACACATTCCACACGAACATGTTGTAGTAGTTATGGAAGAACATAACAACTACTAATAGCAAACACGAATAAAACTCCATTGAACTTCACATAGCCTCTCTCACAAACGTACACTAGTACCAACAAAGCTGATGCGTATCCAAGGTCATACATACGGAGAAGCACCATAATGAACTAGAATGTAAAGAAAACAAAAAGGGGGATTTAGTACTTCCGAGCAATTATTAGTTGGATATGATACACCAACTAATCTTACTTTGTTTAATCTAAACACTCAATATGACACACAAATGTTGAACGATAGGCACTTACCACTAACTCTTGCTAAAGGAGTTACATAAGAGCTAAGGATAATAGAGACTTTATTAATAATTGAAGTATGATGTCTATGAACAAGGAAAAGGGGGTTTATATACTAGTCTCTCTAGGGTTACAAGTGTACTAGGAAAAGATGAAATAGATAAGATATAAAAGATTCCTTAAATATACTAAAAGGAGCAAAAATGACAAATAATATCCTATATTGAAAAGTAGAGAATCCTTCTAGATTGTTGTGCCTGAAAGCACATGTCAAGTAGTCATTGGTAGTCTGTAACATGACTGGTCCTGCTAAAGTGATTTCTCAGATAGCTTGGCATTTGCTGGATTCAATTAGGAAGAAGTCAGGGAACTAAGCAAACTTGATCTGGATCAGGTTGGAGCTTGAGCATTCGATGTTATTTGGAGTTGCTTTAAGTTGGGTGGTTAGGCAGCTCAACTAGGATAGATGCTTGGTGCTCAATAGCTTAGAAGCTAAGTTGATCACAACTACAGCCTGGCACATAAGTACGTAGAGGTGTAAAAGTTCGAGATCAATGAAGGAATCCCTGTCCTGGATGGGTTCTCAAGCTAGTACACGCTGGGTTAGTCCTTACAATTTTTCTAGCTTGGCTTGTTGTGTCTGGTTTGAAGAGTTGACTCTTATCAATTCTAATGTATGTGACATGCATCAATGTCAGTACCCTAAGTAAGCTTAGGGTAATAAGGAGTTGCCAAAGAGTAGAGATCCAAAAATAGACTTTGCTTGAGGCTACAATGAGTATCTAAAAGCATAGCCTAAGGCTATAATGAGTAGCTAAACCTAGCCTAATTAACCCAAGGGTCATAATTGATTAAATAATGAAATTTTATATGCTCAATAACCCAGCTTAGTAAGATCTCTATTTTTAGAAAGCCTAACCCACAAGTCCCTTTTATGCCATGTAGTGTACACAATCAAACATATCTAGCCAAACCAAGTGCATATTCCACGTCAAATTCCAACAATAAGGTAAGCTAGCTTAGTTATTAGCCAAGCACTTAGAAATTTCAATATTGAGTATGTCATGGAGCAAATACCATAACATAAACACAAATTGAACCAAGCGTTCTTTCTGTAACTTGTTTATTGAGACATACCACATTATTCAAAACTTATGAGGTCACAAAGAGTCACTAAGTTATAGATTCAATAAGGAGAATCTTCATATTCCCGACAAAACAAATAGCCAGCATAGAATAAATCTTCAATAATCAAATACATATCTACAACAAACTTAAGCACGAAACATTCCAAGCACATGTTAATTCATCAATAGGAATATAACCTATAATTATCAATACCCTAAACAACAATTCCACATCAAAGTTATGAAAACAAATATCTTTATAACAACTTATCTTGTAAAGGATTAGTCTATTATTGATGGAGATTTTTATCAAAGGCATTATATCCCTTGAACCGACTTAGAAGAGCTTATATCCAACCTACTGCCTTACTTTTGACCTCCCATATTATGCATTTGAGCTCTTTTGCAGATCTTATAGCCCCTAAGGGCATAACTGCTCGAAAACAAATGAGCTTCAGATATTTTTAGACACTTGGAAATAGGTCGAAACACCCTCGATTAGCTTAGCCAAGTGACATGAAGCTTAGAAAGACTTGGTCAAGCTTACAGAGAGTTCAAATTCAAATAGAGGCGTAAGTAATTAAAAGTCCTTACACAATAACTACCTACTAGCTGCCATTAAGCTATCTATGTTCTAGAATTATTGTGTGTGATTTGTAATTCAAATCCTCCATGTGTAAATTCTGGAGGCAATGATTATAAGAAGGTTGCTAGACCTCAACTATAGATAGAGCTCAGCCTCCCACTATAAGTTTTCTTTTGGCCACTTGCACTTTGCATATGCTCTACTCTCTTTTCTTTCCATACATTTCACCTATAAGAACCTAACCTAGGTATTTGAGTGGCTACATTGGAGTCACTCGATACCCTAACCCCCATAACCTAACTTTCTTTCTTTCCTTTTGTAGAATCATAGGTCTGTAAGTGTACAAAGTTCCTTTAATCTAATTTTTACTAAGGAATTTGGAATTGATTGTTTTCCAAAACCCAACATGGTTACTAAGATACAAACCAAGACGATAATACTCCCAAGGGGGAGTAATGCCCCTTGTGTGGCTTAGGAAGGAGTATCTCTATAGTAGCACACTCTAGAAGTGCATACTATGGAAATTAATGATACCTCAGGGAATGTTCAAGTTCAAGTAGATGATATGTTGTGTAATTTGTGACTAGAAGCCCTATGTACCAAATTTGTTGAGTTAGAAGAAGCCAGGGTTTACAATCAAAAGCTAAGGAAAAGACTTCAAGAGTATAATGTAGCATCTTCTTCCACTCACTCTTTAGAAGCAGTAAGGGAAGAAGAAAGCTCCTATAACAAATTAAGCTAGTTAACAACCACAACGGGATTTTTAGGTAAATAAGGATTTCCAGTCAACATTACCACAAGCTCAAGTTTTGTAGATTTGTTCCTGCTTATATGGAGGGCAAGATTGAACACTTAATTGCTTCTTTGCCTTAGAAAGTGGTTATAGATATCAGTTTGCAAAATCTAGAAGAGTACATGATGAGTTCCAAATTGGCTATATTTTAATTAGTAATTTTTCATGATTTTCCCTTAAAATTTGAGCTTATTTTTAGATAATAATATTTAATTAAGTAAAATTTCGTTTTCTAAGTTTTGAAATGATCTATGTGAGAAAATGAGAAGATATTGTTTTCTAGGTTTTGAAATGATCTATGCAAGAAAAGAAGAAGATAAAAACAAATTTTACTAAAATCAAAGCTAAAATGAGCAATTCATGAAAGTTTTAAAATTGACACAAATGAACGACATGACTAAATCGTTTACAAGCGAATTTAGAGCTTGTCATAACTTAGGATACAACCAAAAGACAAGACTATGTCCTTGATCATGTCATTTTCAATTTTTTTAAAAAAAAAAAAAGAAAGAGAAACAATGTAGCATAGTCAAGGACACGACCGTCATATCCCTGGTTATGCATTTTCTAACTGACCTATTTTTTTATCTCTTCAAAAAATAAAGCTTTGTTAGGGTTTGTTTAAGTGGAAGAACTTGGTGGACGTGAATTAGAGAGAACTTTTCAAGACAAGAATACTTAAGGAGCAAGAGGATCATCAAGAATTCAAGATTCAATTTTTCTTTAAACTTCATGATTTTCTTTCCTACAATTTTCTACTCTTTGTTTTTAGATTATTATTTTGCAATGTATAGTGGGTAAATATTTAATATCTAGGTCTTGAAGAACTTAGATCTATTCATATGATATGATTAGTCTATGATTCATTTAATTCTTTAGTCTTTTCTTGGTTCAACTATGTTTGCTTCATGATTTAAATTATTATTTCCATAGGTAGTAATCTAGAGTTTAATATCGTATAAGAGAATTGAGAGATTTCTTATAAAATTAGATTTAAGTATAGTTGATGAGGATTATTGCAAGATTAGAGATAATTTGCAAGATTCTCCCAAAATTTTAAATTAAAGCATAAAGAATTCATTGTTAGATAATGCAATCTTAGATCATACTATTAAGAAGAAATTCTAATAGGTGATTTTAGGGTTATGGTTAATTGGCTTAAAAAAGTGATTAAGTTTAGTAGAGAATTCTCTTGGTCAAGAAATATTAATTAATAAATTAGATTACCTTTAGGAAAATCATATGTTAGATCTAAGGGAAGCAAAATCTAGGTATAACATTAAATCTTAAATTAATTTCCAATTGAATTGTTTTCTTATTAATTCTTGAATTACGTTTAGTTAATCTTTAAATTAGTTTTAGCGGTAATTTAGATTCACTTCTTCAAGTTTCTTGAAATTTAATTTGCCAGTTAGATAATAAAAGCTTAGTGAATACTACTAGTCTAAATCTCTAAGGGATCGACATTCAGACTTGTATTTGCTATATTATAGATTGATAGGTGCACTTGCCTGACACATGAAGTTTTTAGTGCCGTTATCGAAGACTTTTGATATTAAGAAAGCTAATAGATTTATTAATCTAACCATTTTTTTTTTCTTATCTTTCTTGATTTCTTTTCTTTTCTTGAATTCTTTTATTTTCTTATCATAATCTTTAACTAAATTCTTTGTTTTCCTAGTGTAGTGTATGACAAGAAGCTAACCAAAGGATTTGATTAAAATTAATCTTGAGATTGAGGGGATAGCTTTATGGAATTTCAAACATCTATATATCAAATCTGTCAAAGAAATGGTAGAGACAATAAACTAAGGATCTCCTATTAGATTGAAAGACAAAGTTTAGTTGTTAGAAGGCAAAGTTAAGGATTAAGTGATAAAACAAGAATTTGATCGTGAAAGCTTACCCGAGGACATCATGGCCAACAACGGGGAACATAATTAGACCATATTGGACTACTCTTGATTGTCATTAATTAGTACCCAATTTTGTATCAACCGACCAACCATTCTAAGAAATAACTTTAAGATCAAGCCAAATAGTATTCAAACGGTGTAGTAGTTTATACAATTTGATGGCCTCTAAGACGAAGATTCTAGTGCACATATTTCCAGTTTTTTGGAAATATGTGATACTTTCAAGATTAACGGGGCAACTGATGATGCTATTTGGCTGTACCTCTTTCCATTTTCTTTATGTAGTTGAGCTAAGCAGTGGTTAAATTCCTTATAAGGAATTCAATCACAACTCAAAACGAATTGGTGGAAAATTCTTGGAGAAGTATTTTCTACCTGCAAAAATTGCAAAGCTTAGAGTCGATATCTCATCTTTTGCTTTGATAGAGAGTAAGACCTTATACGACACATGGAAACACTTTAAGGACTTGTTAAGTTGGTGTCCACATCATGACCTCCCTCTTTAGATGGAAATGCAAATATTCTATAATGTTCTCAACCATTCTACAAGGCAAACAATAGACATAGTAGCCGGAGGTACACTTCATACCAAGATGTTCGAAGAAGTCTAAGCTTTGATAGAAGGTATGGCTATGAATAATTACTAGTGGGAAAACTTAAGGGGGAAGGAAAAAGTTTTAGGTGTATTTGAGCTGAACATTCTCTAGCCATTCAGGTGGAGATGTTGAGTAAGAAAATTGAATCCCTCTCAATTGATTTGCAATAACCACAGTATAGCTCTAATAACTTTAGCCAAGAGGGGGTTGTAGGCTGCAAGTAGATATAACATGTTGATTTTCTAAGGAAACCTACAAGAGCCCAATATAATCCTTATAGTAACACCTACAACTTAAGGTGGATAAACCACCTCAACCTATCATGGGGAGGTCAAAATCAGGGTCAAGGCCAACAATGGCAGTTAAGGAATTAGCATTAGCAAAGACCAAATTTACCTCCACTCAGATTTTAACAACCGACAACACCCCAACTTGCCTTAAAGAAGAAGTTAGAAAGCCTCTTGGAAAAATACACTCAGTCTAATGAGGCTAGAATGCAACAAACAGAAGCCTCTTTAAGGAACCAAGAAGGTTCCATCCATAACTTGGAGAATCAAATTAGCTAGATCGTTAAGATGTTAAACATGTGACAACGAGGATCACTACCTAGGAACACTGAACTAAACCCTAGGGAACACATCAATGCAGTAACCCTATCAAGTGATAGAGAGACACAAGTTGAGAAGAAGGAGGATAAGGAAGTAGCTGAGAAAGAAGTAGAGGTCAAGGGTAAAGAAAGTTCAGAACCGCTAAGATCAAAAGAGAGTGCAAAACCACCAAAAGTAAAGGAGTACAAGTCGTCCATCTTGTATCTACAATGTCTTAAGCAAGATTGCCTTAATCTAATCGAGAAATTGGAAAAATTCCTCGATCTTTTTAAACAACTTCTCATGAACTTATCTTTTGTTAATGTTTTATTACAGATGCTAAAGTATACAAAGTTCCTTAAGGATCTTCTATAAAATAAGAGGAAGCTAGAGGATCTTTCAACTATCATACTGAACAAGGAATGCTCCGTACTACTCTAGAAGAAGTTGCCAAAGAAATTACAAGATCTAAGGAGTTTTACTCTTCCTTATGTACTTGGAAACTTTTATGTAGATAATGCTTTGGCAAAGCTATGAGCTAGTATAAACTTGATGCTATTTAAAATGTTTAAAAAGATAAGGTTAAGAGAACCTAAACCAATACTCATGTGCATTCAATTGGTTGATAGGTCCACCACATACCCTAAAAGCATTATAAAGGATGTTCTAGTACGAGTTGATAAATTCATTTTTCCTAAAGATTTTGTTATCCTCAATATAGATGAAGATCTTGAGGTATCATTGATTCTAGGTAGACCTTTCCTACCAACTTCTAAGGCAATGTTTGATGTTAGTGAATGTAAGCTCATTTTAAGGGTCGGAAATGAGGAAATTGTTTTCTAGGATCCAAATTCAATTTACAACTCCCTTTACTCATAAGGCACAAGCTATGATGGTGATATTTCTATTGCTATTGTTACTAAATGCGTGCAGGAAACACTTGTTAAAAAAACTATGAATGATTGCTTAGAAACAGGAGATGGAGAAATAGTGAAAACCCTTAATCAATCAGAAGTTGTAGCTCAATGAGAGCTAATGAACCTAATGTGGTGATGATAGGGATTGAACCATTTTGTGAACCAAACGAAGGAAAGTTAAAGCCTCCTAAAGTAAAATCACCAATCTTGGAGTAAAAGCATGCAGAAGATTGTTTAGAACATACTTTTATAGTGAGGAGCTCAAAGCTACCTACAATCGCTCCATCTAAGTGAAAAGCGGATCAAAAGAAGAGACTCAAGTAACACGAGTTTGATGAGTAGCGTGATAAGAAGAAACTCGGTTGAAGTTATTGATCTAAACAAGAGAATTTGCTATACTAGTAGAAAAAAGGGTGTGAAGAAGAAACTCGGTAGAAGTTAGTTATTCATCTAAATAAGAGAATTTGCCATACTAGTGGAAAAAAAGGTAAGTTTAACCTTGTTTGGAGGGTTCAAAAGCAAGGTAAGGATGGAGATCCATCTCCACTCGGATGATGGTAAGTAACATAAGCATCCCATTGAGCTATTAACATTAAATATAGCACTTATGGGAGACAACCCAAGTTATTTATTTATTTAGTAATTTTTATTATTTATCTTAGCATTTTAACACTTTTATTTTTCATTTTAGGGTTAAGTTCACTTTTATATTGCATTATGCATACGGCAATCCCATTAACCGATTAGTGGGCAGGGGTTAAGGGGATACTGTCCCCAATAAGGTTTCTAGGGCAATGCTTTAGAAGCTAAACGAAATTTCAAAATTGATAAGTGCAACATAATAAGTTTTCCTTTTAATTTAATTTTGACATTATATTTCTTTGATTCATTTTCTAGTTTAGTATTTTTGTTTCTTTTATTTTTGAATTCATGCATTTAGGTTAGGTATACATAGATTAAAATAAAAATAATAAAAATTAAAAGCTAAAAAAAAAAAGGCAAAACAGTGTGTTACACTGTCCAATGACATGGTCGTGTCTTAGACTATATCAATTGTAGGTAACCTTCATGCGTATATCACAAAAGAGTACACGGTCATGAGACATGGTCGTGTCTTGGACCATGTTGTTCCTAGGTGAAGTATTCAGGTGAATCATAGAAAGTTACATGACCATGACATACAGTCGTATGTCATGTCCAACATAAAAGCACTCGACTTACATCCTCTTTTCCTCTCATTTACTCTTTCGCTCACACACAAAAATACAATAAAACACACTCACCCTCATACACGTACAATTTTCTTCCTCTCTTGTACTTTCACTCACACCCAAACACACAAAAGAACATACTCATAACCATTTTTTATTCACAATCCATTATTCACACCGATTCAATCTTTCCCAAGTGCACTTTACTTCTAGTACTCCAGTAAGTTCTTGATATCTCTTGTTTTTCTTGAATTTTTCATGAAAGAACTCATTTGGACTTCATTCTTTCTTTAGGCTTTTGCATGGTTCTGTTTAGTTAATGTGGGTTATGATGGATGTTGTTTATTTTAGTATTTTAGTAGTGATGTGCATGATGAACATGACTGTGTTCTTAAATTGGTGCTAGTCTTTAGGTTTGAGAGATAAGGTTGTGACACAATTGTATCACTTACAGTACATTACTATAGGCATGTGATTCTTGAATGTTTGAGTTGAAATGTTGAATTTCATTACTTTATATGCCTTGTTTTTCATTTTAGCACATAGGGCTTTAGTGTTTAATCAATATACAAGTGCCATTGATTAATGTGATTAAGAAATTAGGAGTTTAAGCATGTTTGGAATTTCTTTTGTAACAATAGTTGTTAGGATTGCATAAAAGATTTCTCAAGAACATAACTATATTTTGCATGCATATCAAGTGTTTGAAAAAATTCCTCAATGAGTTATAGTGTTTATTTTCCACACTTAGTCATGATTTTCTATCTATTCGTTTGTTCTAAGTATAAGGAAGCTCTGATGTATTAGAAATTTAACTTGAATCTTGTTTCCTTTTGTAGAGAAGCATGGTACCAGGAGCAAAAATTATAAGTAAAGAGAAAGGAGCTCAAGAGGAGAGTTCAGCTGAAGATGTCAGTGCTAAGGAGGAGGATGAAGAATACAAAGAGGATTAGGATGAAGTTATGGATGATGCCTCCGATTAGGAGGATTGTAGAGTCGATTGAGTCTTGTTACAAGGTCAAGGCCTCAGAAATTTGAAGCTCATGTTGGAGATTGCATTTAATTCAGATTACTTCAAACTTCAGCCTTCTTGCATTGATTAATTGTGTTACGCAAATTTTCAAGGGAGTATAAGTTTTTCTTTCCTACTTTTATATTGTCTTACCAATGATTGTTTTGATTAATATATTTTCCATTATGTGACTTAATGCGTACATTAGAGACAATGTACAGTTTTAAGTATGGGGAAAGGGACATAGAAATTTATAGAAACTTTTAAAACTTTTGCTACTTAGGAGACCAATTTTTTCACATTTTACCTAATTTTATTATTTTATTGATAACTTCCAATGAGTTGAAAATAATTTAGATACTTGATCTTTAATGTTTGAGTTACACTTTGCCAGAGTTGATAGGTGAAATCTATGTAGAGTAAAGTTACAGGTTATTTAGTTTGGGATTTTATGATTTAGGATTAGAGCAACATCACGTCATGATTATTTTCAAAGCTTACTTTGATGTATACTTTCCTCTTAGATGACTTTAGAGCCTTATAATTCTAACAAACAAACAAATGAAATTTGGTTTTTGAGAAACCCCTAAAAACTTAAATTAGTTAGAGGTAGAAAGTGATATAAATGAAAAAATAAAAATAAAGGAAAAATTGGTAATAATTTGCCTTAGTTTGTCAAAAAAGCGAGGTTGAATTCCATTGCTAATGCCAAAGTAAACTAAAAGAATAAGTTGGTATGGATTGGCTTTGGTCCCTTGGAAGAGCAAGGTTCTTTCCCGCTACCAATATGAGGGCTAAGTTAATATGGATTAGTCTTGGTATGTTAAAAGAGCGAGATCCTTTTTGCTGCCAACAAAATCATCCTTAATTAATGTATTTAATTTAGTAAATTTCAAGAATTCCCAATGCAAGCATGTATTAAGGGGATGATCGGAGGATGAGTGGATGTAATATGTATTTGCTGTGAATTATAGCACTTAGCGAAATTGAAAAGATGGTTGTATACATTTTAGTTAAGTAGGTTTAAAATTTTTATGATTCTTTCCCAATCAATGAGATGTTAAATCTAATCTTGAGTACAAAATCCTTAATTAAATAATCCAATTAAACTTTAATTTACATAGAATAGTTTGTGAATTTTAGTACTTTATATCCTTTCGACATTGGGAAAAAAGATTGAGTATAAGAGTTAAGGAAATTATTTAAAGCATATTGATTGGATTTGCAAGTTAAGTCTTTTTGGGTTAAGTGTAATTTTTGGCCGATTTCTTAGCTAGTGATTATTTTTTACTTAAAAATTGTCCTAATTTTTCTTTGATTTATTTACTTGAGGACAACTAAATTCTTAAATGTAGAGAAGTTTGATGAGTTCTAAATTGGTTATATTTCAAATAGTGATTTTTCATGATTTTCCTTTGAAATTTGAATTTATTTTTAAATAATAATACTTAACTAAGTAAAATCTTGTTTTCTAGGTTTTGAAACAATCTATGCAAGAAAACAAATTTCACTCAAATCGAAGCTAAAATGAGTAAGTTATGCAGGTTCGAAGATTAACATGATTGCGTTATTTCTAAGTGAATTTAAAGCATATTTTCAACTGTCAGACACTCGAACAAGACCAAAAGACATGATTATGTCCTCTGTTGTATCGTTTCTAATTTAAAAAAGAAAGATAAAGAGAAACAACATAGCACAGTCAAGGACACAACTAAAAGACATAGTTATGTCATCGGTTATGTCTCTTCTAGCCAACCTATTTTTTTATCTCTTCATAAATAAAGCCTTATTAGGGTTTATTTAAGGGGAAGAACTTGTTGGACACGAATTAGAGAGCTTTTCAAGATAAGAACAATCAAGGAATGAGAGGATCACCAAGAATTAAGAATCCAATTTTTCTTTAAACTTCATGATTTTCTTTCCTACGAGTTTCCTACTCTTTGTTTTTAGATTCTCATTTTGCGATGTATAGTAAGTAGATCTTTGATATCTAGGTCTTAAAAAACCTAAATCTATTCATATAATATGATTAGTATTTAATTAATTTAATTTTTTATTCTTTTCATAGTTCAACTATGTTTGCTTCATGATTTAGATTATTATTTTCATGGCTAGTAATCTATAGTTTAATATCTTATAAAAGAATCAAGAGATTTCTTATAAGATTAAATCTAGGCATAGTTGATGAGGATTATTGCAAGATTAGGGATAATTTGCAAGATTTTCTCATAATTTTAAATTAAAGCATAGAGAATTCGTTGTTTGATAATGCATTCTTATATCATGCTGTTGAGACAAGATTCTAATAGATGATTTTAGGGTTATGGATAATTGGCTTGAGAAGGTGATTAACTTTGGTAAAGAATTCTCTTGGTAAAAAAAGATTAAAGAATGAATTAGATTATCCTTAGGAAAATCACACGTTAGATCTAAGGAAAGCAAGATCTAGGTAGAATATTGAATATTGAAGTACTTTCTTGTTAATTCTTGAATTTCATCTTAGTTAATCTTTAAATTAGTTTTAGCAATAATTTAGATTCACTTCTTTAAGTTTCTTGAAATTTAATTTGCCAGTTAGATAATAGAGACCTAGTAAGTACTAGTAGTCAAAGTCTTTAAGGGATCGACATTCGAACTTATGTCCATTATATTATAAACTAATAGGTGTACCTGCTTGACACATCAGTACACCAAAAAATTGGCAAGCAAAAGGAATTTGAAGAAGGAGCTGAGCCCAAAGGGAGGAAATTAAGTCCCTTTGTTCAAGAGATTTGTGGCAGAGGTCTTGCCTCAATTGGATACTTATGATAGGAAAAAGGATCGAGATGACCATCTCAATTCTTCCTGCACATTGAAGGAATTGTATAGGCATTCGAATAACATAGTCAGTAAGGTATTCGCTTCAACCTTGAGAAAGTCAGCGAGCAATTGGTTTAGCTTACTGAATGTAACCTCCATCTCGTCATTTAATGAACTAACTTGTGAGTTTCGATAGTATTTTCTTGCCAATAGCTTCTTGTGAAGGTTTCCTCACTTCTGACCTCAATTTAGTAGAAGCCCAAGGAAAGCATAAGGGATTATGTGCATTGATTCAATCAATTGATGGTTGAAATCACCAGTTGCGACAAGAGTATTGCACTGCACGCCATTTGCCAAGATGTTAAGGAAGACTTGAATTTTTTTAAGTCTCTCACCAAGCATCCTTTAACCTCACTTAATGAGTTCACTTCAAGGTTAGAGAAATTTATACACTAGGAAGACCAAATGCAAGCTCATAAGGAGCTTGGAAAGGAGAAGTTTGAAAGAAGGCTGGAGAAGGAAAAAGGATCAATGAAAGGTCATTTAGGTAAAAAAGTTTGAGATGTGTAATAGATTGAGAAAACCTCGAAGAGATCGAGAAAGGCCAATTTCAACCTTTGCTGTGCATACACCATTGAAACAACCTATGTTGGACATTTTAATGGAAGTTTGGAATCAAGGACTTTTGGCTTAGCTAGAAAAAACAAGGAATGATCCCTTAAGGAAAAATTCCAACAAGTTTTGCGATTTTCACGATGACTATGGTCACACATGAATGAGTGCATTCACTTGAAAAATGCACTTGAGGATGTTATTCAAAGAGGATACCTCAGGAAGTTTATTTTGGATAAGGAAGAAAGGATAGAATGTCCCACTTAGAGGAGAAGGATTGACTAATAGCCCTATAATAATGACATCTGAGCTAATGATCAAGAATCAGTAGCTTAGGATAATGTTGGAGGTGATAACCAAGCTCTAAAAGAGGTGATTAATGTGATATTTGGAGGACTAAGAACATGTATTACCATGGCTACCTTGAGTTCAATAGACTTATAAGGAGATTACGGATTGAATGTCTAAGGTAAGAGACAATGTAGATGATTTCTTTTTCTAATAAGGGCATGTAAGGGATCTAATTTCCCCATAGTGATGCTTTGATCATTATGACTAGGGTAGTTGAGTTCAAAGTTAGAAAAGTCATGATTGACACTAGGAGCTTGACAAACGTAATTTTCAAGCATGCATTTGACCAAATGCAAGCAATGTTAGAAAATTACAAGATATAACCCTATAAATATAATTTGTACAGGTTCAACAATCGGTTAGTTAAATTTTAGGGAGTTTTTACCCTAACTCTTCAAATTGGGGATGATGAGAACATATTAGAGAAAGAGATGAATTTTGTTATAGTTGATTACACCTCTCTCTAACAAGATTATGGGCAAACCATCTATCAACATTTTCAAAATGGTTGTATCTACAACTCATCAAAAGGTGAAATTTCTAACCCTAACAAGTATTAGAACATGTAATTGAGACCAATAGCTAGCTAGAGCTTTACATTTGAAAGCTTTGAAGAAAGATCAAGTATACCATATTAAGTAGGGATAAGCAATGTTTGTAAGTCTGAGGTCAACTCACAAAGAAAACCTTGACCTTTCAATTGAGTGGTGATCTTGAGCATACTACCAAGGTCGGAGCTAGCATGGCCGCTAACCTCTATAACTATGTGATACAATTCCTCTAAGTTAACGAAGATATCTTTGCATGGTCTCCATTGGATATGCCTATCAGGAGGAGGTAATCACTCACATGCTCAAATTGATTTGATTATAAGGTAATATAGCATAAGAAGAGACACTTTGGTCCTGAGAGGTAAGCTACTATTAAGGAAGGAGTTCAAAAGCTATTGAAAGTGGATTTCATTAAAGAGGAACCATATTGACTTGGCTAGCAAATTACATGTTGGTTAAGAAAGCAAACAGAAAATCGAATATGTATATAGATTTCACTGACCTTAATATGGCGTGTCCAAAAGATTTCTTTCCTTTACCTTATATTGATCAAATGGTCTACTTGACCTTAGGATATGCTTTGTTGAGTTTTGTAGATGCCTTTTCAAGATAAAACCAAGTCAAGATGTACCCTTCCAATTAGTTATACACTTCTTTTATCACTAATTTTGGAAAGTATTGCTATAAAGTCATGCCAATTGTTTTAAAGATTGCAAGTGCCACATATCAAATATTAGCGACGAAAATGTTCAAGCCTTGAGTATACAGAAATAGCAAGACTAATGACAACTACCCTTCTAACTTACAAATGAAGCACAACAACATGAAGTTGAACCCTAAAAAATGCTTGTTTAGAGCATCATCGAGGAAATTCCTAAGATTTATGATGACACAATGAGGAATAGAGGCTAACTACGAAAAAAAATTCAAGTTGTTCTAGATGAGGAGTCTTCCAAATCCATTAAGGAGGTTTAGAGGTTAACAAGAAGGGTGGTGGCATTGAATTGCTTTGATCGAAAAATGCTAAGAAGTGTATGGAATTTTTCAAGTTTTAAGGAATCTGTTTGAATTCAAGTGGACTAAAGAATATGAAAGAGCCTTTTAAGCCTAGAAAGAGTTACTTACAACACCTCCAATCTTATACAAGCCCTTAGAGGGTGAAGTTCTTTACTTATATCCATCGGTAAGTGACCGAGCTCTCTTGTCTGTACTAATGCAAGTAGATGGAAGGATATACCGACCTATTTATTACATTAGCCATGTCTTATAAGGACTTAAACTTTGTTATAGGAAGCTAAAGTTTGTCTTAGATATGGTTAAGTAACTAAGAAAATTCTGGCCTTATTTATCGTTTTCCTAACTGACTTACCTCTAAAGTAAGCATTATATAAGCCTAAAGCTTCAGGTAGGATGGTAAAGTGCTCAGTACTTTTAGTGTCCAATACTAGCTAAGAGAGGCATACAAAGCTTAGATTTTAGTTAACTTCATAGTAGAAAAACTAAGAATCATCTTAGATTCTATACGTTGATGTTATTGACATGTGAAGGTAGTGGTGCTAGTCTAATTTTGAAAGGTTCGATGGGAGTATAGATCTCATATGGTCTATAATTTGGATTTCCAGCTAGCAGCAATGAATTTTGAAATGAGGCACTTCTAGTTGGGATGAAGTTAGTGAGAGAGGTCAGAGCCAAATGACTAGATATCTATTTAAGCTCCCAATTGGTAGTTAATCAGGTCAAGGATGATAGCATGCAAAGGATGAGAATATGGCGAAATATTTGCAACTAATCAGAGAGCTTAGAACAACTTTTGATTCTTGGCAGTTGATTAAGATCCCCTAAAAAGAAAAATATGCGACCAATAAATTGTTGAAGTTGGCAATTACGGGTTTGCTAAATTGGGAAGAAAGAGTTTTCATTGAGTATTTACTAGAGAAGAGCATAAAAAATTGACTTATGGAGTGTTTGGAAGTGCAAGAGAGGAATTAGAATCTTGCTAGATGGATCCCATCCTAGATTACATGAGGGACGAAGTGCTACCTCAAGATACTAAAGAAGCTTGGAGGCTTATCTATAAGGCTGCTAATTTCATGGTAATAGATGGAAAGCTCTCTAAGAAGGGATTGAGCACGCCATACTTGAGATGTTTGTGATCTACTAAAGTTGAACAAGTCCTTTCTAACCTACATGCTAGGGTCTACAGTAACCACATTAAGGCTAAAGCTTTATATGTAAGAGCCTTAAGGTACGGATATTGCTAGCTCATAATGAAAAGGACACCCTCAAATTAGTGTAGATTTGTGATCATTGTCAAAAGAATGCTTCTATTGAAAGAGCACCAACTACATACCTCATCCTGTTAACTAGCCCCTAGCTTTTCACTTAATGGGGGTTAAATGTCTTAGGTTGTTTTCTAAAGACCACCAAATAAAGGTAATACATTATTGTCGTGGTAGACAACTTTACAAAGTGGGTCGAGGTAAAAGCAATGGCAAGCATTATTGAAAGGAGCATTAAGGCTTTTGTAGTCGGTATTAACTTGGTTTAGAATCCCTTATGCCATTATTATAGACAATAGACCTCAATTTGACAACGATAAGTTCAAAGAGTTTTGTAAAGCACACCACATCAAGTTATGTTATACATAGATTGCACACCTAACAATGGGTAAACACAAGAGGTCAATAAGGTTATTCTCCATAGCCTAAGTAAGAGAGAAAATCAAGCTAGTAGCAAACAATGAGGCACCTAATGTGCTATGGAGTTACAAGATTATGCATAGAACTTCAACCGGCTATACTCCTTATAAACTAATCTTTAGGTCTAAAGCGGTTTTACCTATTAAGCTTCAAGTTAAAAGAACAAGAGTCTAAGCTTATAACCTTGAATAAAATGATACCAGCCTTAGAGAAAACCTCAAGACTAATCATGAAGCTCAAGATTTGACCAAGGGCCATTTAACTGCCTACTAACAATGCATAGCCTTGTATTATGATAAACATGTCAAGCATAAGTATCATTGACCTAATGATCTAGTATGCAGAAAGTTGGAGTCTCTAAAAGTCAAAGAGAGCTAAGGAAAACTAACTCTAGCTTGGAAAGACCCTGTAAAGGTTAAGGAGGTCACAAGAATGGAGGGGCCTAGAAATTGCAGAAGCTTGATGGTCAGCCTATTCCTTAAGCATAGAATGTGAACAATCTTAGGCTGTACTTTGAATGACCAACCTTATGGAAGTGAAAGTTTTATGATCTATAATTTACTACTTATGTGTATGTTTCGATTTTGTTTGTTTAATTGTAATGTTATGGACTATCATTGTTAATATGCCAATTTATGTGTTTGTGCTTTATGACTTGAATTTGTTTCACAATGATGCTATTAATGAAGTATCTCAATTGCATAATGTGATATGACTTTATTCTTTCTTTTATCCTTACTATGAAATCTCTTTTGGTATTGCAAAGACAATTTGAAACATCACCAACCTACACAAATAGCCCATTTCAATACGTATGGAAAACAAGCTCTCTTTTGACCTCTCTTAAAATACGAGGGTCAAAACATCTCTAAACCCTACATGCTACTGGTGATGAGTGAATTGCATGAAAGCACTATCCCTAAACCTTATACGTAATAGATGATGGGAATGGGACATCTAAAATTCTTAAATCCAATAATAAGCTCGAATAATGAGATATGAAAATCCTTAACTCTTTTAAAAGTGATAGGCCCAATTGCTTTAATTCCTAAATTAAGTATGGATGACAAGCTATCTAAGAACCTTAAGTCATTAATCGACAATAGGTAAAATACTCTAAGTCCTATAATAAATATGAATAACAAGTTACACAAAAGCCTTAAATTGTTCATTAATGGGTTAAAAAAACTTTTTGAAGTTACACAAAAGCCTTAAATTGTTCATTAATGGGTTAAAAAAACTTTTTGAAGTCATAAAGTAAACATAAGCAATGCACTAATAAATGCCTTAAGTTAACAAACAACAATGGGCCAAGATGAGAAGGTAGGGCAAAATAGAAATTGCAACCTAAAGATGCAATAAGTACGAGTTCATATAAAATCTTGATAGGAGAATGTAAAAAGTAAATACTTCTATAATCCAATCAAAGGTCAGCATTTTGACCTAAATCAATAGAGCCTAATAAAAAGACAACAAAAATGAAATAACATATAGGAACAAGTTGATTCTTGGTAGGGGGGTTGTTAGGAGGAGGGAAGTCAGATCAACCGGAAGGTCTGATGTAAGAACATGAAAAGCCTTAGGAGTGTTAAGGGAAATACTTTGAATGTCCTTAAGAGCAGTGATAGGAGTGTCATTACCTTCAATAGGTCGGCCTTCTACACTAAACTTGGTAACATTTTCCTTCGTTGTAGGGGCCTCTTTCTTCCACCTCTCTTAGAGAAGTCTAAGTAGCTAAGGTTATAGTCTGGATGATGGATCAAGATCTCATCTTGAGTAAGGTTCACTCCATCCAACATCTTTTCAAAGAGAAGATTTAAACACTCCTCGCTGTCTTAAATTTCCTAAAAGATTCTCTCATAGCTAGCACCTTAGTTGAGCTCCTTCTTGAGATCATCAGCTTTAGTCCTTAGCTTGTCATGTGAGCTCTACAATTGGATGATTTCTTCAATGTATTTACTTTTGAGGCTCTCTACCTCATTTTGGACCCCTTGGAAGTTGGTAAAAAGTTCAAAGTTCTTCTTTTGCTCTTTAGATAAAGCAACTTTCTTTTCTCCCCTTAGCTTAGTTTCCTTGTCATCCTTGTCCTTCAAACCTTTGATCTCTTCCTCTATCTTGGCTTTCCCTTCACTTCATTTTTGTCTAAGCTTCAAATGCTTAGCCTCAACACTAGCAACTTGATTCATAGCTTCTTCAACAATTTGAAAAGAGAATGTGTAGAAGATATGTTGAACAAGAGAGACCAAACAAAGACAGAAACTCAAGAAGGTGAAGATTTTATAGCTTTATTCTCTTTAACTAGAGCCTTAGTGATCATCATTAGGTGTTAGGAGCTCTACAAAATGGAAGCAAAGTTATGAGAAGATATAAGAATGATATTGCACATGATTGTAAGTCAAGTTCTTACATCATAGATCTTAAAGGTTGCTAATTCTAGAAGACCGTCAGAAGCCAAGTTTTGGTGGAATTTGATAGTATTGGAGATCATGCTAATGTCTTCCAGCAATCGAATGCCTTGTACTATCTCTAAGGTGATCTTATCATTGCCTAAAGCACAGTTAGTTGTACTAACTTTTGAAAGAGGAAAATGTTGAAAGACCTCCTTATTCTCCTTCCTAGAAGGAGTTATAGGGCTTATAAGTACTACAAGAGGTAGATTTGTTAGGGCGTTAGCGAGTTGCCATTAGTATGGTCAGCATCCTTCTTTTAACCTTCATTAGGGGGGTTTTCCTTAGCCGGATCACAAACAAGGGGATGATCCTCATATTTGACATTACGCTGCTTCCTTGGCTAAGTAGCCTTAGCAATCTTTCTCTTTTGAGTGCCCTTTGGAGCTTGTGTCTCCTGGGGCTTTTTGGTTGTGGTGGCAATTTTTATTAGGGCCTTCTTCATATCCTCATCCTTTCTTCCAATAATATCGGTGTTCAATTGAGCAAAGAGATTCTTGGATACTCATTCTTAAGCTGCATATTTATATACAAAACTAAGAAGTTAGGTGAGAAAATACAAAACATGGAAAAGACAACTTATGAACACCATGCTAAATATGGGTAAGGAAAACCACTAAGCTTTTCAAGTATAAAGTATAGGTCTCTCCTGTTGCAACCCACTCAGCAAGTTGAAATCTTAAGCAACCTATACCTTGCTCTACAATTGTACCTTTATGGATGGCCTTAATGTCCTTACCATGAGCTACATTAGCTCCTTAAGGGGCAATGACCTCATCCTTCAAGAAGATTAGAGCTCCACTTGAATACTTATTAATGATGGTATCAACATCCTAGAGGAACTAGTTATGGTTATATGCCCTTACAATGGTCTCATAGGCTACTTGGTCATTAGAGAGCAATTTCTTAATATCAGATTGTCTGGTGGAGTAGCTCCAAAGTTTGGAGAAATTTAGATCAGTTTTTTATCTAACCATAGCCCATTTCCTTTTTTCTAGTCATAAATTGAGGGTTCTAACCTAATCAAGATCTTTCTCTTAGGTTAGGCATATATGTAAAACCACCCATCACCTCTTTTGATAGTGAAAAAATAGTGGAACAATGTCACAGTAACCCTAATCTCTAAGTCTTCACATATGCATCAAAGGCTACCATTAACCTATACGAGTTAGGGCTCAACATAGAGGCACAAATATGATGGTATGCAAATAAGGATCTTTTAAAAATAGAAAAAGGTAATCTTAAATTGACCTTAAAGTATTTCTTAGAGAGTGCAAATTCGTGTTACTCCAAAGAAGTGATGTGTTCATGAACTTAAGGCCTTTTAACCCTCCAACTATGAAGGGTTGAATGAAAATTGAGTCTCAAGCCTTCTTGGTGATTGTACTAGTAACATTGTTGGGGATTAGATTGTACTTTATGCTAGAATATAAAGGGATACTCATTGCCTTCGGTGTCAAATGGATACTCATCCAAAGGAAATTTTTTTATTCTCTAAGCTTTGAGGGCATGTATTCTCATTAAGCCAATCAAACTCGAAAAATCCTAAGGACAGCTGTTTTCGATGTCTATCGTACTAATGGCTTGTTCTTGAGTAGAAACATCATCTACTTCAAGAGTAATGAGCAATTCTTGGCTTTGATGTTAAGTCTTAGTTGAATCCTTAGAATTGCTGGAAGTTGACATATTTATTGTAAAAGAGTGCTTAAGAAGGATGCGGGACATAGAAGAAGAAGAAAAATTGTTAAAATAAGTAAACGTTACGAAAGGAAAAGAAAGAAGGAAAAGAAGTGGAGCAAGGAAAGTAAAGGGGATAGAAAGTGGGAATGAATATTGGGATCCGTATGAAAATATGGTTTCAGACAGTTTCCAACCATACGATTACACTATCCTTGTAGAAATCAAATGGCTATGATTAAATTGTACTAACAAGAACGTGTGTGGTATGGATACGTTTGCACAAATTCCTAAATCCGAGATATGAAGCGCCACTAATTGGATGCAAGACTTCTTCAGTAAGCCAACAAAATATAAGTTGGTAATGATAAGAAATACCATGATCTCGTAAAAGTAAGATCAGGGGAAACAAGCTTAAGGTGACTGAAGGTCAGATACCCTAAAATCAACCAATAATGACTTCAAGATCTATGATATAAGATCATCCTAATACATCATGTTAATCTCCTTGCCATTTCCACCAAAGAAAGTTGGGGGTCAAATGTTGATAGAGACTTTTATATAAGGTACTAAAGCCCCTAAATCGACTTAGAGGAGCTTATATTTGACCTATTGCCTTACATCTGACGTCGTATACCGTGTATCTAACGTCTTCAACTAATCTTACAACCCCTAAGGGCTTAACGACTCGAAAGCAAATGAGCTTAGCCAAGTGACATGAAGCTTGAAAAGACTTGGTTAAGCTTGTAGGGGGGTTCAAATTTAAATAAAGGCACGAGTAAATAGGAGTCCTTAAATAGATAGCTTCCCATTAGCCACCATTAAGCTACCCATGTTCTAGAATTATAGGGAGCGGTTTGTAATTTGAATCCTCCATGGTTATAAGACGGTTACTAAACCTCAACTATAGATAGAGCTTGACCTCTTATTGTAAGTCTTCTTTTAGCCACTAACACTTTGCTTATATTTTGCTCTCTTTTATTTCCATACATTTCACCTACAAAAACCTAACTTAGGTATCGAAGTGGCTATGCTAAAGTCTTGTCGACACCCCCCATAGCCTAAATTGCTTTCCTTTTGCACAATCATAGGTTGACAAGTGTCTAGAGTTCCCTTAATCTGATTCACCGTCAACATCTATCATATTAATAACTTAAAGCCATGATATTCACAATGATGAACTAATCCCTTACATGATAAGTTGCTATATAGGTATTTGTAATTCACAATTCTTGTGTGGTAATATTGTATGGGATATTGAGAGATGTATATTACATTCCTATTGATGGATTGATTTACACTCTAAATGTAGCTAGGCTAGGCTTGGCTATATTATTGTGTCTAATGTTGAGAATAACCATTATAATGAGAATGTGATGACTGTTATGATGGTAAACTCTTATGACTTATCAAATTAGGGAAATGTGGACACTTGTACTACATCGATGAACTATTGAGAAAATGTTGACGTAGTTATAACTGTACACTTTATGATATTTGTTTCGTGCCATCTTCATTATTAAGTATATGAGTACTAGGTTGATGACTAGGCCGGGTCTACCTAATTCATGGTATATAACTTAAGATTCATTCTTGATTTGCTTAAATATGTTGGTTGTTGCATTCATGGCATAACATGACATGAAAATGACCTAAGAGACAACCTTTCCAAAACCGAGATCTTACTAAGTTAGGTTTTCAGTATCTAAAATTGCATCACTTAGTCAATTCTAACCCCTAATATGGTTAGCTAAGCTAGGTTTGTCTACTTATTGTAGCCCTAAGGTATGTTTTGGCTACTCATTGTAGCCTTAGGTAAAGTTTATTTTAGGATCCCTACTCTTTGGAAACTTTTCATTGCCTTAAACTAAGCTAAGATAGCTATATCAATGTATATTATGTGCATTAGCATGACATCAGTGTGATGCATAAATGGTTGTATTTGTTTTTGCTATCAATTTGGTGTTTGGATATGTTAGGTTGCTGATTATGTATGCAAGGTTATTGGCATTTTGAACAAGTATACTTAATTGTAATTGTATTTTGATGTATACTAGGTTATTATCATTTTATGTCATAGTTTGAGTTATGCTTGCTTATCTCAAAACCTAAGCTAACAGGTTAGTCTTTCTAACCTTAGATACCAAAGATAAGGCAAGCTTGAATTTAGAAGCTGGATTGGGTCAATGAAAATGAATAGCTACATGACTAAGCATTGAGTCTTGGTTGTCGCATATAAAAGAAGATCTCTATTAATAGGCCTTGTTGGACATGAACCTCGGGCTCAAACTGACCTACTTAGGGTGTGGGGCGAGCTCTAATAGCTAGTTCGAAGATAACTTGGCCTCATCTCCTATGCTAAGGTAAAAGGACCCTTTCTCTCAAAACACTCGCATGCTTCTTTATAGTTTTGAATCCTTGATCACTTTTGCTAACTTAGGTATCAAATGGGCCACATTGAAATGCTCTTTAGTGCCTTCCATAGTTGCTTTTCTATCTTATATGTAGTTGTACAATAGAGCAAATAATTATAATTAATATATAGCATCGTATGTGGGAAATGCAACCTACTACCACAATATCTTAATTACTTTTCGTATTGATCTTTCCAGATCTGTTCTTGTTATGATCCCTTATCTCGATTTTTTTTTTTTTTTTTTTTGTTGAGATTTGAGTATATCTATTGACGATTTATGGACTGAGCATGGTTTCTTGGGTTTTTCTATCTAGAACTTTTCCGATTGACATCATCATTAAAAAGAATTCCTTGCAATGACAATACCATTTTCGATTAATGATTATTTGATGATGCACGAAGGAAAAAGCGGTTCTTTTTTCTTACCACCAATTATCCTGTATTGCCAAAAGTACTCAACTTTTGATATGGAGAGAGGAATCGCAAATGTTACCTATGGTAAGCTTTCAATTTTTTATTTTATTTTATTTTTTTTTCTCTCTTCCTGATCTTTCTTTGATCATTGCCACCTCAATCGCGCGGCAATGGCGGAGGACTTTACAAGGGATAGTTCCCGGTTGGATCGAGTAATGGTTGCTGGGGCTTGGAGTGCATGGCAATGATGATGGGAGAAGAAGAGTTTGATCTCCACTCGGAATCCGTCCATTGAATTTTAACGACTAGTAGCTCCATTAGCTATGGTATGCGAGAGAGGAACGCTATGCCCCGTTTAAGGTATTGTCGTATTACAATTGCTAGGCAGGAGCATCTTTCAATTCATACTCCCATCGACACAGTGCCATTACAAGGCCAGAAAGGGGTAACGACTGATATTGAAGGAAGAGCTCTTTAAGACTTCCACCGATCCGGGTAAAGCTGGGTCGTCCGCCACACCGGCGACCAGGCTCTTAACTTGCGCTTTCCGACCAAGTTGAGTCAGAAGGAACATTGAGCAGAACAAGGAATCGAGCAAGTTGAATCGCATACATTTTTCAACCAAACTCGAGCTTCCCAGGCACTTAAGTGCTTATCTGAGTTAGGAAAAGTCAAGAATAGCAAACAAAGTATCATGCGGAGCTGCCCATTACATGCCATTACAAAATGTCCATTACATGGCAGGCCGAGCTGTCCATTACATGGCAAGTCGAGTAGTTGCATAGTAGATTCAAGGACATACATGCCCAAGCACTAGTGCAAGCTCTTTACGAACTACAGTAGCTCCTTGAATGAGCAAATCCTTGTGCCCGAGCACATTTGTAGCAAAACTCGAGTGGAATCGAGCACCCACTGTGCCGATTGATTGGGTACGCGTGGGGTGCATATTAGGTAAGCATCTAGCCAAATTATAGTATAAATATAAACTTTGGGTTAGAGTTTTTAATCCTACTAGGAACAATGAATGTGAGCGAACTCTAGTTTATTAGCAATTTTTCCTACAATTCTCTAATTATCTAACTTTTATAGTTAAATGCATAATTGAATAATAAAATGAAGAACACAAATACTAAATAAAGATATAATAATAATAATAGAATCAAAATAAAGAAAAAGATAGAACTAATGACAAAATTAATTAAATTTAGAGAGATGCATAATCCTTAGTAAACATTAAGTTATGTACTACTTAATTCTAATGTGACTTTTCAATCTTAATTGCGATATTGGACCGTAGAGATTTTTAATATGAACTAAGCAAACTTGCTTTTCTAATTAATTCTTAATCCAAAGTATATTCTACTTGAATTGCTTATGTAGTAGAGTACCTTAGAGTTGCGTTACGACCTTGAATGTTATTATTAAGTTACCATAATTTGGAGAAACCAAACAACTAAACGTTTTAATTAATCAATTTCTTTTAGTTTTATTAGTCAATTGTACTATAGGGTCTTGCAAACTCTATAACAGACTCTTACTTTTATTCAATCACAAGTAAAATTGAACTAAAGAGCCATATAATATAATACAATTAGATCACAAATTGCAAAATCATAGATTGAAATAAAAGAATATTAATAAAAAATATTGTTACGCCCCGAAGTCATAGAGTCGCAACAGTCCTGCCGTGTAAACCATTCTATGATAGTAACTGGCCTCACAGTGCCTACCATAGACATAACTTATACAAGGCATCGATGACTTTTCGCTTTGAAGTAAACAGTCCGATTAACAATTAAACTACAATTATGATAAATAGTACAAATTTCTAATAACATGTACAATATTATATATATATATATCTACAGAGCTTTCTAGGAAGTTTTACATCACATAACAGTTTACTAGATTACAGAATAACTACCAGTCTTTCATTCTTAATTACATGGTCACTCTAGTTAAACACTATATTAAGTAACTTGATCCTCACACCTCTGGCTTCCAACAAACTAACCTCTAGGTAATTGTAGGGCGGCATAGTGCTTTGAGTGTTCAGAAATCAGAACCTACAAAAAGATCTGTAAGGGTATGAGCAACTACAGCTTAGTAAGTTGAATTGGAGACTCATGAATGCATATAAGCACAAACAGGGTTATCAAACAATTATTATCATGCAATGCAACAATCAAGTGTCATCACACAATGTAATTCAGTCCTTTGTGAAATCAGAGAAATTTCACTCGCTCCAATCCGGGTTGAGGAGTTCCATGTTATGCAGCAGCTCACAACCAAACCCAAGCTTATGCAATGTAGACCTCGCTCCTCCCGTGACTACCTTCGAACCATTGACTTCACCCTCGCCGCGACCTCCTCTCCTATCACTTAGTTCGACTAAGGATGAAGAAGGGACCATTTTGCAATCCTGCGCTATCCCTTTCGAAGGGGTCGGTATTTGGTTGGAGAATCCTATCATCCCCTAACGGGTTGCAATGCATGACATTATTTATTATTCGGGGTCAACTGATATTAAATTCCGTTTAGGGTGTTTAAACAATTTCATACCAATTCAATCAGTCACAAAATCACTCACAATATAAATTCAGCACGAATCCAGATACATCAAACACATGCGTAAACTACTTACAATCACAATCATATACAAGCCTAAGTCTCCGAGTACTACAAAACTAGTACTCTATTACAATAAGCAATAACCCAACTTACTTAGATTTGCTCGATCGCTTGATCCCTTAATCGCAAGCCAATTTTATCTCTGGATGTCCTATAATACAAATAGGTCTTTTTAGTACTTAAAATTTACGGTTTCATATTCTAAGTTATATTTTAATTCATTTTTGTCCGTATATGCCCATATGCCCATTACGTCCTAATGATTCGTATACTCTATTTTTGTGTTCAAATCCTAAATGAGGTTTTAAACTTTGATTTCTAAGCCTAAAATATGCTCGAATCCTAATGTAAAATTAATCACATTAAGCTCGAGTGTCCAAATATCCTATTGGGTTGTAATTTGGTATTCTAATCTATTTGGTACATGCTAATCCTAATCGCGGTATCGGAATTATTCCCGATGTGTAAAAATCTTACATTTTGAGACTTTTTCTTAAGATTAATTGTTATTTTCAGATTTATTATTTTTCTTATTTCTATTATAATATTATCTAAATAACTCTATTTTTTTAGATTTATTAATTTACAATATCACATATTACTAATTTCTTATATTATTTACCTAATTTCCCTAATTAACCATACTTAATACCTAAAGGCTAGGATTAGGATTCTACTTCAAAGATTAACATCCTTAAACATGTAATTAATACCCTAATCGGTAATTAACATCCTAATCACCTAATTAACCCTAAATCACCCAATTTTTCCATCATTATAAGGCTAAAAATTAACTTAAAAATTTCAAAAATTAATTTTAAGAAAATGGTTTCATAGCACTGTTCTACATCATATGAGCATCCTACATAAAATTTTGAACTCCAAACTATATCTCTAAGCATATTTATTTTCTGGTTTAGTCATGCTCAGTTTTAAGCGATTTGTTAGGGACCCTATAATTACAGATTTAATTAAACTAAATCACTATTTTTCCCTTAATCTACATACAATAAAACCTCAGAATAACAAGTTTCATAATTTTCTAGGCAAAATAACTAATTTTACAAAATTATTCAAAATCGGGTCATTGAAGAGACTAACCGATCCAAAACTTTCTGGCCATCCAAGCCTGGTCTAAGGTCGTCGGCCGGTCCAGGCGGTGGTTTTAGTGTAGGGTGGTGGTGGTGGTTCGGTCCCAGGTGGTAGTGAGTGGTTCGTTTGGTTTACTTGCCTAATCTGTACAGTTTTCTTTTTTTTATTTTTCTGAATTTTCTCTCGATTTTTTCAGTGTTTCGATTTTTCTCAGATCCTAAATTGACCAAATGACTTCTGGAATTTTTTTCCCCTATTTATAGACAATTATAGCAATTAATGTGCATTAATTTGACGAGATTTTGCCCATTTCTCTAAGTTTTTGGCTTTTAGGTTGTCCAAATTTGATTGGTTAATTTTTTTTTCTGGTTTGAAGCTGCCACGACCTGATCTTGGTTTAACTTATCATCCTCTGTTTTTTTTATAATTATTTTATAATTTTCTTTAATTATTTGCTTAATTTTTTGCCAATTTGAGTAATTACGCGTATTTTTATCTACACGTAAATACATGTGGTGTACACGTGAACATTCCTAATTATTATTTTGGTCATTCTAAAATTTTTAGTATACATATAATCTATCTCTAGTAATTTATCAGTTATTTCATTACACTTTTCGCATTTTCGGTAATTAATACCTATTATGCTTAAAATTTGAAAATTTTATAGTCTCCTATTTTATTACTTATTTTCTTAAATTTAAGTTTACGGGATCAATTTTACTAATATTCCTCTCAATAGTTTATAATTTGAGTTTGATCGGATCATTTAACCGATCGTCCTAAACCATAGGTTCTAAGTTCAATTCTACGGTTACTTGGCTTGGCTTTAGGGCTTACAAATATCAACAATCATATTAGAAGGTTCAATAATAATTTACTAAGAATAATAAAATCATGACATAATAAAAAAGAAGAAATAAAAGAAGAGAAACCTGTATTTTTACCCTACAAGCTCTTCTCCAAGGGGCTCTTTGTTCAACATAAACCTAAACATCTATTTATTGAGGCTAGACTTAAGTTTACAGAGAAAACTTATGAAGAATAGAAGATTCTCAAATCATAAAATCACTACACCCCAAGAATACAGCCATAGAGGTTAAGTGTGGTCTAGTACTTCATATAAAAACTCTTTAAATTCGATAGAATTCTTTAACAAGAAGTCTACGATCAAGATCATGGCCATGGTATATGCACGTGACCTTCTCTAGATTGTAATTCTTGCTCAAGTTTCTTTACTTTAATTCCTTGATCAGTGCACTCCTTCAATTAAGTTTCAAAACTTTATAAAAATTTTCAAAACTTCGTCAAAAGCTTTTAAAATCTCTATAAATGAAATATTAATAAATTAAGCTCCAAAACTCCATAAAAATTTTCAAAACTCCATCAAAAGTTTTCAAAATCCCTATGAATGAAATATAACAAAATTAAGCTCAAAATTACTATAAATCTAACTCAATTAATATATAAAATCATGCAAAGTGATCCCAAAATACGTATACTGATCATAAGAAAACAACGGACGGGACGAGGCCTCACACATCTGAGCACCTCTTAAAGCTAGACATAAGTTCCAGGTAGCGGATCCGGGCCACTTTCTTCTTTTCCTGAGCACCCTATCCCTGCACAAACCCATGCATCATCCAACGCAAGTAGCTGTCGTAACTTCAGTTGTGCACTCAAGTTAGCAGGACCGAGCTCATCAAGCTTTAACTCATCTTATTCAAGCTTAGTAGTCTGGATAGTCCAACATCCAAGCTCAGAGCAGCTACATGCCAAGCTGTTTATTGACAGCAACAACAGAGTAGTCGGGCTGCTCACTAACAAGGTCGCGCACCATGTGGAAACCAAGCTACAAACCAAGACTCGACTGAGCTATTCTCCATCGTAGCAAGTCCAGTTCTTCCCAGATCGGAGCGTTTGAATCAACCTTCAGACCAGCATGTCATGCTCGGAAATAGTAGCTACAGCTCCAAGTGTTAAACCAAGAAGAGCTGAACCTAAGCTCCAAGCTCGAACATGCATTTGAGCTCACTCACTAATAGGTCTAAGCAGGAGCAGCCTTGGAATAGACCACATTAGGAGCAGTAAAGAGTCAATCTTAAGCAATCCTAGATAGCTTCGCAATCGAATAGAGCAAAAGAAATTGCTATTAAATCAAGAACCGACCTGAACAATATGACCAGCAGCCACGCGAACTCCAACACCTTCCATTTCCTAAAGTTGTTGCTCTTCAGATTCTCTCGTGTAGAATAATTTTGGAAAATTGCACACATAAGCACATATGAGCATCATCTTTTAGCCATGCATGCTTCTACCGATGTAGAAGCTATTGAGGCCTAAACAAGTAGCCCCCTAACCTTACATTCAGGATGAAAGATAAAGGTGGAATAAATTTCACATGGACAATTGCAAATACTCATCTTGATTATGATACAATGAAAGCTATCTATAGTGAATATCGGATAGATAATGCTGATATAACTCTTCGTTATGATGCAACTACGGATGATCTTGTAGATGTAATAGAGGGTAGTCAAATTTATAGCTATGTTAATAAAATTGATCAAATTACTCTAGAAGAGCCGAAGATTTCAGATAAATTTCCACACTATTTTCCCATCAGTGCTCATTTGAAATGGAATCTTGATGCTCGTTGGAGAAAATGTGGGATTATCTAGAGCAATGTAAGTATTATTGTTGAGCTATGAAGGAACAATTCCTAGAAAATTCACATCTTCTATTTACTTGTTTTGGTTGCTCTACGTCAAGATTGTCCTTGTCAGTCAAATGTGCAGACGCCTGTCACGTCTGGTCGACATCATGAGATCCTGTCCAGCCTTGTGCAGAAAGCTATTGATTTTCTTATTAGTGGCTCCTCGAAGGGGTCCTTTGTATTTTTTGAGGCTTTACTATCTCTTATTGCTGCTTTGGTTTCATCATCAATAAGATGTTTTTGCCACGAGAGGAGCAAGATTTATTGTGTTGTAACCAAGGATGCAAGTATAAATGAGAGGCTTATTAGTTTCTTATCACCAGTTCACCTCAAGCTCGGTGTGGGTCTAATATAGGCCTTGGGAGCCTTCTCATGCGCTGATGAATTTAGTAAAATCTAATTCTTTCGAGAACTATATAGAAAATAGTTCCAATACAGAACCAATATCAAACATCCATATACTGGAGGAAAAAAAAAAAAGACTAACAAAGGATCTTCGATCAAAATTAAATAAAATCTCAAGCTAAGGGCAGTGAAATGGTAGGAATCAAATCCTAAGACTAATATGCAAAGCCCAAGAGGAAGCACTTCAAAATTCTACCATTCGAAACTTGGGCAACTGATGGGCTAACGAAGGATTTGACCATTCATTTAATTATTTTATACTATTTCTGTTGCAAAGAACCTGTTGTTGTATACAATTGTTGAAGTAAGTGAACAAGTACCGAAGAAAACTTGGAGCAATATAAGAGATGACATGGATCAACCTCCAAAAATATGTTGTTAATTAAGCTAGAGTATAAGGATTTCAGTGTTTACGGAGCTTTGGAGGCTATTTTTCGATCGTGCAAGGCTTAGAGGATGATTTGAGGTGCTTAGAGGCAGAATCAAAAGGAACCAAAGGTTCAAGGTCAAAAGCACAACCGTGATTCCTTTTTTGGTTTTTAGGAGGAGCACAGTCATAAAGCATGGACATAATCCTTGATGGTGTTTCTCATGGCGAAGCCATTTCTTTTTTTTTTTTTTTTATTTCTAGGTTATTTTGAGGATTTCTCTTGTTTATTTTATTACTATTATATCCTTAGCTAACCTTCGGCTATAGATAGTTGGTGCAAATATTATTAAATTCTTTAGCAATACCATTGCTCGACAGTTTTCTCCTAACACAGTTCTTTTCTGTTCTTTAGAATTGTAGTGAATGAACTCTTGGTTAAATTTATTGTGGGTAATATAAGGCCTTACAAAATTAGTAATTAGCATTTAGCGCTTAAATTTAGTATGGCCATGAGAATTATTCATTTGAGTAAAAATATAAGCTTACAACATGATAGGCCGAATTTAATACATAAAATTAAAGATAATCATGAAAGTTGTTTAATTAAACCCAAATTTTACAAATAAGAATAAGAAAATTCGTAAAAGTTAGCTCTACAAACACTGGTTAGGAAATTAAAATGATAAAAAATAATATAGCTAAAAAATTAATTATAAATATATAAGCTATTATTTATTGAAAACGTGAAAAATAAGTTTCAATAAATAACAAGCTTTTGAAGATAAATTATATGGATACTAAAAATTATAAAATGATATGAAATAATATTTAAGATTAACTATTTATGTCAAATGTATTATATATGTATAAATATGTACTTGCAATTACCTAAAAATATAATTATATATTATAATATACTAAGATATGCTAAATAAATAAAGAAAAATAGTAAATAAGTGAAAAAGAATATGTGGCAATTGGAATTGTTATGAATGAGGCATGGCAACTAGATAAGACAATACGGGAGGTTGTAACTTAGATTATGAGACCTAGAATTGTCGTAAAGATTGGGAATTTGACACGTATTGCTAAAATAAATCTAACCAACTCCTCTACCCTTACTTAAGTAAACCAATATCATGGAAACTCATTTTGGTTAGTTGTGAATCAGAGAAAAAATAAATGAGAGCTGGAAAAATCACAAGAGGAAATTTAGAAGAATTTTGGAAAGTTATAGTGTAAATTTAGATTGTTAGGATTCAAGGATCCCCGCACAATTTGGAAATGAAACACCTTCACACCTTGATGGGAACCAACTTGAATAGGGCTATTGATGACCCTGTAGCCATGTGGTCGAAAGTTGGTGCAACGGTGAGTGGGTTATTCTTCTTAAATTTTTATTACATTAATAAAAATACTAAATTATGCTAAAAAATTATAGAAAAATGTAATCTTAGGTTTATATATATATATATATATAGATTCTAAGAAAAAAAAAATTATTTTGTTGAAATTAAGTGGCTAAATGATTCATTCTTAACAAATGGCTATGTTTTGACAAGTTTTGCCTTTTATTTTCAGAAACCCAAATGAGGTAGTTCCAGCTTCCAAAATTTTCTATATACTACATATATCATCTAGTTTCATGTTAAGAAAATGTTTGACTAAAATTATTTGTCTTAGTTTTATTAAATTTTTAGTTATTTGGTAAGGGTTATATTAGCTTTTAATGAAGAATATCTTTTTTTTAAGGAAAATAGTTTAAGTTATGATTTTGGCTTGATGGGATTTTTATAAAATACAGTGTCAAGATGGATTTTGTGAATGTAGATGCATGCAGGGGATAGATGCAGGATTGAAAAATAGCGGGGCATCGTGAATATCATCGACATCACTAAATCCATTATTTTATTGTATGAAGGAAATTACAAATCTTAAAATGTCAAATTCGGAAAAGAAATCATTAAAATCTAACTTCTTGTTCTTTTCTGTTATAGAATTCATCTAAGATGGAATTTGTATAATTCTTTCAACAATTTTTCTTTTTATATAAATTAAAGACAATTGTCGAGAAATTCATCATCCATCTTATTTATTAGCCTTAATTAGTTATTATAATATATAATAAAATGTATAATGCATATAAGGTTACAGATAACACAATGTACAACACATTTTATGCATGATGCATTGCGAATCATACATAGTATCATATGTCGTGTGTCTGTGTGTGTAACTTTAATTATAATATAATTTTCTATATAAATTAAATCTAAAATATAATTAATATCTATATCGCATTTTATATAAGTTAGATGATATTTAATATTACTACTTATAAAATAGTTATGAGCAAAAGCAGACATATTATGCTATATATAATAAAGATTTGTAATCTAGTTCAAATGAGAGAGATGATGATGATGATGTTTGTGTTCATATGATGATGTGATAATAAAACATGGTATTTTATTGTCAAAAAAATTATAATATTTTATTGCGATTGTTGCTCTTGAAAATAATGTTTATGAGATTTGATACATGATAGTCTAAATTATGAATGCTATATATTATGTTCATAATTCATTGTTTTCTATAAATAGATAGAAAGCATTAAAAGAGTTTTTGCTTTTTCAATTTCCAATAAATTATAACATTCAGATGAAAATCCTAGAGTGGAATCACAACTCGAAGAACCTAAGTTATCCAAATCTCTACCAAACACTAATTTAGGTAGAGGATAAGCTCCATTGGTCATACATGTTAGACAACATAGAAACTTTTGTGGAATCTTTAGGGTAATGCCAAATTAAGACGCTAAAGAACCTAGTCGCAATATGGAGGAAGCTTACTTAAGGTATAAGGTAAGAAGGTGAAAGAAAAATAGAGAAAATCTTATATGCTTCCCTAACATGAGGTTCAAGCTAGCCATCTTGCTTAGATTACTTAGTGTAGTCCAAGGGTCTACCCCAAAGCTAAGTAACTTAGGAGAATGCCATGGATTGTGTTCGATTTACATATTTAGTAAAGGAGTTCTCTAAGGAGTAGAAGGCGATGGGGACATCACTAGTTTTGGTAGGGGGAGGAGTGGGGCGTGGTGGGGGAGGAGGGAGAGAATGTCTTAAGCTATTTTCCCATGTCCATTTTCTCTTTCGTATGTATGTATAGATATCTATTGTATGTAAAGCCTATGATCAAGGCTCACTCCACTCTTAATAATGTTCTAGAAGTTTCCGAATATATTGAACTTTAGTTAGTTGAGGTAGTTAGATTAAGGTAGGTAGGAATTTATAATAGTCATTTTGATCAAGTAGATCTAGATCGTCTACAAGCCCTACTATTTGACAGGCATGTAAATCAACTAAGAGTACTTTTTCAACGTTCTCAAGAATCAGCTAAACTAAGAATTTAATTTTACATTTAAAAACAATTTTAGTTTTCCAATTCAAAAGTTTATTAACGATAAAATTCAAACACAAGAACTACAAATCTTAAGTCACCTAAAACCCTAAACCTTAAGATAATTAAGGCCCTGTGATTCTAATTAATTAATTAAAATTTTAATTTGAACAATTTTATTCAATTTTAACAAATTTCATACTTTTATGAGAATTGAATCATAACTTACAGGTTAATTTAAGAATCAAACCCTAAAAGAATCATATACAAGACAATTCCCTTATTCCTAATGCATAAGCCTTATAGATATGGATAAGTGAGACAACCAATCACCTTAATCAACTTATTAATTGAGAGTTGAAATCAATTATCAACTAATAACCTATCAAAAGCTAGTGATAAGGCACTTTCTATATGTCATCATAACCTATACTACATATGGACAAGTTATTACGTTATTTTATGAATTTAATTTTCAAATAAGTGACAAGACAATACAATGCGTAAAAAGAAGCCCTTATGCCCAGTTGTAAGAAGTAGATTCGGAGAGGCTATGCCTTGTTAACTTTCAATCACTCAATTAAAGTATAAGGATTGCTATTGTTCTAACCAATGGACAGCTTTGTGTGCCTCATCTCTACATTAAAGTATACTTGAAAACGATGAAAATCAACTACAAGATTATAAAAATCGGATTTAAATTGAGAACATTATATGCGATTGAAGTTTTATATAAAAATTGAGAAAAATATGAAACTAAGTTAAAAAGTGTAAATTAAAGAATTTTAGGTTAGTCTTCTAATTTTATTTCAAACTCTTAACTTTATCATATTTGCATTGTTCAAGGTACTTGAGTAATGGAGAAGATTTACCCCCAAATTACTACAATTAATCTACCATAACTAAGTGAGTGATTTTCAATGACTTCATGCTTGATTTTGCTGGTAGTATAGTTGTACTTAAATGTGTATATTGAATTTGAATGCTTTGGGATACGAGAAATGCATGTGTATTGTATAATGGTTGAATGCCATGACTTGCTAATGAGATAATAATGGAAATTGTTATGATAATAGTAGGCATAGATTGTATGGAATGATACTCCTTAAACACAATGGAAATTTGACTAATTAAGTACCCGATTAAGAGAAATTAATGAGTCATGCATTTTTTATATTTGCATTATAACTATATCGATTGCTACTTCACACGAAAGATGAGAAGGGGCTCAAAGGAGCGAGGTCTCTTGCCGGGTTAGGCAAATGTGCCATTTTATATCATTGAGCCTCTATCCCGTGCCATCGGGCTTACCAAGTGCTAGGGAATGCTAATCGATAGCAAAGGGCCATATCTTGTGGCTTTCGCTTAGGACATGTGATTGCGAATTGCAAATTGCAGATTACAGATTATGGATTGCAGAGGCCACCATTCTACTAGACCTGGGAATTTTAACTTAACGTATGATATTTGAAAAAGAAAGAGTATTTTCCATATGAAAGTTTGTATATGTTATATTTATGGTTTTGATTTGATTTGAGCACAATAGTGCAATTGGCATAAAAACCCAGGTACTAGGATCCGGTTGATGGTTTGTGTCGATAAATTATCTCTAACCTTAACTATAAGGGGATGTAATTTTGAAATACATGTAGTTTCTAGGCCACTGCATGTATTGTTTGGCATTCTGATTGTACATCCATTCATATGTTGTGCATTTAAATAATATTGTCTATTTAGCATAAGAGAGGGATTTGCTCACTAAGCGTAAGCTTATACTGCGATAAATTTTTATTAATACAAGGCCACCTTTTTGTTCATCCGGGCCGCAAAATGCTCGAGATGAGTCTCGCACTGAGACGAGTCTCGCATCGAGACAAGGTATAGGTTCAAGATGAGAAGAGAGAACTTTTCATGTAAATAGTGAACTATAAATGTATTTACTTAGCTTAGTTTCTCTTATAGTTTTGATCATATTGTAATATTCTTTGTTGTAGAATTCAATAATCCCATACCTTAACTTTAGTATTCTTGAAATTAAATGTTAATTTTAGTTTTTCCACTTAATATTGCTTACCTATAGGCTTAATGGTGACATGGAATGGAAGGAGCCTTATGTGTCATATAGAAAGCCTATGATCAATGAGGGGTTGACCATAAATCTTTATGTGGTATACGGCAATCTACCACAACAATGATACTGTTGGGTCGTGATATCATCCACTAATGCATGCTTCTTGTATATAAGGGGATGACTCCTTATTTATAAATCATCTAGAAATACAAACTCTATCTTTACTGAGGTGACTTTCTCTCTCTCTAAGTGAATGTGATCTTATGGATTATGGACAAGAAAGCTAATAGCCCCTTTTTAGAGTGTCGAAGAGTCTAAGCATCATATGAGAGAGCTAACGAGAAACTCTACATGTGACAAGCGGGTAAGGGTGTGAAGGTTACTAGTTCAAATCTGTTGGGGTGCATTAGGGAGGGTAAGGGTAGGGGTGCGGTTAATTGACCTCTTAAAATTTTCGTTCTTTTTCTTTTTGCCAAGAAACACTAGGAAAATGATAGAAAAATTCTAGTAACCCAACTTTTGGAGACGAATTTTAACAAATCTTAAGTAATTTTTCTTAGATTTGATAAAATCATGACTAAATCATTATCAAAATTATCGAATTGTGATTTTCTAAAATCTACACAAACTTAAGCTTCATCCATGGTCATAAGAAAAATCTTTATTTGAGCTTTTAGTTAAATTTGAATTACAAAATCTATATGAACATGCTTAGGTAACATTAAGAACACACAATTTTCCATCCGTATATATACTTATACATAATGCTAAGCATTCTCTTTCTCCAACCTGACCGTACCTACTCTCTCTCTAACTAGTATACACTTTACGTGCTAGGCCAATGTGAACTAAGTACCATAATAAACTTACCATCACTCCAACAACCAAACCTAATCCCTTTTGTAAGCTACTATGACCCTTTGTTATGTCTACAACCAGAAGCCTAACGATCGTCGACTACCTTTTGAAACCTAAGTGATCATAGTTTCCTATCCAAAACTAACATCACCAATGTGTTCCTTACACCCAAAAACCCTAAATACATCATTTACTCCAACACGATAGACCTCTTGATCCTAATACCTAAACACCATCGCAACCACCTATTTCTAAAACACCACCAAATGGCCACCATAATTCAGGGCACACATATTAAACTAAGTTTCATCAAAGACTTAGAGAAGCTGCTGCACTTAGTTTTGGCTACGACCTAACCACGACTTGAATTGAACCCAACTTACAGGTAAGGTGGGTTAGGTTTGTTATTTATTTATTTCCTTTATTATTTTAGTTTAATAGTTTCTAGTTTTTACAATTCATTTTTAATAATTATCCACATTAACTTTGTTTGTTTTGGGAGTTGTAATAGCCTATAGTTTAATAGTTTCTAAATTTGATGAGAAGGATAAAACTATTACCACTCCCAAAACTATTGGTGTTAAAGTGTTGGGTTTAGACCCGTACAAGAGCCAGTTCTAAATTAGGAATTGACTTAGAACCGGCTCCGCCCGATTGCATACGAGCCTTAACTATTGGACAAACCACTAGGCCTTAAGGGTTTAAGTAGTTTAACCTTTGAGTATCACTTGAATCAACACGTTAACTCAATTTAGCCTACCTATACCATAAAAAAAAAAAAATCAAAATATCACACTCTTTATCTACCATCATCCTCTCTTAACACACTTCCCAATCGTACTTAGACTAAAGAAATAATATTTTATAACATATCATCACAAATTATAGTTAATATTTACGTTATAATTTATTTTTTTCCATTTGACATTATAATCCGATATTCGAATGGGAAACCTTCATCCTTTGCAACTTCTCTCACTTTACTTAACATTACTCGATATTTAAAAGTTAAAGTAATATCATGCTCACATAGCCTAAATCAATTATTTTGAAATGTAATAAAATTTGAATTGAAAATAATGATGAATCATTTATGCATCACTGCATGTAATGTATGCATAAAGTATTGCAATAATTTGGGGAAAATAGAAATATGAGAAAAGAAGAAAATTTATTTACATTAATTTATGAGAATGTAGGAAAAAAATTTTTTTAAAAAAAAACTAAGCAAATGGTTCAAGGGCTAGTGAACCAACCTGAGCCTATAGCCTCAAGTGTTAGGCTTGATTTAGCTTAGTACTAGCCCATGAATTAACAGTTTTAGGTAAGTTTCAAGTCAGTTCAGCCTGGTGCTCAAGTTTAGCTAGGTTTGAGATTAGGAGGAGGTAGAAGTTAGGATATCGAATGTTTTAAATGCTTGTGTTATAAGCATATAACTTTTAGTGCCTTAATCATAAGGTAATGGTGACTTATGATGATTATGTTGAAAGTGAGGATGAATAGGAAGGAAAGGCAGATGTTGAGGTTAAAGGTAATGAAGAGTTTGGAGAAGTAGGTTCTGATGCATTAAAGGGCCTAATGTTACCTTTAACTAGGGTAAGTAGGAAGATTTTGAACATAAATCCATCTCCTAAACAAGAAGAAAGGAAGAGTATTTTGTATGATAAATGTCTTGTTAATGGTATTGTGTACTCTTTCATAATAGATGGAGGAAGCTATATGAACGTGGTTACATTGGCAATGGTTGAGAAGTTAGAGCTTCTTACAACTAAACATCTTGCACTACACGAGTTTGAGTAGTTTAATGATAAGGGAGGAGTTTGGGTAGATAAGCAAGTTAAGCTTGCTATTGTGGTTCCATGGAAACATGAAGACGAAATTCTTCATGACATTATATCTATGATTATGTTACATATCTGGCTAGGAAGGCTTTGGCTTTATGATAAACATGTGCTACATGATGGGTTTCATAACATTTACTCATTTAAGAAAAATGGGAAAAAGATTTGTTTGAAACCCATGAGGCTTATAGAGGTTAGAAATGCTCTTAAAGCTATGAATGTTAGGAAAGGGAATTTGTTGATGAGACCATAACATCAATGGTATGAGGGAAACTGGGCTGGTGAGCTTAGGTAGAATATGTTGTGGAGTGCTGAAGGTGACATTACTTTCAAAATTAGTAATGAAAGACTATGGGAATTGTTAGTTTAGAGGGGTTATGTAGAGTGTTTGTTTATGGCTTAGAAGATAAAGGTTATCACTAAGCTAAGAATGCTTTAACATTTTCACTCAACAATTTTTGAGTTTATTCATTGCAAGTACCATCACTTGGTTTTTCCTTAGAGCCTAGGAAATCAAGCTTCTCAAGATTTGAGAATAAATCTTTAAGAGGCTTTGGGAAATGGTGGGGATCGACTTCTTAAAGCATGCTTTAATCATGCTAGAACATAGGATTTCAATGTTTAAAGAGTTTTGGAGGCTATATTTTGATCATGTAAGGCTTTGAGATTAATTTAAGGTGCTTAAAGGAAGAATTAAAAGGGAAGAAAGGTTCATGGTTTGAAGTGCAACTGTAGTTCTTGACCATGATTGCTTTATTGGTTTCTAAAAGAAGCACGGTCATGAAGCATGGCCATGACCCTTGACGTTATTTCTCATAGTGAAGTTGTTTTTATTTTTGTTTTAATTTTTAGGTTATTTTGAGGATTTCTTTTACTTAATTTATTACCATTATGTCCTTAGTTAAAACTAGGTTGTAAATAGTTGGTGTAAACATTATTATTCAGTTCTTTGGTAATGTCATTACTTGAGAGTTTTCTCTAAGCACTCTTCTTATCAATTCTATAGAATTGTAGTAAACAAACATTTGTTTGAATCTATTATATTTAATATTAGTAGATTTAACCAAATTTGATTAATTTTTCTAATATTGTGTGTCATATCAATATTAGAGAATCAATTAACCATTCATCTTATTTATACATAATATTAAGTGAGGTGAGTACAGTTCAATTCTTGTTGGTGAGTTATATCCTTCAAGAAGTCATCCATATATTTAGATTTCCCATTCCTAAATCATAAAAACCTATGAAAATCCCACCTTTATTGTTTTACCCCTCAAAGTCATCAATGGAACCAAACTTTTAAGCAAGGTACATTGTAGGATTGTTATATGACTAGTAATTTGGGATTTGTCTCACATTAAGAGAATTATGCAAAACTACATTTTCAAAGTTCACCATTTGGATGCCAACTCATATACTCTTTAAATGCTAGATGAGGACTAACCCCCATACAATCGATTGCCATCTTACCATTAGAATTTCTATAGCCATATTATCTATAAAAATTTGAACATTAGTTTAAGGCTTAGCATTTGAACAATATTATCTCTACGGTTTAGGTGACATTACAAAATATAACCATTTTTTCATTACTCTCTTATTTCTTTAAGACATTTAATTAACTTTTCTTTAATTAAAATTTTCCCCTTAATGGGAGGCATCATAAGAGTCTTACTTATATTATAGACATTATAAATTGAATATTACATTTCTGAGTTTGCTCTCAAGATACTTATTGATGGTGAAAATTGGATTGAAGGGATTTTAGATACTTGTTGACTAAAGACTTTGCAAAATAAAAGCATATTAGGCTATGGGGGTATCGAGCCAACTCTGGTGTAGTGACTTTGATTCTTCAGTTAAGTACTTGTGGGTGAGAAAATGGAGAGAATAAGAGCAAGTAAAATGTAAGTGGCCAAAAGAGAGTTTACAATAGTTTGCCGAGCTATATTTATAGTTGTAGTTTGCCAATTGCTTCTTATCTATTGCCTCCAAAATATATACGTATGAGAATTTAAATTAAGAGCGCATTGATTTTCTATAACGTAGGTAGCTTAATGACGGCTAGTAGGTAGTTATCCATATAAGTGCTCATAACCGTATGCGCCCTTGTTCAAATTTGAGCACCTTATGTTTAACTAAGTCTAATGCAACTCTACACCACTTAGCTAAGCTAATAAAGGCTAATTTTACCTACCTCCACACATTCATATGTGTTCTAACCTCATCAACTTTCAAAGCTATTCAACACTTAAGGGTTGGGCTATAAAGTTAATAGGGGAGGTAGGATGTGAGGTCCAAGAAGCCTAATGTAAAGGAGTACGTCAGTTATTTATTGCTCAAGGTCAGTTTGAGGCTTAGGTACCTTAGAGAAAAATCTCTATCAACATTTTCCCCGTGAATCTCCTTGATGGTATCATCAAGAGGAGGAAAAGTATTTCATCAAGACGATCTTCTACTATGAATTCTTAGTGTAGCACAAAAGAGTTTCTAGACATCCAATCTTTCTTATATCTAAGCTAATTATTCCAATTTTATCTATGAGGTCTTGGTATTTTATCTTGAAGCCGATATGTGTGCTGCTTGGCTTATTAGAGAAGTTTTGTGTCAAATCAGTGACATTTCACATTTCGTCTATTAGAAAACATGAAATTGTGTCATACTCAACGTATACCCTCGATAATGCAATTCAACCATAGCCGTGCGATTCTTTCTAAGCCAATGTGATTCAATGGTCAAGAATTGTTCGTAACTATATTTCACATGGATCTCAAAATTTACACTCAAACTTCCTGCTCCTATTATTCCCTTAACTTCATTCTTTTTTTCGTTCTTCTCTTTTGGCAATCTCCATCTTTGATTACTTTTAATTAGCAACTTCTTTACTTTAACAATTTCTTTCTTCTCCTTTGTCTAAATCCTTAACTCTTCTTTTCCATTTCAGTTATTCCATTGAGGTAATCATGTCTTGTACATAATTTGATGACTAAACCTATGCCTAGCAACAAAGCCAAGAATTTGCCACCATACATAGAGTAAGCAATTCACTACCATATAAAGAAGCCACTAGTATGGCAAACATAGACAATGACTGCCCTTAGGATTTATCAAGAGTCGCTGGGTTAGTTAAGACTAATGCACTTAAGGCTTAGAGGATTAGAAAACTTCCTTTCAATGAATATCTACTAGATGACAAGGGTAGCTCTGTAACTATTCCACTGTACTTAAGCATAGAATATGATATAAGCCTTAATGAGGTTGTAAGCATGATGGATGAAAAAGAATTCAGCACATTGAAGCTCAACTTTTGAATTGCCCCTAAAGTTGGATGGTTGAAAGGCTTCAACCATATGAGCGCATCACTACATTAGATAACCACAAATTCGCTCTTTTTAAGATATACTTTGAGGTTAATTAGAGGTATCCTTTTTCCCTTTTTGAGATATATTTTCTTACATATCACCATATATGCCCTTCCATGATGACAAAAAACTCATATAGATTAATGGTTGCTTTTGAGTATATTTGCGAAGAATTAGAAGTAAGGGCTACCGTGACCTTGTTCCGTTACTTCTTTACTATTATGGATGTAATGGGTGATTTTACATTTGCATTTGACCTCGTAGAAATATTTTGATAGGATTAGAATCCTCTATTTATCACTTGAAATAGAAATTGGTTATGGTTAGGTCTAAAACCAACCTAAACTTTCCTATGATCTTGAGCCATCCCATTAGATAAACTGTTACGAACTGAAGACGGTATTGTCATGGTAGATGCCATATACCATATGAAGAACTCCTGATTAACTATCCTTTCAAATCATGAACTTTTCACACAATATACAAGGCTCTACAACTACTAGCTTCCCAAGAACATATAGATCCATATGATATCATCACATAAGCATATTTATATAAAATTTAAAATACAAAGTTTACAATAAGTAGTAATTTGGTACTTCTAGGTTTATATTACTAATAAAACAATAGTACATAAGTAAAAGTTTGCATAGTCGGCTCTCTCATCACACCAAATGGCCTACTCTTGCCCAATTCCCTAAGCTAACCTATGGAATTTCTCAGCCAGCCTTAACAAATAAGCTATCTTGTAACAAAAGTCTAAGAGAGTATAAGCCTAAGCTTAGTGAGCAAAACCCTCAGCTATACTACAAGCAAGTTATAAATACATTATATTCACATATATGAATGAATGGACAAATAGAATGCCAAACAATACGTATAGTTAACTAGTCAATATACGCAACTCAGATTTAATGCCCTCTAAAGTCAAGGTTATACATGGCACTAATCAGATCTGGGTACTATACTAGAATTTACTTTACTACGAAACTCCACATTCCATACTTAAATCAAACAAGTCCTTTATTTTCATAAAAGCAAATTCTAGTATAATCGTGAATGAGCCCTCACGGTCCATACTTACCCCTAATCAGATGCTTCTAGACATGACCCTTAGCCAAGATGTTATTGCCTCTAATGCCTAGTATTCCCACAGGCCAAGGTAATGTCATTTATATGAGTACACCCTATAGAACTAATAAATTTATAATAACAACCCCTGAATGGCCTCTCTCTACCTCTATGTGATTAACAGCCGGAATTATATCTATATAATACATGTTGAAGCATGTACTAGTTTCTTCTTATAAGCTTAATATAGTTAAGTCCAATTATGATGTGATCATCCAAAAGTACACACAATCATTGTCTATACTACCATGCAACAAACAAAATATTATTCATACTTAAGGTAAATTCACAACTCAACACATTATAACATACACAAGCATTACCCGACCCCATACAACAATCAATTAACAATATCATTTAAATCCACTATCTGTAATCACATACAAGCATGGAATCAAAGGGTAAGTACTCACTCGACCATGATAACTCACTTTATTCATAGTAATCAATCGAGAGATCCTTGCCCGCATCGAGATCACCTGATCATTTCGATATAATAATGATAGTAAGCAATTGCATTAACTAGTAATTCTAAATATCTCTTTACCTAATTCTACTTAGATTACTATCAATTTCTATTCGATTAGACTTTATCACTAATCGTATATAACTTTTTCATTCTATTTCTGATATTTATGAATTTATAGTCGTTTTCTATCGTTTTCGAACGTACATTCATATGGTGATGTCTGTTTTGGACATTAAAACCCGTGTTTTACAATATAGACTAAATTTATTGAAATTCTAACTATTGAAGCTTAATTATTCCTATTAGCTAGTTTTATGTTTTATTTTAGTAGTTACTAGTTTCATTAATCATTAATTCTTACACTTAAATGATCTTATCGTTTATTATTTTTAAGGTTTATGTAATTGCTTATATCATCATTTGATTACACCATTGCTTACATCATTATTTAATTATGTCTTACTTACATCATCACCCATTACATATGTACTCTTATCTATATGTATGCATACACTTTGTACATATGTTATATTTATACTTATACTTCTAACATACTAATATGTATACTTATGTACTTATACATATACTAGTACATACACCATATACAGATACGGTGACATACATATTTTTATGCATATTTTCGTATACCTAAAGTTTCCTCTTAAGAAAGCTTTACAAATTTCATATTTTTGTACTTTAAGTGTATATTTAGCATGTTATATGTATGTATAGTTAGTATATACCTCATTTTAGGTTATGTACATAATGGATACTTATTTACAAAGGTTTTCCTACATATATTTACCAAGTGTACTCTTATATACACATACTTAAGCATACGTACACATATTCTTCTTCCATTTACTAAAGCTATCCTGCACTTCTAAGTATAAAAATTGGAACTTTATTCCTTCAACAGCATATATGTACATAACACATAAACTTTCTACACTAACCTAACATATACATCTAACTATTAAATAAGTTGGAACAATACATAATAACATACCTTTTTCTTCTTGAAATATGGATGTAAATTTTGAAATTTGAGAAAGGGTAAAAGAGAAAGGGAATCACAGTTTTGGTGAGGAAGAAAAGGATTGTATTGTTTTATGCTTTAAAAGTAAAAACAAGTAAGGTCCTAAGTGAGGAAAGGAGTGGACAGCAACAAGGAAATAAAAGGGAGGAAAAATCTAAAAGAAAAGAAATCAATAGAAAGGAAGAGAAGATTCTAGTTGATAATGACACATATGTTAACTTAGTCAACCTTTGACTTGGTTAACATTTCACAATTACATGTAATCCAAGTGTACATAAGTATCAACTAAACTCTTAACTCTATATAATACTAACCTAGTTATATAATTAAAAGATAAATGTGATCTATAATACAATATCTTAGTTTCTAAAGAATTACTTTAATATTATATGTATTTATGAATGATTGAAAGTTATTTTTAATCTTTTATCAATGATTTGGTATAATATTAAGGTTATATTATCAATTACGGTTTAAGGTAAATTATGCTGAATACTCTTAAACTTATAGTTTTAGGGTTTTTATCACTTTCAGATGAAATCTTTAATGTTTACATATATTTAAGGTAGAAAAATTTTATATGCGATTGATTAGTTATTTTAAGGTTTTCACTTTTACTAGCCTTGTCAACTCCTAAAAATATCTAATACACTTAAGTCTACTTCAGATGTTAGGTCGAGAAACTTAAAGGTTTACATAAATAAATATAAAAAACCTACTTCTTAATGACTAAAAGCTTATAATACCATCGTGAAAGCCTATAACAATAATTGGTTCCTCTAGGATGTTAACACCATAATAGATAAATATTCTTATGGTGCTCCTATCTTCCCTAAGGACAAGCTAAAGGCTCTCAAGGGAATTAGTGTTACTTGGGGTGAAGATATCGAGGGTACTAATGTAGGCACTGCCATAGAGCAAGGTATAGTCCATTTGAGGTCTTACCTTGCTTAGTGAGGCTTGTAAGAGGAAGGACCTTCTTATCTGTTTCAAAAGTTGAGTTGCCTTCCTTGCTTGTGCTCCATATGGTGTTTGTAAGTCATTTTATTTATGTTTTGATACTTAACCTAATCATTCAATCTTCTTTTGCATATATACCATTGAAAGACCACACCTTGAGGGATCTCTTTGCTTGGTTAAAGGTTGACAATGCAAGGAAAAAGGATGGAGATGTTAAGAAAGCTCCAATGAAGCCGTCTACCACCAATACTATAAGTACCAAGAAGATGCAGGTGTTGATGGTTGATTTTTGTCCCGATGTGCAAACATCTGTAAAATAAGAAAACGGCTACGGAGGGTGTTAGAGGGTATTCTAGCGTGGTCATTCTAATGCCTAAGTCAGCCTTGTTGTGATGAGAGTAAGCTTGTCACATAATAAGAAGAGTAAGAGAAAATGGAAGAGAACCCCTTACCTAGGAGTCTTGCCTGGTATTTATAGTAAGTCAATAGAAATTGTGCTACGCTTCGATTATTAGGCTGGGCTTAAATATTAGGCTAACTAATATAATCCTATGTAATAATTATTAGAAAATGCCTATCAACACTTTCACCCTACTCTCTGTGGTGAAAAAAAAAAAAAAGAGAGAGAGAGAGAGAGAGAGTATTTAAAGAGGTTGATTTTGTGGGATTTCTGGAAAGGTTTGTAATCTAAGCTTAAAAAGGCCAGAGTGCTTGAAGAGGTAAGTGCCTAAAGAAGCTAGAGTGCTTACGCCTAAAGAGGTTGAAGCGCCTAAAGAAGAAAGAGCTTAAAGAGGCTGGAACACTTGAAGAGATTGGAACGGTTGAATAAGCGATAGCCTGATGAGGCTGAAGCGCCTAAAGAAGAAAGAGCTTGAAGAGGCTGGAACACTTAAAGAAGCGATAGCTTGATGAGGCTAAAGTGCCTAAAGAGGCGAGGGAGCATGCAAGTCATCTAGATTGGGCTTAACCTATGCTAAGTAAAGCCATAAAATAGGCTAGTTGGCCTCTAGTCCATTAAAGTATAGGACTTTAGCTTACTTATTTATTGTATATCAAAATTCATAATTTTAGCAAAAGTCCGTACTGAAATAATTTTACATCTATTTTAACTAAGAAAAATATTATAAAATTATAAATTCTTAAAATCGTATACTTAACTTATGATTTTAATAACCATGTATGAGCTGCATTAGTTTTCTTTTCTTTTCTTTTTTTCTCCTTAAATTTTAGTCATGCCATTAGGATGACAAAGTTAGTTCATTTGAATGGCACCATCATTCTTTTGTTCTCTTTTCATTTTTCCACTACCATCTAAATGGCATTAGGTTGTTGGTCAAATGGCAAGTCATATTTTGTAGGGGTATTGGGAGGGAACAAAGCTACCATTTGAATGACGTACACTAACCATTTTAATGACATTCCATCACCTATAAAAAAAATACACAATAATTAGCTTAATTAACTACTAATTTTGACTCTTTTATAGACTTAGTGCACTTAATCTATTAGGTGAGCATTTTATCATTTTTAATGAACTTTTATAATCACATTAAAAATACATAAAAGTGTAGTCCTTAAAATAGGAATAATGTGCAATTTTACATATTATCATCATGTAGTCCTTAAAATAGGAATAATGTGTAATTTTACATATTATCATAATCTAAGTACATTAATTATTCAATTCCAAGTGACTGAGCAAACATATTCAAAAAAATCTAATTATGCACATATGCTGCTATGCATGGTTAATTAAAGATAGGTGATTCTTGCTAATCTTTGCATGACATATATCAAGCATATTATAAATACATATATATAATTATCATTTCTACATATTTTAATATCCCTAAATAGAAGTGACATAACTTTAATTATCGAGGGCCTTTTGGTAGAGCAGCTTAGATTTCATTAAAATTCTAAGGTTAAGCATACTTTAAGAGGAGCGATGGATGAGCCTATGGGAAGCAACTACGCCAGTGGACAAAACTGATAGAATCACTATAAGTTATATTGGAATAGCTAACTTGCTAAAAGAAAATGAGCTAAGTATCACAGTATAGGGACACCTCTTAAGCCTATAACGGTGCATCTTTAGAATCCTCCCTACCCAGTGGTGGTCATAGACCTGTATAATAAAATTACTAAGGATTCCAATTCCAAGATAGATTGTGATACTCCTTAAATAGAATGTGATGGAACTATAGTCATTGCGATACCTTTTGTGGCGTAGTAGCCTGCAGTTTATTAAAACTCTAAGGTTAAGCATGCTTAGGAGAGCGATGGAGACCTCTTAGGAAGCAATTGCATAAAACCAAAGGATAAAATTGTATGGAGTTTGACACCAAAGTGGACAATATTTCTATTTGAGGAGCTCCAATTAGATCATTACAAGATTGTAATACCCCATAAATAAAAAGAGATGAAACTCTAATAATTGAGGCACCTTTTGGTATAGCAACCTAAAGCCATAAAAAATCTAAGGTCAAACTTACTCAAAGAGGAGTAATGAATAACCTCATTGAAAGTAGCTACACCAAGTGATAAAATTGTATAGCATTTAATGCAAAAGCAGGTTATACATTAGTGGAAGGAGTTTTGATTGACTCGTTACAAGATGGGATGAGAGTAGTTCACAAATAAGAAGGTAAAGTCCTTACTTGGTGTAGACTTAGATTTGTGTAATGAAATTAATGAGGATGTTAGTTTTATAAGAAGGTTAGATTGCAATATTTCTTAAATAAAAGGTGATGAAACTCTAATCATCGATATACCTTTTGGTGCAACGACTTAAAGTTCGTTGGGACTTCAAAGTTAAGCTTACTTAAGGAGAGAAAGATGGGTGACCTCTTAGGAAACAATTAACTAAGGGATAAAAATATATAGCTTGTCATGTTAAAGTGAACAATATTTCATTAGGAGGAGCTCCAATCTTGTTATTATGGGTCAAGTCACTACACATACAATGTCACTTTTCATAAATAATCAATTATTAAGTAGCCATAGTGTCTAAACAAGGTAATGTGTATAAGACCATCTAGGATTTCCGTTAGTGATTAAGATAGCAAACAAAAGTAAAACTCTTAATATAAATTTATTGAAGCATCCTATCTATGGGAGCTATTAGTAGTCATGTATGTAAAGCCCTAACTAGTGGCAGTTATAATATTCATGTGAAATTTTAAGATCAATGATAAATTGGTTATATATGTTATTATCAATGATAGTAAGTTGTAACAAAAAGATTCGTGATTATATAATTTTTTATTGTTGGGTATGTTGACAATGAGTAATGGGGGTAGGGAAAAAAAAAGACTACTTTAAAGATGGTGGTGCTAAGAAATGTTTAAAGAATGCATAATACTCCATATCTAAGTGATGTCTATTTCTCAACTTTTTATGATAATACAAGGTGTAAATATTTAATTCATCAAACTTACCACATAGAAAAGGTCAAGTAAGTATTTGTATGATTGAAGCCAAGATATAATTCCACGATATTAATACATGATTCTCACTCTTCTATCTCTAGATAATTAAGTAATGTTCCTACCAAATAAGGCTTAAACAAGTAAATTATTGCAATAAAGATAAGGTAACTTAGTAGAATGTGAAAGCTGAGGCCATCAATATATCATGACTTGAAGACATAATTTATAAAAATTAGATGGAAAAAAATTAACAAACATCAAATTGCAAATTATACAAAGGTCTATCAAAATGTATTTGAAGTATTACAAGTTTCTCTTAATTTCTTTGAGTCTAGTAGTCTGTTAAGATTATGGTCTTAGCACATTGTTGCCTTTTATAATTGGCGAATGTTATCTATTAATTTGCAATGTCTTTTGTAGGTAATGATAGAAATTCATTATTTTTTCTTAAACCATGTATGACTCTTTCATTGCATCATCACAACCATATGAACTTTGATTCAATTTGTCTAATGAAGGTTAAATTTTGTTGGGTTCTCTCTTAACAAATTTTTATGATAACCAAAAGGATTAAAATGGATCTAACAAGTATAATAAGTGTAAAAGACAATTTAGAGTGAAATTAGTTTGAGAAATAAAATGAAGTTTGCAAACTACTTGGTCAGAATGTAAGTTAGAAAGTATATCGATAGAAGAATAGAATTGTTCTAAAAGAGTTCAAAATGTTGATCAGGAAGTAGTCCTAAGTAGATGTAATCAAATTCTTAAAAGCTTAGGATCCTTAATTAAATTTAGATTAATTAATTAGGAGAATTATTTAAAGAAAACCTAGCTCCACTTTTATTGAGTGTATTAAGGAAATACACTCAATTCCATTCTAGTAAGTTGGTTCAAGTCTATAAGGATTTTAGGGATGATTTATATTTATTTGAATTTTTCCTTAGAGCATTTTAAAACCAGATTTAAAGAGTTAAATTGAATAATTATGTGAAAAACTATTATGAAAGATTCTTAAACTGATAAGGAAGCAAAGCTTCTAGAAATTACAAGTGAGCTTGTTTAAACCTTTTAAAGGGATCAGCAACCATATGGTAAGAGAACTAAAATTCGAAGTATAGATAGGTTAAGAGTAGATTGATATATAGTCGACTTGGTAATAAGGAAGCATGAGTTCTTGTGATGTAGTTGATTAACAACTTTGGATAAAATGAGATATATCAAGAAGTTTAAATCCTAAAATTAGATAAGAGAGATTATTTTTCAAATTCAAAAAGGATTTAAGCTGTAGAATTTTTTTCAAATGCAGCATGTTAATAAGGGTAGATTATTTTTTTTTAAAATAAATCTGTTACAATCAAAATTCAAGAAGGACTTGAGTAATTTCAAAGAAGATAAATATTCAAAGACATTTTGTTTTGGATTATTGTACTTATTTAGATTTTAAGGAGAATTTTTTAAAGGATGCTTATTTTTTCTTAAGAAGGATATGTTTCTATATTTTTATGATGAGCATAGTCTAGGAGGATTGTTATTTTTGAAAAATTCAAGGGAGGATAAACTTAAATTCATTCTAGCTAGATAAGATCAAATATATTCAAGCTTATCCAAAACAGAAGATTTTTAGTTTTCAAATTTTGAATCTCAAAGGATTCTTTAAGCTCTTGGATTAGATATTATAAGCTACAATAGTCAAAAAGGGGATCAAGCCATGTATGAATTGTATTAGGAGATAACAACATTTCATTAAAAAATTCCACAAAATAAAAAAAAAAAAAGCCTACTTTCTTGGGATTTTTCTTCAATAGAAAAAGAAGATAAGGTTGAGAAGATTTTTTTCAAGAAAAACAAGGGAATTGATCATTTCTAGCTACTATTCCAATGAACAACATAATAAAATATGAGCTACAGAAAAAGAGAGACACACACACTCAGAATAGAATACTTTACTATATATCATATATAAGTGAAGATTGTTAGAAACTTAGTCAAAATTGTGCTAAATAGAATTTTCACTCAATTGTTTTTGTATTTAAGTGAACGTTTTAGAGATATTCTTTCGTTTTATCTCATTCTTTTATAATCACTGTTGAGAAACTGTAATTGAGTGAGTGTGAAGTTTAAGGAGTTTTCTACAGGCTTATGTTTAGCTTAAGGTGAAGCTACTAAGAAAAGGCAAAGAGTGATTATTATTCTTGTAACCTTAGGTTTTCATTTTTTATTATTGAAAAATTGGACTAGTAGAACGGTACTGATGAGGAAGATTAGGTCACAAACAATAAAGCTAGAAAAGAGCAATAAGCATAAAGTCGAAACTCTCTATATCACTTGCTTGATTTTCTCTCTCTCTCCCCTATTTATTTCTTGGACTTTGTGTTATTATTTTTGTGATTAAAAGTTAACAATCAATATACTATTACTTACGCCATACTAAGTTATTAAGAGTGGTCTTTATAATTAGACAAAGCGTCAGTTTTTTAAAGATATCAATTCACCTGCCCATACCCCTGCCCCCTCTTGATATCTTACATAGGACCAACAATTGGTATTAGACCTAGCTCTAATATCATATGAAGTCAAGACCAATGGCAAAAAGTAGTGGTTCATTGACTATTTAACCTAGCAAGGCTCCATTATTTGATGGTATTAACTTCCCTAAATAAAATTTTCAAGATGTAGACATACATAAAGGCTACTAATTACCAAGTTTAGGGGATCATTTCAAATAGAGATGTCAAAGTCTCAAAAACTCCTCTTACATTAGATGAAAAAAGAAAAGTTAAATTGAACTCAAAGGCTAAGAACTTTCTTCTCTCAACTATTACACCTTTTGAGTTATATTTAATTTCATCTCGTAGAATAGCTAAGGATATCTGGGACATACAAGTGCAAACTTATGAAGGGACGAACACTATTAAGGAAACACGGATTAATTCCTTAATGCAACACTATGAAACATTCCAGATCCTTCTTGATGAATAGATTAAGGATTCTTTTAGTTACTTTGCTGCTATAATTAACAAGTTGTCATCTCTTGGGAAGAAGATGATTTATGTAAATCTTGTTAGGAAAATGCTAAATATCCTTCCTAAGGCTTAGAATGCAAGGAAGACAGCTATTAAGAAAGGATGTAACATGAAAAAGCTTAGTCTAAGTCAGTTACGCAACAAATTAATGGCTTATGAAACTAACTTCCCCAATACAGAAAGTATATTAGAAGATTTAAAGAACAAGTATATAACCTTCAAAGCCAAGGATGCAGAAATTGATTCAAAAAGTGATATGTCTTCTAGAGATGAGGAAGAAGATGTGTCAATATTAGCAAGGAGATTTAACCAATTACTCAAAAAGAGAGGTAAGAAAACTTATAATAATAATAAAAAAAAAGGTTTTCTAGTAAGAGTAATGCAAGAAAAGGATTTAAAGAGAAAGAAGAGAAGAAAGTGAAAGAAAAGAAAGAGTTCATGTGTTATGAATGCAAGAAGCTTGGATATATCAAGTATGAATGTCTAGTGTTGATCAAGAAAATGGACAAATATAAGAAAAAATGCAAATCATTGATGGCAACATGGAGTAACTTAGATGAGCTATAAATTGAGGAAGAAAGTACATAAGATGAGATTGAAGAGGTAAACTTATATTTAATGGCACTTTCCAAGATAAGCTCTAAATCTAACAGTAACTCTAATGATGAAATTCCTAATGATATATGTGCTAAGATAAGTAAATTTCTTAAAGCCCTTTCAAAAGCTAATGACAAGATTATAAAAGTTGATAATGGAAATAAGCTATTAAATGAAAAAAAGGCTGTACTCATTCAAACGAACAAACTCTTAACATATGAAAATAACATCTTGAAAAATGATTTTGAAGGTTTGCGTATTGCAAGGGAATCCTTAATAAACAAAAATCTGATCTTAAAAGAAGAAATAAAAAGCTTGAAAATTTATCTAATTCAATTCAAAATACATTTAAAAAGTTTGATTAGAATGATAAAAAAACTTGAGATGTTCATTTCTTATCAACATGTTGATCAATCTAAAACTAGTCTAGGCTTTGAAAATGGTGAATCATCATGTGTTAAAAGGGAGATAATATTTATAAGACCTAGAGAAGCAATTAATAAAGAAACAATTTATAATAAGAAAAAAAAAAGTAAGGCTATTTTGTAGGTCTAAAAGTTTAGCAGAAACTTTCCTGATCAGAAACAGAAAGTATCCACCCATAAATGGATACTTCAACAACTCAAACAGAAAGTATGTTAGAAAGTATCATAAGTTAAAGAAGTAAGGTGAGTAATAGGTGCAAGATTGAAAAACCCTATGCTTACTTCTTTTGTAACAAGCTAGGACATATTGAAAAATATTATTTTTATACAAATTCTAAGCTCAGCAATCATCAAGTGAAAAACCAAAATATGAGCTTTAATTTTAATGAACGCAAGCTTTACTAGGTTCGTAAACAAAGTTGATTAGTCTATGATTTATGTAAAAACACGAAGCCAAATTGAAAGGAACTTCATACCTCGATAGTGGTTGTTCGAGGTACATGACAAGTGATGCTTTGTTCACAAGTTTAGTTTGGAAAGAAGATGGCTATGTAAAATTTAGCAATAATGATAGAGGTAAGATAGTTGCAACATGTACGATTGGTATTCCTCCCCATACAATTGAAAATGTATCTCTAGTAAAAAGATTAAAACACGACTTGTTAACTCTAAGCCGACATTGTGATAAAAGATACAAGATAACTTTTGCACATAACAGATGCATTAGCTATGATGAAAATGGAGTTAAGCCTTTTGAAGGTTTTAGGAAGAAAAATATCTATCTTATTAAACTTACAGAAGTTATTTTAGAAAGATATTTTCTATCTATACCTGATAATATTTCTCTATGGCATCAGAAATTAGGAAATGTAAATTTCTCTTAGCTAGAAATTGTCTAAAAAGAACCTAATAAATGGTTTACCAAAGCTAAATATTCAAGATGATCTTCGATGTGCTGTTTATATGAAAAATAAAATGAGTTTTATTTCTTACAAGAGTAAGAATGTTATATCTACAAAAAGACCTTTAGAATTATTACATATGGATTTGTTTGGTTCAACTCAAACCTTCAGTTTAGGAAGAAACAAATACAGGTTAGTAATTGTTCATGATTTCTTGAGGTTAACTTGGGTTCTATTTTTACAACACGAGAAATGCTTTTAAAAGTTTTAATGTTTTTGCGAAACAAGTTCAAAATGAGAAAAGGGTTTTCTATAATCAGTATAAGAGCCGATCATGGAAAAATGTATGAAAATTCATATTTCATAATGTTTTTTGTGAAAATAACGACATCATTTATAATTTTTCTATGCCATACACTCCACAATAAAATGGAGTGGTAAAGCATAAAAATAGAACTATTTAAGAAATGATGAGGACCTTATTAAATGAAAGTGGTGTAGTTGAGTGTCTTTAAGCTAAAGCCGTATCTACGACATGTTATATCATTAATCATGTCTATATAAGGCCCTTAGCAAATAAAATCTCATATGAAATCTTTGAAGGCAGGAAACCTACAGTCTCATACTTTCACGTATTTGGTTATAAGTGTTTTATGAAGAAAATAGGTAAAATTTTAGGAAATTTTGAAGATCATGTTGTGAGGAAATTTTTCTTGGATATTCCTTAAATTCAAAAGCCTTCCAGGTATATAATAAAGTAACCAAAGTGGTTGAAGAATCCATTAATATCACATTTATTGATGAAACAAGTAAGGAAGATTCTAACAATGAAGCTCCCTTGATTTCTAAGAAAGAAGGTAGGTTAGAACCTAAATTAGAACCTATGTTAGAAAGTGCTTCTAGAAATATTACTGTGCCTAATATTGCTAGTAAACTAAAAAGTGACTCAGATGGTTCGATAAAGATTTACACCAGATCTAATGTTACTAGTAAGTCAAAACCACAATTAGAAAATCACTTAGAAAGTAGGTCAAAATGTTTTGATTGTTCATACACACCTCTCTTTACTTTGAGATTTAAGCCATATCATCGTGCAAAACAAATAATTGGTAATATTCACTCTAGTGTTAAAACAAGATCTAGTCTTTAGATTATAAAAAATCATTTTGCAATACTTTATGAAATAGAACCTAGTTCCATGGAAGAAGCATTAAATGATAATAACTAAATCAATGTCATGCAAAACAAACTTAACTAATTTCAAAGAAATCAAGTCTGGAGTTTAGTACTAAGACATAAGGATAAATCTATAATTAGTACTAAGTAGGTATTTAAGAATAAGTTAAATGAAAATGGTAAAATTGTAAGGAATAAAGCTAGGTTAGTTACTAAAGGATATTCATAGGAGGAAGCAATAGATTTTGATTAAATGTATGCACCTATTACAAGGATAGAAGCTATAAAATTGTTGCTTACATTTGTTAGTTTCAAAAATTTTATGTTGTTCCAAATGGATGTGAAAAGTGCCTTCTTAGATGGATATATAAAAGAAGAAGTATATGTAGAATAACCCCAGGATTTAAAGATCCATTTAAGTCGAATTATGCTTATAAACTCAAGAAAGCATTATATGGTTTAAGACAAGCACCTCGTGCTTCGTATAAAAGGTTAAATGAATTTCTGATAAAAAATGGCTTTCAAAAAGGTAAGGTAGATACAACTTTATTTTTGAAACATTATGATCTTAATATCTTAGTGATCGCCTCTAATTAAAGCTATTGAGTCTTAAGATTTTATAAACCTATATCATATTCTTAACTCGGTTCAATAGGCAAGTGTACCTATTATTTACTAGTATGTATAAGTATAGAATCATCTCCACTAAAAACATATACAAGCATTAGAACTAATTGATCTTCATATTATCTAACAACCTAATTTATTAAGTGATTAAGTATTAAAATGTCTAATTTACTAACTAAACTACACTAATCCACAAACAACATTCTACTGACAAAATGACTACAAAAACTATTAACAATACTACACTAAACATGCGGACTTACTTTACCGCCTAACATGATATCACTAATAAACTCTTATCCTAATGTTTGTTATTTGCAGGGAATCACTACCTTGTAATCGTTCTTCTCAGAATTACTTACTTTTAATCCTAATTATTTATTAAAATCTCTTATGAATTAACAGTCAATTAGAATCACATTTAACATTATAATGACTTATCAATTTGTCTCAGGATGCAACAACTTTATTAATAATATCTCTACTATCAGAAGTAAGTTGTTCCAACAAATTTGGTCTTTTTTAATAGAATTGTCTCTTGACATCTTCTATCGAAATCTATCATAAGTTAGTGTCATGTACTGTACTGTACTGAAATTCATTAAGTTCAATTCATTGGAAATAACAAAATCCCGAAATTACTAATTTGTGCACTTGTTCATGCTAAGTCAATGTAGCAAGTCTTAAATTACTATTCATAATAATGAAATGATAACACAAATTAACAAAACTCATAACTAATAAAAAAATAAAACATTAGATTAATAGAAGAGTAAAACCCCTTTTTGATTTCATTATAGAAATCTTACAATGCATGAATAATCAATTCCCATCGACTCTCTCGAGTAATTTCGAGAAAGGTATAGGTTACAAGTAGAAAATTATGCTGGGAATGTAAGAATACAATTGATACAACTTTAGTTTATAGATGTGTTTGTCGTTTAGAATTAGAGCAAAAGGTCTTAGGTTTCTAACACAAATAATCTAATGTTCTCTTTTTTGTTGTCATGTCGTATCTGAAAATGATAAGCGTATTTATATTTTTCTCATCAAAAGGTCAAAAATACACTAATCCAAGACACTCCCTAATGTTTAGACTCGTTAAATGCAACCCCTAGTGTTTAGACTCATTAAATGCATTGATTTGTATCAAAAAGTTAAAGAGGAATAATCATATATACTCCCATCACACCCGTGACTTAACGTATGATAGTCTCAAACAAGAATAATCTCCACCTATTACAGCCATGATATTTGACATGAACGCCTTATAAAAAATCTATTTATCTCCTTACACCCGTAATAGAGGGAGTAATAGTCCTCCTAATATACAATTACAGGTGTAATGAACAGGTAGATCATAATATTTCCCTTGGTCACGCTTGGGATAGAGGACGTGATAGGCGCTAGACACTTAATTCCACTTTTATCACACTCGTAATTGAATGCATATTGGTTTTGCTTTAGAATTATTCCTTCATCACAAGCGTGATTGCTCCAAATCTCCTTGTTCTTGTATAATTTTATCTCCTCTTCACTTTGTGTTGAATAAATATCATCTATTTACTCTTGAATCATATGAAATTGATATATTACATAATTAAGTATCAAGAACTTGAGAAATAAACATAATTATGACCAATTTATTGGTAAATAAGCCTATAAAGTGTAGAGTAAATTATGCATATCACTTAGTTATGCAAATATATGTGGATGACATGGTATTTGGTTCTACTAATGAAAGTTATTATCAAGAATTTTCTAAGCTTATGCAAGTATAATTTGAATGTCACTTATAGAAGAACTAAATTTCTTCTTAGGACTTCAAATCAAGCAAACAAGCAATGGCATATTTGCCCATTAGGAAAAATATACGAAACAAAATTTGAAGTTTTGTTTTGAAAACTCTAAAGTATCTTCAATGCCAATGAGTACATCAACTAGGTTAGACTTAAAGTGTAATGGTAAGAAAGTAAAAGAGAGACTATATAATAGTTTAATTAGCTCTTTGTTATATCTTATTGCTTCTCATCTTGATATTATTTAAGATATGTATTTGTACAAGATTTTCAAGTGATCCAAAGGAAGCACACTTATCTGCTATAAAGAAAATTTTTAAATACATCTACAATACTGCAAATTTAGGAATCTAGTATCCTAAGAATTAAAATTTTGATTTAATTAGATACTCAAATACTAATTATGTAGGTACAAAGTGGACCGAAAAAATACTTCTAGCATATGTCAGCTTTTAGAAGATAAATTAGTCTCTTGGTCATCTAAGAAACAAAATTATATCACTCTTTCTACAATAGAAGCACAGTATGTTTCCATCATTAACTATTGTGCACAAATTTTATGGTTAAAATAACAGTTGTTTAATTATGGTCTATCATATAAAAATATATCTATTAAGTGTAATAATACAAGTGCCTTCAACTTAACAAAAAATTCAGTTCATCATTTGAGATCAAAGCACATCGCAATAAGATATCATTTTATAAGAGATCATGTGAACAATGGAGATGTCATGATAGAATTTTTGCTAACTAATAACCAATTAGCAAATATTTTTACAAAACCCCTAGAAAAAATTCATTTTCAATATATTAGAAATGAGATAAACGCATGTAATCCTTTTTATTAATAAATAAATAAATCATAATTATTTTATACAAAAAAAAAGGGAGGGAGAAATTATGTAAAGATTAAAAATATAATAAAGTACATAAAATAATCTATTAAAGTTAAATTACAAATTAACTCTTGTAAAATAATTAAATAATAAAAATAGTTTTATTTCTCCCCTATAGTTATTTCTTCTTGTATCTTTTTAAGCATGCAGTTATGAGAATGACCTTTTTTAATCATGTTCCTTGTCAATAACCTACATTCTCACTTATGTAGCTAGGTTAGTTAGTGTCACATCCAATTACAATTATAGACTCTGGGTGTTCTCCTTCTTGTTTCGCGGTCTTCTATTGTCTTTAAATTTTTTTTGTTCTTTCATCTTCATAACAACACCCAAGGTCTTCTTGACTCTTAGTAAAACCCCTGAAATCCACAAAGATTATCATGGTTCTTATTGCTCAAGCTTCTAAGTCCAATGAAAGTACTCACAACATCAATCCTGATCACACTCTAAACCCTAACGAATAAGATTCCATCATTGATACTCAAACCAAAACCCTAATAAGGAATCCCCTGATAATGTAGATCAAGAGAGTAGCAGCTATGAAAGAATAGCTACAATGACTGAAGAATCAAAAGAAATTGAAACCCCTAGTGAGGAAAAAGAAAAGAGGACTTCACAAAGAAAGAAATTTGTGAGCAAAGCGACCAAAAGCTTCAATTTTGAAGTTTCCCTTAAGAAAACCAAGAAGAGCTCTACTCATGGCCAAAAGAGAAAAAAAATCAGAAGTTCTTGACAAAGATTAGAAAAAAGAGTTAGAAAGTAGTCCGAAAAATCAAGAGTAAGCTTATAAATCAAATTATTTTGATTTTCCTTATTTTTCAAGAAATGGTTTATGTTATGATAAGATGGTTAAGTTTATAGGATTTAAGAAAATTTATGATATGAATGAGATAGTAAATGGAGAGATGGTGGTTAAGTTTTACAAAAAATTGAAATTTAATGAGAAGGAAGTTGTTAGGCCTAAAATTCGTGGAAAGAGGGTTGAAATTACAAGGAAAGATTTAGTAGAGTGTTTTGATTTGAAGGATGTGAAAGATGATAGTGAATTGGTTAATATGTCTAAAAAGGAGCTTTTTAATATGTTGAATGATGCAATTTCGGTTAGTGATGGAAGGAATATCTTTGTATTTGATTTTGATTTAATAGTAAGATTGTTGCACAAGTTGATTATAAGTTGTACATTGCACAAAAAAGGCTGTACTATCTGCTAAGTATGCAATAATAATGTTAGTTGTAAAATTGAAAAAGAATATTAATATTACTGGTGAAATCCTGAGGCATATGAAGAGAAATAGAGATAGCAAGCTGTATATAGCAATTTGGATGAAGTTGCTTAAGTTCAAGGGGACAGAAGTGCCAAAAGACTTTAAGATGCTTATTTTAAGTAAGAAAATTAGTGAAATGGTGTTCAAGCACGTAGGCATTTTTGTAAGGGATAAGCTATTGGGTTACTAAGGATCTAGCCTAATAGAAAGAGAACTTTGGATTTCAGTACATATGGGATTGAGGGGGTAGGATGTAGTTTGTAGGCTAAGATTTAATGACTTTAAATTATCAAAATGTCTAGATAAGGACCTTAAAGGAAAGGAAAAGAAACCTATCAAGACTGAGAAGAAACAGAAGAGGTAATATGTGCCTATGATAGGGGAACACCTCAATATTGGAAAAAAGATGACCAAGACAGTATCATAATCTAAGTCAAAAAGTGACTTCAAACCTGTAGAAGTAGACAAAGGACAAACTTCTATTGACCCTCTTGGCTTAAATAAATTGGATGATGAAAAGCTAATTGCCAAGATTGTAGATGAAAGGCTAGGTAGTAAAAAATCTCAAGAACCTAACTCAACACTTGTATAAAAAGACCCTTCTCCAAACTTGAACATTCAACCTTTTAATACCCTTCATAATGAATCACCAATTCACCATTCTCCACCAACTGTCCAAACGCCTCCTACAACACAACTTAGTGTTGATGTTGTTTATCCTACTACTTCTAAGTAGATTTCTGAATCAGCTCAAGTTTCTTCACTTGATTTGGTACCATATGCACTAAGGTTATCACTTCTCTCATCCATCCTAATAATACATCCTCCTACTATATCTGCGCCCTCTTCATTAGTAACATAGGAAAGTCTATCCGCCAAAACTAAGAGAACCAAAATTATAGCTCACAAGAAGACCAAGTCAAAGAAAAAGTAGTCTTTCATTTTTCTTTTTTTCTTTTTACTCTAACGTGTTAGTTCATTTTGTGTTTTAGTTAGGTTTGTGACCAAGTCTATCGAGTCATGTTTGTTTCTTTTTAATCAATTTGGTGTCATGTTAGTTTAGTCCAGTCTAGTTTTTTTTTTTTTTTGTCATGTTTGGTTTTGTCATAGAGAATGTCTATCCTTTATTTTCAAGTTAATGATGTAATCTATTGATGAAGTTTGATTTAATACAGATTAGTGTTTCCTTCTACTTGTTTTAGTATCAATTTATGTATCTTTTATCCTCTTTTATATCCCATATCTAAGAGGAGAAATATGAGTAGAAGATGATAACAAAAAGGGGAGTAATTAGGAAAACAAAAACATTATCGTTCTTAAAAAGAATCTAAAGAAACTAAAATAAAGTGTTAAGGAAAGTATATAAAATCTAAGTAATCTGAAAAAAAAAAAAAGGAAAACTGACTTAAATCTATTGGTAAACAATTGTTAAAATTAGTAGATCTTGCTCTAGAACTACAGTTTTATTCTTAAATTATGATAAATGTTTTTGTTTTTATAAAAGGTGTTCTATTATCATAAAAAATGGGGAGAATGTTGAGTTCTCTCTTAACAAATTTAGTTGATAACAAAAAGAATTAAAATGGATCTAACAAGTATAATAAGTGTATAGAAGAATTTAGATTAAAATCAATCTAAGGAAGAAAATGAAGTTTGTAAATTGCTTGGTTAGACTGTATGTTAGAATATAGTTCAGAAAGTATATCGGTAGCAAAACAAAACTATTGTGATAAAGTTCAAAATGTTGATCAGAAAGTAGTCCTAAACAAATGTGGTCAAATGTTTAAGAGCTCGAGATCCTTGATCAAATTCAAATTAATTAACTAGGACAATTATTTAAAGAAGAACTAGATATACTTTTATTGAGTATATTTTCCTAATTTGGTTTAAGTCTATAGGGATCTTAAGGAGGACTTATATTTATCTGAATTTTTCCTTAAAGCATTCTAAAACCATATTTGAAGAGTCAAATTCAATACTTATGTGCAAAATTATCTTAGAAAATTCTTAAATTGACAAGAAAGCAAAGCTTCTAGAAATTCTAAGCAAGCATGTTTAAATATTTTAAAGGGATCAACAACCATATGGCAAGAAGACTAAAATTTAAAGTATAGAAGGGTCAGGAGTAGATTGATACATAGTAAACTTATTAATATAGAAGTGTAAGTTCTTGCGATATAGTTAATTGACAACTTTGGATAAAATGAGATATATTAGAAAGTTTAAATCATATGATTAGATAAGGGAGATTGTTTTTCAAATGCAGCATGTTGACAAGGGTAGTTCAATTTTTTTTTCAAAATAAATTTGTTACAATCGAAATTTAAGGACTTAAGCAATTTCAATGAAGATAAATATTTAGAGATATTTAGTTTATATTATTGTACATGTGCAATTTTTTTCTAAAAAAGGATATGTTTCCATATTTTTATGATGACCATAGTCTATGATGAGGAGGATTATTATTTTCGAAAAATTCAAGGGGGATGAAGTTAGATCCATTCTAACTAGATAAGATCAAATATATTCAAGCTTATCCAAAATGGAAGAATTTTAGTTTTTAAATTTTGAATCTTAATAGATTCTTTAAGCTCTTTGATCAAATATTACAAGCTACAATAGTAAAAAGGGGAGATTAAGCCTTAAGTGATTTATATAAGGAGATAACAACATCTAATTCAAAAATTCCAAATGATTAAAAATCCTACTTTTTTGGGATTTTTTTCTAATAGAAAATGAAGACAAGGTTGTTGAAGATTTTTTTCAAGAAAAATAATGGAACTAAGCATTTCTAGTTATTATTCTAGAGAATAACACAATATAATTTGAGTTATATAAGAAGAGAGATACATACGCTTGGAATAGTATACTTTGCTATCTATCGTATATAAGTGTAGACTATTAGAAACTGTGTCAAAAACTGTACTAAACAAAATTTTCACTAAATTGTTTTTGTATTTGACCATTGTTATAAAGTGATTCTTTCTATTGTTTTATAATCATTGTTGAGAAACTGTAATTGAGTGAGTGTGAGGTTTAAAGAGTTCTCTATTGGCCAGTATTTAACTTAGGGTAAAACTACTAAGATAGTGTAAAGAGTAACAGTTATTTGTAACCTTAGGTTTTCATTTTTTATTATTAAAGAATTAAACTAATGAAACAGCACTATTAAAGAAGACGGAGTTCCTAGTAGTAAAGTTGGAAGAAAGTTGTCAATACAAGGTTCGAAGCTCTTTAAATCACTTACCTAATTTTCTCTCTCCTATTTATTTTCTACACTTTATTATTTATGTTATTATTTTTATACCTATAAGTTAACAATTAATATACTATTACTCATACCATACTAAGTGCTTCCCTCTTGATATCTTACATAGGATCTATAAATCCGATTAGTTTTAGAAACATTTCATATAGCTAGCTACTTGTAATTACACTCTTAGGATGGATAAAAGGGTATTAAAACATATATGCACATTAAAACTTCTTATTTGTCATAACATACAAATGTAAAGGATCACAACAAGGGCTTGTAGCTCAATTGGCATGGGCATTATTCTCTGTTAAGGATGAATTAGGTTTGAATCCCTTCTTCTTTAGTTGTATAATATATACCTGGCAAAAAAATAAAAAATATACACAATGACAACATTCATAAACACATATCATTGGAAGGTTATATTCATAGAGTAATAATCGATTAAGCATTAATAAGAATAATTGATCCAATATTTTAATCAAAATTTCATAATTTTAGATAAAAAAGAAAATTCAATGAAATAGCTACATTAATTTTGTAAACAACATTAACCAAATTTCATGAGCATAATCCTTGGAAACATTTCATCACTATCAATCTACATAATCCCTATTAAGGATTGTATGTATGTATGTATATACATACGTTTTTTCTTTTCAATTCTCATCCTACTTTAACCTATCATTCTTACTTCCTTACTACTCATATATACTATTCTTTAGTATTAATGCAATGAATAATAAACCAAATATCCTTTAAAAGTCTTTTATTTTAATTTTTTTCAAAAGCACTCATCTACATCGCTAAAGATTTCCATGACTAATAATTTCATCCTTCTATCCTAAGTAAGACAATCCCTTGCCTTACTTTAGCCTTGAGCTCCAAAATAAATTGTTTTATTTAATCAAATACTGATAGATTAGGATTTTCAAATAATCTACATCTTCCTTCTTTAAATTGTAGGCATAAATAGAATTTTCAATCAAATTTATCTTTAGTCCAAAAAGTTTGAATGATAGCATAAACACCATAAAGTAGCATATCATGCTTGCGTTGCCATTAAAATCATCAATTTGAAAACTTGATGGAAACCATTATTAATATAAAAGGGTAGGAATCAAGCCTATTTATAATTATATACCAATATGAAACAATCTTCTTTGAAAAAAAAAATGGGGTAAGGTTATATTGGTTTATTAAGGGATATGGCTAATCTTTCATGAATAAATTCACCACAATTAACTAGTTTATGTTTACTCAACTTGATATGACTTACAAATCAAGCAAACTAATATTTACTGTAACTATACAAATCAATAAAAATAGGATTGAAGTTAAACTCACTGGTGTATTAAAAGGCTTACTAATTTCTTTAATGAAAATAAACTCTTATAATAACATTGAGGGTTAGAATAAGGGCAAACTTGTAATGAAATAAAAGTAAGCATGAGACTTAAAACTACATCACTATGTTGTTGGCATACTCTTAGGCACCATTTCTATAGTGCAATGAGGTTTTTTATGATTAAAGGCCTCCTTGTATTATACGAACTATTTAAAGATACTAGGTAGATAGGGGCTTGCTAATCAAATAGAAACTTGATGCATTTGTCATCAAAAGCTCTTAAACTATCATTTAAATGGTAATGATGAGCCGTTTGAAAGACACGGCTAAATTTTGTAAATCTTGATTCGTTTCCAGCTACTTTATTAAGGCTAACTTGTTACCATCTCCTTGTGATCCCATGGCTAAACATATGACATTTAAATTATCTAGAGTTTTAGTATAACAAAACACATATCGTAGTAGAAATTAACAATCTCGATATTAAAACTACTAAAAAACTTTACAAGTTAAATAATTTATTTCCCTATCATTACCTCTAGTGATAGGTCTAATAGGTAAATAACTCCCATTATTAGCTTGGATTTATCTTCAAACCTACTATCTTCTTCTTCATGAACATATGATGGTAAGTTAGATGTACTAAAGGTCATTGATACTTCAAAACTCTTTAGAAGCTCTAACTTATAGGTATTGTCATTAATCAACTTTGAAATCTTGAATAGTTAATTGGCTCTTGTCTTTAGATAATATGCTTTGAAACTTGGAAGTCTCTCTTTCCTAAAATGTAGCTAAACTAAGTCCTTTGGTTAAAAGACTGCCTTTTCTCCGACTCTCTTATCTTGCTCCTTATACCTTTTTGTCTGCTTAGTCAATTGCTTATAAACCTTCTAACAGATCTTTTGAGCTTCTTCAACCTTATCAATCTTAGTCATTCTACCTCTTTTGATATAAGATATGGCAATAACTCCATAAGCATAGTAAGGTTTTATCCACATACCATCTGAAAAGTAGGCATACTAGTAGTACTATAAATTGATAAGTTATATGCATGTTTTAATATTAGAAGACATAAATCCTTATCTTAAAATGCTTGCAAATTATAACCTTAAGCAATATTTTCAATATCTTGTTGACTACCTTAATTTGACCAATTGTCTATTGACAACAAGATGTACTAAAAAGTAGTTAGCTCTTATTCGCTTCCATAAAGTCTTTTAAAAGAAATTAAAAAACTTTATATCTCAATCTAAAATAATACTATAAAGCATTCCATGAAACAAAATAATTTCATGCAAGTAAAGGTTAGTGATAAAAATAACATAATTAGTCACAAGATAAGGTATGAAGTAGGATATCTTAGAGAACTTATCAACTACAACCATTGTGGCAAGTCTTTCTCTCTACAAATACTAAGCAAGCTTAAAATAAGATATATGTTTAGATCAAAACCATGGACATGATAAAATAAGCAAAGACACATACAACACATGAGACTCCCTTTTACTGTTAGCGCTTGTACACACATATTTCCAACACCTTATTTATATCACCTCATATTAGGATAATCTAAATGCTCCTTAAGGATCTCCTTAGTATTGCACTTACACACACATATAAGAACAATAGGGTAAAATAAAGTATATTTAAAAATGACAGTGATGATTTTGGTTATTCATACAAGGGTATTTATACTCAACTACATTATGGAAAACCTACAAGAAAAGGGAATTATGAAAAGAGGTAATCTACGCAAAAAGGAAAATACTAGGTTGTACGTTACATATGGAGGGATAAAATGGGAAAAAGACAAAGGGATATCCTTAAATTATAGAACAAATTGTACAAGGTACGAAAAAGTAATTAGATACATGTTACTAGATGCTTGGTTGCAATGTGGTGCCTTACAATGGCTTATATACATCTTGGGAACAAGTCAACAATTATCTAAATAGGTTGGTGTCAAGCATAATAAGCTTAAAAATAGGTTGGGCGAACTAAGAGTTAGATTGGCTGAGCTATTGAAGAGCTTGGGTTGGTTTATATCTTCAACTAATAGTAGTGTAAAGGGTTTAGCATAGCTCAAGAAGAAGATCAGGTCGACTTGACGTAGGATAAACAACTCTTTTCGACTTGGGTAGAGAGTAATGATCCAATGTGCCATATTTTCAAGTCCCTTAGCATGGTTACAAATGTGCCATATTTTCAAGTCCTTTAGCGTGGTTACAAGTGATGGATCCTCGAAATTGATTCTTATCAACTGATAGGTGCCATATCACATAAGATCTCATTCTTACATCTACCATCAATAATTCTCAAGACTTATGCCTATTTGGCAACATTCATAATTCCTTTATCATTCAATTAAATGCAATTGTTATTGATACAAATGTGTTCTTATCTATTACCTAAGACATCCTCCATCCATTACAATACCATACACATAACTCTACAACATGTGTGAAAAAAATTCTCTCTTTGCTTTTCTTCCATAAACCATTCAATACTCAATGTACACTCAATACCATGGGCATTACTCTCTTCCTCTCCCCTTAACTCCTCAGCCTCAAATGTCTCCATCACCTCTATAATATGCTTGTCCAATCCTTCATCCTCTTCCTTACTTAACCTTTGATTAAGGCATATTATCCTTCATTCCATTACATGTTGGTTAAAATTTTTAGAAGTGATATGTTAATAATCTATGTTTGTAAAACATTTTTGCTTGTTACTTAACTTTAAGCATATTTATGAGGAAACGAACCTCAATTTTCTTAGCTTTTCCTTAAATCTCCCCATATCCCTCTAATCTCCATCCTCAAAACCTACTTCTTCTATCATTCTTCCTCTCATTTTCATTCCTATATCTACGTAGATCGCCTAATTTAGAAAAGTGTAACAAGTGTGTTAAAAATATTTCTTCTCCTCTATCTCTCTGCCCTAAGTACTAGCTAAATAACATGATTAAGTGAATTAGGAAGTTGTAACTTTACAACATTAAAATTTTCAAATTTTTGCCTAGTATTGAAGCATGCAATAGTTTTCTCATTATGCTTATTTACTTCCAAGTGAATCATGATATCTCTAAGTCCTTTACATAATACTTCATACTCATACCTCTTACCTTAACAATGATTACATTCATAAGAACATTATACATTAGTAATACTTAAGTATAAATAGCTTAGGCAACAATTAAATAATTGCTCACTAAATATCAACTTCATCTTCATCTACTCTCCATTAGGTTTATACATTTTTCCACCATAAAGTAATGTAGCTAGTGGATTTCAGAATTGCTAGTCACACTTTGTTACACTCACTATACTCATAGCACTCAACACCCATTCTACATTATGCTCTTAGTCAAGATAATCATGTGATGAACTTTAATCCCTAAAAAGCAAAATTTTCATCTTAATAGTATTAACACCTTACAACCATCGATCTTATTCACCAACTAGCTCATTATGAAATTTATCATCTCTATCCTTTTCTAGTTTCTCGGCTTCTCTTTGTATTCAAATTCCAATGCTACCATGTGTATAAAATTTTATTTCCAACTTAAAGACTGAACTCATATATAGTATAATGAGATTTTTTTTTTATATTTTTGTTGTAAATATTGAGTTAATTTGATGAAATGTACATATAACAAGTCAATTGCATGAATAAAAGAAAAAGAATCAAAATTAGGGTTCAAATGGCTCAAATTTTATTTATATGATTTTATTTATGCCATATTCATATTATTTTTATGTGATTATTTATATTTGTAAAAGAAAAATGCATGAATTGGAAAATGTACACATCGTTGTTAAAATTGTGAGTAAAAAATACGTTTATATTAGTTTATGATTTTATAATATTTTTATTAATTAAAATGAATGTAAAATCATTTATATATAAACTTTTAGTGAAGTTATGAACTTTCATATATAATTCTATAACTTTACAATTTTATCGATTTTGTACATTCAAATGAATAATAGAATCACGATTTTGATAATCATAAATGTATGTACAATCTTTTACAAGTGCAAAAATATACATGAAAAGGGATCTTAAAATGAACTAAAAAGCCTTACTTTAGTCCAAAATGAAGTAATGTCCAAGCATATTTTCATTTTCAATACATAGACCAACTAGAGAATATAGTCGAGAGACCTTAGTTCACCTTTTCTATTTATTCTTCTCTACTCTTAAGGTTTTCATTTGTATTTTTTTTTTCTTAAATACTCCCTTTCACTACTAATTAGAATAAGACATGTGCATGCGACTTTTCCTTCTTGATGTGTAAGTTGGAGAATTTATAATGTACCTAATGTAATTTCTCATATTATTTATGAATAGGAAGAGACGTATACTTTAAAAGTAATTTTCTATTTTTCTTTCATTAGTTTGGTTCCTTAATATTCCTTTATGGTAGATTAGCTAAGGTGTTTTAATAGTAGTAATTGCCGGTTTAAACATAATTTTTTATTCCTAAAGTGCTCAAAGGCACAAATATCATGAGGATTTCATTAGAGCTTTAGATTTGAATTCCTTAAACCCGTTTTCTATGTCCTTTCTTATCCTTGGCTCATCACTTATGAATCCGTGCTCTTTTTATGTTTTATTTGTTGAAATCATACATTAGGTATTATGTAGTATGTTTGTGATTATTTTGATATATTTGTGATGGAAGTGGTTGTAATTTACATAATAAATACACATATATGAAAATCTAAACATTTCTATTTATTGCTCATATAGTTGTGATCAATTACCATTGTTATGTGAATTAGGGTTTTAAATACTTATAGAGGATTTGGTGATTTAAAAGAACATGAATTAGTTTTATGTATTTAAAATCCTTCATGGGAGAATGCCATTTAGGTAAAACTCTAGAAATCACTTACATAATATGGTTATAGTTGTAGTTTAAGTCATAGGAATGTGCTCAAGCTACAAATTTAACGAATTCAACTTAATTAATAAATTCAATATAAGCAATATATTACTTACTAGATAATTAAAGATAAAAAAAACCTTTGTAATATTGTTTATGCTATAATTAGAACTTTAACTACTTTAAAAAGGAGTCAAATTCTAGTGAGTTTAACCAAAATCCATATAATTGAGTCTATTTATATGATTTTTATTTGTTTTCAATTTAATGTTTGAAAAACTATTTTATGTAAATCCTTTTTTTTTTTCATTACATGATTATGATGGAGATTGTAATTGAAGTAATAAAATTGAGGAATAAAGATTTGTGTACATTTAAGAGAAAATATTTGAAAAATGTATATTTTATGCATTGCAAATAATTATTTTAGTTGATATTTTTATAAATTTGAATAAAGTAAATGGTAGATAAATCAAATTTTAAAAGGATTTATTGGATATTTAATTGTAGAAAAAACCCATATATGAAATTAAATTTTTATCTTTTTTGGTATTTTATTCTTACTAAACGTAATATTAAAGGTGTATAAATATCGTTAATCAGTCTTGTTTAACCTACTTTTAAAAGGAGTTTAGAGTAAAGTTTTTTGGTTTGTTTAAAAATTGGATTAAAGTGAGATAATTTAGATTAGTTTATTTAATCCATTTACATCTTTGGTTTATAGGCTGACTCATTTAACCTATATTTTTATTGTTTTATGGCAAGATTTTATGACCTATTTAAAAAGCACGCTCAAATAAATTTAGTTTGTTTAACTTGTAAATTAAGGTAAATCAAATTGGGTTAGCTTGTTCAATTAATTTATATATAATATTCAAGTAAATGAAAAAAAAAACACTAGAAATGAAAAAATAATAATAATAATTGAACCGAGGCTAAATGATTGAAAGATGGATAAATTGATACGTTTTTGGCTCAAAATAAGACCAAGGTTTAATTCCTCTGTAATAATTACAAATTGAACTAATTTTAAGGTAATGTAATCTCATAATTAACTTAGGGAAGACACAGACACACGTATACTGAATCACACTGACGACTTCACTTCACAGCAGACGGATACACTACGCATACCCGGCGCACGCTAGATCCACTTGATAGCTACTTTACCTCAGACAGTGATACGCGTGTCGCTTTCTGAATCATCCACCTCTGCAGCGTTCTCTCTCTCTCTCTCTCTCTCTCTCTCTCTCTCTCTCTCTTCTCCCCTCTTCCCATCTTTATCTTCCTTGGCTCTCTTCAGTTCTAGGGTTTCACCCTCCCTTTCTCTTTACTCTCTCTCTCTGTCTCACCACCACTGTCCACGCCACTAACTAATACCGCCATGGGGTCGATCCCCGATCCAGGCGAGGTAATCACCGAGTCAGCTGAGCCTCCGCCACCGAGTTTTGATGATTTCCAACGCCAAACCTCTCTCATGACAAGCTGTACTCTCCTCTGGAAAGAGCTCTCTGACCACTTCACTTCCTTAGAACAAAACCTAATGAAGAAATCCGAAGCCCTGAAACGCAAGCTCCAAACCCTAGACGAGCAAACCAAGCAATCTCTCACCGTACTGGAGTCTCGGGAGACTTCCATTGAAGGCAGTGTCAAGATCGCTCTCGAAACCGTCGAGAAGAACAAGAAGCAGGCCCTTAGGGCTCTGGAAACGGACGAGTCCTCCGAAGCACTAACCCTAGGTGAAGAAGTAGATGATAGCGATGGATTGTTGATGAAACTGAAGAAATTCTGTCTCGGGATGGAATCAAAAGAGTTTTGGAACTCAGTGATTGGAAAGAAGAAAGAACTGGATGTTTTGAGAGAGAAAATGCCGTTAGCGTTAGTGAATTGTGTGGATCCTGCCAAATTCGTCCTCGAGTCAATCTCGGAAGTGTTCCCTATTGATAAACGACCAAGTAACACTAACGATTTAGGGTGGGCTTGTGTTTTGATGCTTGAATCTTTGATTCCTGTTATGGTTGATCCAGCTATCGGGAAATCGCGACTTCTAGTCACGCCCAGTGTAAAGGAGAGAGCAACTGATATCGCAGAGACATGGAAAGCTAGTTTGGAGGAAAGAGGTGGGATCGAAAATGTCAAGACACCTGATGTGCATACTTTTTTGCAGCATTTGGTAACTTTTGGGATTGTTAAGAAGGAAGATGTTGAGTTTTATAGGAAGCTTGTAGTGGGTTCCGCATGGCGGAAGCAGATGCCCAAACTTGCTGTTTCTCTTGGTTTGGGTGAGGAAATGCCCGGTATGATCCTACCCAATTATTCTGTTTTCTTAATTCGTGTCATTTATATCGTTATTTTGGTTATAGTATGTATTTATAATTTTATTGCAATTTTTTTTTTTTTTTGGGGAAATCAAAGGTGTTACATTTATCTTTGTGCATGCTCATCTCTGTTACTTTGAGTGGCATATTGAAGGCGATGAATCTTTTTGCACGAGTGGAACTTTAAAGGGGAAATATTCAGCTGATGAAAACTGAAATTTTGTGTTTATGAGACAATGGGATCCAAGAAATTTTTTTGTTCTTGTTCGTGATTTTTTCTTTTGGGTGGTGGGGTGGTTGAGGTTGTAGACTCATCGTTACTTTTTGCGTTGTTCTAGGTACAAAATTGCTGTATTTTGTCGGGTTAAATTTTTGCTTATTGTGTTTGTAGAATGACAGTGCTATGGTCTGTCTGTTTTAACTTTTCCTTTTCCTTTTTTTTTTTCTTACATTCTATTAGAAGAAATTGTCTCTGCTGCAAATCTACGGTGTTGTTGGATTTGAATGTGCGCATCACTCATAACATGAAGTGGAAAACTAGATCGTGGAATAGATCTGCTGATGGTTAAATTTATCAGAATAACGGCAGACATTTGTTTAGCAATTATTTAGTGCTGTCTCGTATGAAGATTAGCTGCTTTCATTCTTCCTCGTGTGGCTTTGAGTCTGATGGTTCAACAAAATGGCCGACTAGGTGAATTTATAAAATGTAGTCTCCCAGGCATGGTTTGATGTTTTCTATTCTTTCCTTTCAATGATGGTGGTTCGTTCACTGTTAAGTCAGCATGTGTTCTGGAACTCTCTATGCCTTAAAATTTGGAACTTCAGCATTGATATTCCTTGTTACATTCACTGTGATTATCAGGGCCATGTAATGTAGGTATATTCATCTTCCAGTTCCTTTGGTAAGTTATTTGTAGAGGAGGAAGTAGACCCTTAGTTGGTTCTATTGCAATTTCTGAGAGTTCATATTGTCTTGCTTAGCAAAGGACTTACTACAAATTGTCTTGTTAGTTTGCTATACTGTCGGCAATTTTGTGAATTGACATGTCATGGAATGATGAATAAGAGATAAGCAAATGTATTTTGCAATCACATGTTTGTATGAGTTTGAAGTGTCCAAAACAACTAACAATAGGGGATTTTTTTTCTCTTTTAATAATTTTTTCTGTTGGGAAATTAACAACAGGACTATTGACAATAATTAATATCTCAGAAATTGAGTTGTAGGTTAAGTCAAGTTTCCTTGTACATCCGTTAGGTGCCGTGCATTGCTTGTCTCTTGGATGATTTTGTCCCAGGCGTGATTGGACCTATAAGCTCAGGCAAATTGCTTGTTCCTTATGATCATGATATTAATTTTGGTTAGTCATTTTTCAATTTCTTATGGTGTTTGTTACATGGTCATTTTATCAATGACATCTTAGTGAGAAGGTGCATCTTATTCATTTCTCACTATAAGGAGGCTAAAAAGTAACTTTAGTGTAAACGAACAATGGTATGTTTCTTGGTTATCTTTTGTCATGTTTGCCTTTTATGTCCTAATGATACAGAAGATGAGAAATGACTGAATGGTATTGCTGTGGCAGATATAATTAAGGAACTGATCAGCAGGGGACAGCAGCTAGATGCAGTGCATTTCACTTATGAGGTTGGCCTTGTAGACAAGTTCCCTCCTGTACCTTTGTTGAAATCATTTCTGAAAGATGCAAAGAAGGCTGCAGCTTCTATCTTGGAGGACCCCAATAATGCTGGCAGAGCTGCGGTAATCTTTCATCCCTTAAGTTTTATATTTATGGTGTTGATCTATGATTATTTGTTCTTGGCTTATCTATTTCCTTTTTAGTCCAATAGTTGCACTCTTTTCCAACATATCTAATGTGCTTAATCTTTCTTGATCTTGTTCTGAGAAAATAAGTCTCTGTCAAATGGAAATAAGCGACAACACACTTTCTAAGAAGGAAAGTTGTATCTTATATAGACAGAGCGGGGAGTTGATGCTTCTAATTTCATTAGTATTTATGTTACTATTGTTAAAATTGTTATTGGCACAGAACTTAGCTGCCCGAAAGGAACAATCTGCCCTCAGGGCTGTGATCAAGTGCATAGAGGAATACAAACTAGAAGATCAGTTCCCTCCAGAAAATCTGAAGAAACGCCTGGATCAGCTAGAGAAGGCTAAGATGGAGAAGAAGCGGCAGCTGACTGCTCTTCCAGCAAATAAAAGAACACGAGCTAATAATGGTGGACCTATGCCACCTGCTAAAGCTGGTCGCTTGGCCAATGCGTATGTGTCATCTTTCCCTGCACCTCCTGCGTTTGTCAGGTCTCCCTCACATGGTCAGTACTCTGCTGGAGTCCCAGCATACCATTCACCACCTCCCATGTATGGGAGCATGAGCCCACCTGCCAACCCATACACTTACTCCCCAGAGGCTGTTTCCCCTCCCCTTGCCGGATCATATCCAGCTTCCCCCATGAACTATCCTGCATATGGGGCTTATGGCAATGGCGTGGCACCAGCTTACCAGCAGGCTTACTACCGATAGAAGTATAACATGAAGATGGTAACCACTGATATGATGACCATAATCTGTTTAATTCCAACTGGCTTGTTTGTAATCACTAACCGTCTAAATGGTAGCGATCTGTGTGTGTTAATTTCATTTTCCATGCTTCTCACCGAGTCATGGCAAGAACTTGTATTTCCAATGTTGATCAAACTGTAGCACTAGTTGTTTGTGAAAAGTAATTATGTTGGTATCATGACAAACTTTGAGACTCGGGAAGTAACTCTTTGATGTTTAGATGTAGAGAAACGTTACCCACTGCTTTCTCTTCTCTCTCGCATTTCACTCTTTCCTTGTCCACATTGCATAGCAGTTTTAGAAGCAGAAGCCATGGTCGTCTACCAGAATTTGTAGATGTGATGAGGACATTTCTCTGTGTCATCTACATCGTACTAGCTGGGTTTAAACGGCATACAAGTTTTATAGGTGGTTTGGGTGTCCGAAAGAAGCTGGTCTGACAATGGAAATGAAAGTATAAACCGCTGCATGCTTCAGCTTGGCCAGAGATTCATGTAGGCTTTTTCTTTATAACCTTGCAATTATAAAATACTATCAAAGTGATTTTAAAAGGGTGGATTCACTGGTGGTGATTAACACCTCTGTATGATACAAATAAAAAAACTGATCAAAATGGATTATTCTTCTTCTTCTAACATGTCTAATGTACTAGCTCGTTACTACTGGAAGTCATCAACCACAAGATAAATATATTGCATTATAAAGTTTTGATATTGCTGAGGTATCTGTTTTGCGGAAAGCTTTTCTTTGGAGTAAATTTTCACCGGCTCGGTAGTGGTGGTGCTAATGATAATGGGCAACCTTAGCTAAATGACTCCTCCGTATTGAAAAGACAGTTCTTTTTGTCGTTTGATGATTATTTATCACCATTTCTTGCTGGTCTCTATACTCAGCTGCGTTGTCCATGTTTAATGATGATTAGGGTGTTTAGTATACTAAATTTATTTAAAATTATTTGAGTTTGCTTTGATATTTATTTGAGTGCTCTCGAGCATGATAATTTGATAATTTATTGAGTTAGATCTTGAGTTTCATGATAATGATTTCAATAAAATTGTAAGTTTACTTACATGAGTTTGGTTGATGTTAGAAGAAACGGAAAAAGAAAAGTTTTATTGTGTTTAATTGGAGCTTGAAATTATAAGCTCCAAGTGAACTTGAGACGTATAGGAGCTTTGAATTTTTATACCAAGATTGAAATTTAAGCTCAATTATGCACTGCTTAAAGTCTGACTTAAATTACATACGAAATGTTTGAGTCTAAAGTATACAACTTGACCAATTGTTTTTAAAATTAGTTGGAACTGTGGAAACGGAACTCCCAACAAAGAAAGATAACAGATAATGGTCCAATATGATATGATGTTTACTGTTCAGCTATTGCTTTGTCAAATATTTAATGAAGGGATTTGCCAAAATTTAAGGGATGACAAGGCGTGATCAAATTTTTACTGTTTTCCAACGGCCACTGGATACCATGATTGTATTGAGATAGCTACAATTGGATTAATTCTCTGTGAAGTTGGTTTTACCAAGACCATATTATCGACTCACTGGATGGATTAACATGTTAGGTAGTCCGTCTGGTGGCTTATTTTGTTAAATTCCCTGTTGACTTAACAGCTTCTGTTCAGACGTTTCAGAGTTACGTTAACACAGCTTCTTGTGTAATCATGGACTGGATTGGAAGGTGGGTAACTTGTCGCTTTACCTTTGTTGTAAAAAGAGAAATTAGCCTTAGCATATTTCACTTTTCTCGTTATGCAAGTTACGTCCTCCACCCAGGTTGTTCACTTGTTCCATTCAGAAATCGATTGGTTTGGTCTTACTCCAAACCATATTTTTTCAGACTTTGCTTCACGGAGTTGATCATCATGGGTAGAATGGTTCTGTGAATGAGACATTCTGTATAATTCTACTAAAAACACACACCAGTACTATTTAGGTAGCACAAGTTATACTGAACTGATTTATGAGATCGTTTATATATTTAGAGGTAGTTATCGCTTTGTTATAAGAAAAATTAAATGATAATAATAAAAGAAATCTCCAACCCTGCGCAATAAAATTTTTCATTGTTTTATTCCCTCTTTTTCAAAGTAAAGGGACCCAAGGCCCAGTCCTCGTCTTTATCCATAAGATTTTGGATATTTTATATTATCTTAGATTGTCCTGTCATATGTTAATTTATTAGTGATTTAACTTGTCATAGGATTATGTGTGTATTTATTTTATGGGATTAAGGTTACTGTAATATAGTGAAATGGATATTGATTCCAATAAAAACTAGATTATTTTTCATCTTTCCAAATTGAAGTGGTAGTTGGAAAGAAAAAAGTCCTTAGTGTAGCATATTTCAAATACTTTGAGATCCATTTAAGAAAAGGCATATAGTTCAATAAAAGATTTTTTTTTTTATTTTTTCACTTTTATTTTTTTGCTTTTTTTTTTTTTCAGGAAACAACTGAGGTTCTTATTAAATTAAGTAAAACGCTTCGTTTTGTTATTTATAGAATATGTGACGAGATCTTCAAACCCTTTAATTTCTTGGAATTTGATTCTTCGGACTAATTTTGAAGTCTCAGAAATTGGAGTTTGTGGTGCATCTCATTTTTTGTTTTAACATCTTTTTTTTAAAAAGAATAGATAGGGAATAAAGAAGTTATTCTTCAGGAAGGACTATTACTTGAAGCAATAGACATTTTTAGTTCAATGTTTACTTCATATAAATGCTATTATAGGGAATATTTATTCTATTGCTTGTTTCATTTTATTTATTACAGTTTCCATGAATAAAATTAAAACAAAAATTCGATATGCTCTATTTGGTTATTTTGAATCTATTTTACTTCAGAAAAGGCGCAATTAGAGAATAAGTTAAAATTAAATATAAAATGATTATGAAATTTAATTAAACGAAACTGATAATTAAAATCCAAGCTATTCATAATATGTACATCTTTTACTGGAAAATAAGCTATCATAAAAGTACTACGCACTTCCACTAACTTTATTTTGTTAAGGCCTCTCTTTTTTTCTTTTTCTTTTTTTTCTTTCTTTCTTTTTTTTTTTGGGGTTAAATTGGCATGGTCTGTGTTGCCGCAGGGCAGCATCATCCTCAAGGCCAATCAGACCATAACAGGCTGGTGCTTCTTTTGGCAATCACTGGATAGTGGTATGGGGCAGTGGAAAATTGGTTGAAATCAAAGTAAAATCATTTTTTCTTTTATTATTATTATGTTTTTACTTTTCCAAGAAAGTAAAATGAGTAGAAACAAGAAGTGATATGGAAAATGATAAAAATGGAGAGAAAGTGATGGTAAACTGTCACTCTTAAGCAAAATGAGTAGATATAAATTGGAATGAGTTAAAAGTAAAGCAAAATTATAAAATTGTATCTAAAAGTAAAATTAACAATAAAAACTCGAAGTTATTTTTTTTATTAAATAATTCATTTTCTTCCATTCCATTTTTTATTGTAGCTGATAAACTACTAAAAGGAAATATTTCATCAAATTTCTTCAAGTTTCTTACTTTATGTCTAAACAATTTTTTTTTTTTTAATTTCCATTCCTATTTTAACTCCACTTAATTTTATCCATTTCTTTCCTTTGTAACATTGCCAAATATGGTGTAAAAACTAATATATAATTAATCTAAATATATAAAATGATTAAAAATTAAAATAAATAAAATTAAATTTAATCACGATTTAATTGATATTAAAATAAAATTAAATCAAATCGATTTATAATTAAATCAAATCAAACTAGAACGATGTAAAGATTTATCTGAATTTAATAGCAACAAAAAAAAAACAATGCGCCTGCCTAAACCCGTCACTACCACATACTCCAGCGGAGCTCGAGACAGTGCTAAAACTTCTTATGGAAATCCGGCACCTTTTAAATTCTATTATTGTTTTCGCGCTTTTGGTCGGCGTCGAATTTTTAAATATGGAAGCCACCATGCTCTCGCATGCTTTATTTTCCCGTACATACAGCATGCTTTTGGTTTTAAAAGTAGGATGGTCCGGAAACACCTGTTATTGGTACTCCTAAGGGCATCACCGAGGTCCTTCAACTTTTGACCTGTTTTTTAAGAACCCAAAACCTGCTGTGTATATACATACATGTATTCTCTTTTTCAGTGTTGTTTTATTTAAAATTTATATTATGGATCTCATAATTAATATAAATAAATATTAAGAGCTTCTATTTAAAAACCTTATGAATAAAATGGAGAGATCTTGAGTGGAATTTTTTTTTTTTTCAAAACATCAATATGATATTTAAAAATTTTAAATAAAGTTCCTATGGATAGAGATGGTCTAATAAACTTATGGTGTATTTACTTAGGGGAGTGATTCATTCCTATTATATTGTTTATTTTATTCTTAAACCCTTAATCAAAATTCAAAAAGTAATTCCAATTCCCCATTTTGTTGAATTGGGATTCTTAAGTCCAACTTAATAATCTCAATAAAAAAAAAATGACCATACACCACCACAACACTGCACCACCATCGTTACAACAATCAATGGTCAACAAAGCACCTCCCATAACCTACAAAAGCAACAATTCACTCAACAAACAAAACCATGAGGTCGACTACCTTGCACTCATTAAACACAGCACAGATTCACACACTTATAGATGCTGTATTTTATGCACAATATGTGTAGACACTTTTAATGTATTTGTGAATATTATGATTAATAAAATACAAATATTTGCATTTATATACTTTTCTACTCATATATATTTTATAATGAAATTTCACAAATAATTAAGACTTATATGGAATAATAATAAAAGTATATTATCAATGAGATTTCACGATATCATATTATTTAAAATTTATCATTAGTTGAATAAATATCTATAAAGGATATAGATATTCAGATTAACATATTATATGACTAAGGTCATTTTCATTGGATCAAGAAAAAAAAATCCAAGTTACACATGTAGGTACCTAAGTTAAATGAGTACATTGAATATGGTCCACCAATGAAGGATACCATAGCTTTAATATTATTAGTTTCTTCTCTATATGAACGAATGTAAAATATCTCTACACTTAAGACTTTGAAATATCGTATTTATGCTTTGATATCGTTAAGCATAGTCTTAATTTGGATGGTAAATAATTAGGTTATTGAATAAGATATGAAATATAGAAAAGATAGTGATAAGCAATGATAAAACTCATTACTTTTTTAGATTAGAGAGTTGATATCCAAGGCTACTTAGTTAAAATAACGACGACTTATAAGATCAAAGCCGTGACAAGTTTTATTAAGTCTAGTGTATCTCAAAAACCAAGTAAAATGATTGAATATTAGTAATATGACATTCAATGGTTTAAGTGAGATATCATTTTATGAAGAGATTTAATTACATAGTAAACGATTTATAGTAGTTTTTTATCCACTACTTTTCTATTATATTGGATGACTAATAACTGTTGTTAAATAATTATTTTGATTTGTGTTTAAATAGATATTACCTTCACGTAGAGAAACTTAGAGGATAACATACTATTGCATGATTAATGGGAATATATAATTGGCTAGTGATCATGCTGATATTTATTCATTTCAAAGCTAAAATAAATTGGTCTACAATAATAATTGAAAGAAATTTAAATTAACATTTTTTTTTTTGCATAGAATATACTTGCAATTAAGTACATTTTAAAGGCCATGTGTTTTAACTATTGTGTTTACAATTTGTGTAAAAGTATATGGAAGTTATTAATTCCATGTTCAATTGTTATTGAAAAGTTCATGATAAGTTGTCTACCGTTAATTCCATATTCAATTATCATACAACTAAATAGTTGTGGTAGTTGAAAAGTTTTTGAAATGAAAAGTCTCTTTCATTTATTTTTAATTAAACTAATATGGTGATTTTTAAAAGGGACAATGGTATATATAAAAGTTCAATGTTATTTTTTTTTTAATTCTTTAGCACACCAATGAAAACAATATAAAGAATATAACATTTCCTTTCCTAGAATTATGATTCTAATTCAAGTTATCTAATAATATAAATGATTAGAATATGTTCTTATTGATGTGTGTATGAATATCACTGAAGGAGCTATAATTGGAGTCCTTATGGTGAACACATTTGAAAAACAATATATCAAAATTCGGATTGCAATTAAACTCTATCCTTAGGAGGAGATAATATTTCATTGCAAGAAAAGGTATTTTTCTATAATCGTTGTGATTTTATTATCATTTTACATGTTTGACCTAGGTCCCAAAGGATAGTTTTTGTAAATTTTAACATTTCGCTACGTATCTCTATGATCAACAAAACCTAACAATATATCAATTGATGCAACCTATAGCAATCCCACACTACTCGCCATTGTCAATGAATTCTTCATAGATTTAAGCGAATGTTACCAATACAACAACTATCATGGGCTTCTCCATTGAGGGTTGCTTCGTTCTTCATGTTGTGTTAAGGGTTACTTTGGTTATTTGACTTACTTTCATATTCATCGTCATTTTAAGTATCTACGAAGGAATTTTTTTTTTCACTTATGTTTCTTGAGTTTTCTAATGAGTATAGGCCAGTTATACTTGATGTGCTGAAGTTTCTTGCATTTAAAACTTACGTTCTCTTTCTTTCCTTCCTTCTTCTCTTTTTCTTTGCATTCACATCTTGCAAAATAGATTTTATTACCCTTTTTTTTTTAGGATTTGGTTTGAGATGTTTGGCCAAAGCATATAAATTTGCATTGTCATTTAAAATATTAAATTTTAATTCTAATGTCTTTAATTTCTTTGATTTTGAAAGCTAATGCCTTTAGTTTATTTTCTATGTCATCATTGTTATGACACATATTTACTTAATAGGACTTCAGCTTTCCACATAACTTGATTAAGGTAAGCATTTAAGATTTACTACTTTCTTGATTGTTGTTTTCTTGATATCTTATGATCTTGATAGTATCTTGCAAATTTTTCTCGTAAGATTTCTATAGAATAGTCAATATTAAGAGTCTTAAGTTCATTGACAACTAAGTTAAACTCTCCTTAGTTGGAACTTAAATTGCTCATATTCTTGTGTCATAATATTGATTTTAAAGCCTTTGATTGAGATTGTCTCTTCACGATCTTCTACTAGCTTATCCTACATTTCTTTGGTTGTAGTGCACATGGAAACATGCTGACTCTACAAGTGATATAGCAATCAAAAGTATATGTATTGCTCTTGAATTTGCAAAAGCACCTTTGATGTGCTTAGATGTTTTAGGTTCATAGGAACTTTCTTATTTCCTTTGTTGATAATTATCTACATTCATGCTCTATGGCTTGAACATACTCTCCATCTTACATTTCCACTAATCAAAGTACAATCCATCACAATAAGGAACTTTGTTTGTTTCAACAATTGTTAAGAATCTATCCTTTTTTTCTTTTATTTTGAAGAAAAAAGTTCATGGGTTTTGATAAGAGATTGATCTTTTGCTTAAAGGTTGACACCTTTAATATAGATCGCCTGCTTTGATACCAATTATTGGTTACGGATGAGTAATTAAGATTGGAGACTAAATTAATTGTACATGAAAAATCTAAAGTTAAAGCTTTCAAAGGAAAAATACATCAAAACCTCTTCTTCATTATTTGTCACATAAGAACCTATTATCAGAAATTGTTATCGAATTATGGTTTTCATAATTAGATTAAATTTTGATGGCACTTAACAAGTTAATAAAAAGATCATAAACTTAATATGATTAAGCAAAAATATAAAATATGTAGTGATAAAAGGGGAAATACATATTTAGAATTCAACCTTTACGACCTTTTTTATTTGAGTCCTAAATATTTTATTTTTACTATTTAAGTCCTCTACATTTGCCCTTAATGTCAATTAAGGACTTCCATTAGGTCTATGAGTTTTTTCGTCCAAATTAAATGACATGGCAATTTTCTAATTAAAATTTACACCATGTAGCACATAATTAATAGCCACATCAACAAACTATTTGGGTCATATTTCACCTAATCAAAATTTTAAACTTAACGCTTATAACAGGTAAACTTGTTTGCAATAAAATGCAAAAAAAAGAAGAAGAAAATAATTGAAAATAAATAAATAAAGAAAATATGATAAAGAGTCGAGTAAAAACTCAATAGAGACTAAAACCTAACCTCAATGAAATCGTTAGCAAGGAGTGTAATCTTAACTCGATAAAATTGTAACCCCTACCTTAAGCTTAATCTACCCTAAGAAAATCTAACCAACCTAAAAAACCCTAACCCCAATTGTAATTACAACTATTGGAAACCTTAGTTACGTACTGTAGCGACCCTAGGACGGGCCTAGTAGTATTGCCTAAAATTTCCATATCATGTATGCATCCATGATAAGAAAATTGCCTTACAAGTCAGAGATTGCAAGACTCTAAATAGTTATTTGCTAGAGTATTCAATTTTAGTTTATTGACTTATTATATAATATAAATAATTATGAATATCCATTTTTTTCCATAGTTCCTCAGAACCATAGAGAATCGGTATCCCTTACCAAAATAGTGAAATAAGATAGAAAATTCTAGAAAATTTTAAACTTACTAAAGATACTAAACTTAATTGAGACATTAGTCATTTTTCGGAGCATTCCAAATTAACTACACAAGCTTTTCATCATACTGATTCAATGGTAGCACTCTACGCTTGATTCCTATCCTATTCCCAACTATTGATCAACCTGTAAGGAAAGGAACTGTTGGGGTGTAAGCTTACGCTTAGTGAGATAATTACCCTCATCAATACCGCATGATAGAAATTTATTAAATGTACAATCATATGAATGCATGAACAATCAATATGCCAAACAACGCATGCAATGACTTAGGAACTACATACGACTCAGAATTATGCCTCTTGAAGTCGGGGTTTGAAGATAATTAACCGACCCAAACCAAAATCCGGGTTCTAGACCTTAGGTTTTATTTCATTTGCACTATTGTGCTCATGCCAAAACAAAACTCTCTCTCTCTCTCTCTCTCTCTCTCTATATATATATATATATATATATATATATATATATACTTCCTTTACCAAAATCAAATAATATATTTTAAAATCCCAAGTCTAGTGGTATAGTGGTCCCTACAGTCCACAAACACACGCCCTAAGCAAAAGTCACAAGACTCGGCCCCTTGCCGACGGTTGGCGTCTCCCAGCGCCTAGTAAGCCCATCAACTTAAGATAGAGACTCAATATATATGATAGCATAGCTAGTGCCCAATCCTGCAGGAAACTCATATTCCTATGAGTCCCTTCTCATCTTTTGGGTGAAGTGGCAGTCGGTGTTATCCGTATGCAATATGGGGAATGTATGATTCATTTTGAGTTCTTAATTGTATAAGTGATTAACTTAATTTTTAGGGTGATCAAACAATTTCATCCCATACAATTCACATGTATATATTAATATAAACAATTCTCATTATTATATATATATATATAGCAAGTCATCACATTCATCCATAAATCCATACACATGCATCTCCTATATCCCACAAGCATCCAAATTTATATATATAAGTTTAGGTGCATCTATTCTGCAAGCACAATCAAGTAAAGAGTTATCGGGAATTTACTCACTCAGCCATGCGGATCAATCAAAATAATCTGGGATAGGTCGTCTCCCCAAATTTGGGTCCCCTGGACATCGAAAATACGATACTATAAGGATTTGAAATAAAACCTAGAAAACTAAGCTAAAACCCTTAGTTTTATAAATTTTTGGACTTTGTTTCATAAATTTTTTCGGTTTTACTTAAAAGTTTAATCGCGTATAACTTTTTCATTTTAAATCCAATTTTTATGATCTTATAGTCAATCTTCATAATTTTCGAGTGTAATTTAATGTGGTGAGGTTATATTTTCAAAATGAGACATACAATTCTATCCATGGGTCAGAACAGTAGCGTTCCTCAAGTGTTGGAGTGCTTTTGGGCCTTGTATAGTAAACGGGCTTTTTGATAACTTGAGAAATCCTTTGGGCTTGGTCTTAAGATTTTATTCTAAGCTTAAAATACTCCTTGAGATCAGATTTATAACTTTGATTTATATTCCTAAGGCTAATAACCACTTCATGGGCCCTTTAGTGAGCTTAAATTGTCAAATGGGCTTGTTTTTTGTTCAAACTAAAGTTAGTAACTTTGGTGGGCTCATGGGGCCTTAGGTGAATTTCTTATGGGCTTCAAAACATCCTCTCTTGATGTATTAAGGTACTGGTTAGAATTTTATTGAAGGCTCAACTTAGAGTTCTAGGCTTGTTTTGAGAGTTTTAGGTTTTGTATGCTTACCATACTTTCTTTGGTTGATCATTTCACTTTGTTCATTCATTTTTATCATATTTTTAAGCTTCTTTTCCCCACATTCCAGATCTAGTCATGATGATTCTAAGGGGTTCTCGCTTGGTTTTTCAACTTGTTTCATCATTTCCTTAAGTTTAGGTATTAGATTATGCACTTAAACTACTTGTATCCAAATCTTAACTTAACTTTTCTTCTATAAGATGATTCTTTAACTCATGTTCCATACAAAGAAATAGAAGATCTTTTATTTAATACAACTCCCATATCATAGCTCATGTCATACAAAGTTGGTTTCTTCATAAAACCTCATGTGATGGATTTTTCCTTAACTTAAGTCTAGATTTGAGCATGTTTAACTTAATAAAAACAAAATCAACATCCAAATGACTATGAAACCCTCACGTCCAGCATGCTCATCCTCCATTAAAGTTATTATTTCAAGATTTTCTTAGCTTGAAATCTTCCATTCAAAGCATTAAACAAATGTCTTTACAAAAGACCAACTTTACATGCTCATGTTTCAACTTCATGTAAGGGTTTCATGGTTTGTTTCTTAAAACGATTTTTAGTGTTATAACAACTTAAACCTTACTCATATCTTCAAGAAATCAAAGTCTCCTAACATAAATACTAATCCACATATCACAAGAAACACTTACTCGTCCTTAAAGCAAAGTTTGGTGGTTATGTACTAAGGTTCCACTTAAGCTCTTAACTTTGCCTTCTCCTTTTTTTTTTTTTTGCCACCTTTTAGAACCCAAATCTTTTAGTCTTTTGGAATGGGGTTTGTGGAAGGTTCTAATGGTCTTAAAAGGTCTTAGATGGTGAAAGAAAATGATACAAGAACAAAAGAAAAAGTTGCCGTGAGTGAGGCTTCAAAAGTGGAAGAAAAGTTGATTTTGTGGGATAAGGTTGTTTCTCCTTTTTATGTTTGTTTCAAAGGAGAGAAAGAAGATGTGAAAGTGAGAAAAATGATGGATAGAGTGGCCGGTTGGAATGGAGAGAGAATGAGGGTTTGAATGTCTTGAAAGTGTTGTCTTGTAGCTTACTCAAAAGTCAACAATTGCAACTATTGATAATGTAAGCATTAAGGATGAATAGTGATGTGTAAGAAGAAGTGATTGATGGGTGAATGACAAGTGCATGGCCCCTCTTTCTCCCTTGTTTATATCTGCCATTTAAAGTCTTTTTAGGCTATGGAGTGGTCTTGTCTCATTTATTAAAGTTAAGCTTATGAAATCTTATGAAAAATTGTTCATATGTAGTATAAGTGAAGAGGTGATAAGGAAATTGTCTTATCACTAGATCTTGCTAAGTTATCAAATGATAAATGATTCCAACTCTCAATTGATAAGTTATCTAAGGTGTTTGGTTGGTCTACTTATTTATGTGTAAGGCATATACGTGAAGATAAGGGCATAGCCTTATAGGAAATTGTTTTTAGGTCTTCATCTCACATTGTTTTGTAATTTATGATTTGATTTTTTATAAAATTGTGAAATTTTTTAAAGTTGAATGAAATTATTCAAATTAAATTATTGATTAATTAATTAGGGTTAAAATTCCTTAATGGTTTTAAGATTTAGGGTTTTAAATGACTTTAGAGCTTACAGTTCTTCAAGCTCGAGTTTTATCGGCAATTAGCTTTTGAATTGGAAAAATTTAATTCGTTTCTAAATATAAACTTAATTTTTGGTTTAGTTGATGTTTGGAAATATTCGGAAAGTACTCTTAATCAAGTCTTAGGCTCACTAAAAGTGGGGTTTACACATACTTATTCTATGAGTTGTACATGGGCTACATCTTTATTGGATAGAGTATTAAATCATCAAAGAAGAGCAAGTTGTGTAGTCTGTAACCAAAACCAAAGTGTTGATAGTCGAATTTCACTCACTTGGCCAATCAGCTGCTAATAAGCCGAATAACTCCATTCTCAACTAACGTCGAATAATATAGATCCTTATATCTATTTTGAATTCAAGGAGAGTGGCGCTAATAATTATCGCTTGGTATGGTTATATTACACAATTGCCTACTATTTTTACATTTCAAGAATGCATTTTAGGAATGCACTTAATCAAGAGGCCTCCACGTATCTTGATAAATTGCTCCATTAACTGTTATTTTAGATACAATATTAGCCTATAAATAAGAAGAAGAAATACTGTAAGACTTTGTAACAACACTTAACTACTTATTTAGTTCTCTCCCACACTCATTTATTGACTTAAGCATTAGAGTGGCCGCATTAGATTGGTTCCAGTACCAAAAGTTTCTCTTTCTTTGCAAGATGAAAGTTTTAATCCAAAACTACCTAATAACATTTGGTATTGTCTGTTTTTTCTTACCCATGTATGGTAAGATCCAGATTAACTAGAAGTGCAGGTGCTAGTACTTTATCCCACCACCCTGAGGGGGGGAAATAGGTATACTGACAAGTAATGTTTGGCTAAGTTGGAGCAGCTTTTCCTTGACTTGGCAAAAAAAAAAAAAAAAAAACCACGAATTAAGCAAAAAACATGAAGAGATCCTTAATCTTCATAATAATGCCCATCCAAATCAATATAAGGAGCGTGAGGATCACAATGTTGAGAATAATGATGATTCAATCTATTCACTCAAATTGCTGAAAAAGCAAGCTGAAGTTACAATGGGACCTTTGACTTAGCTCCTATGCTCAAGAAAGTCGAAAAGTGTAAGCAACTACAACAGATGCACCATGCTGGACCCTCGTAGTTTAGTACCCTTGTTGCTATAAGTAAATAGTTCTAAACTAAGAAGAGCCCTTTCATCCTTGAGATTTTGGAGAAGATTATACTACGAGATATCAAGTTGCCACAGTTTGAAACATATGATGGAATGAAATATCTTAAGGATCACGTAGAGTATTACTACACTTTGGTTAAGTTACACAGCTTGAGTGATACCATGGCTTGCCAAGCTTTTCCTTCGGTAATGAGGAATACGGTAAGTAAGTGGTTCAAACACCTGAAATCGAATAGTATTTCATGTTTCGAAGAACTAGTAAAAGTATTCCTTCAATACTTCCTTACAAGTAAGCTTCCCGTTAAGGATTCTTCAATCCTTAACACAATAAAATAGAGATCAGATGAGTTTATTAGAGATTATCTAGCTAAGTTTATGGCTGAGATCGTCTAAATTCTAAAATTGGGCATGAATGTAACCCTGAACGCTGTCATTGATGAAGTCAAGCCCCATAGAGACTTTTTAAAGTGTCTTGCTAAGAATAAGTTGAAAAATTTTGCTGAGTTCAAAGTCAAGGCCATATCTTACATCCAACAAGAAGATAATATAAAGGCTCAACAAGAAGCTGATCAAAATAAGGAGATAGAAAAAATGACGAGAGGAGAAGGACAAAAGATTGACTCGAGACGGGTGACGATCAAAGTCCCAATGCCGGGAGAAAAAGACTAAGAATTTCGACAAATTCATCCCATACGCCAGTTAATCATCCAATTTTAGACATATTAATGGAGGTATTTGGGTAAAGAGGTATGTTGCAGTGGCCAGAGAGGATGAGGGAAAATCCCTCAAGGCGAAACTTCAACAAATATTGCGATTTCAATCACAACAAAGGCCATAACAAATACCAATGCATCCAACTTAAGAATACAATCGAGGATGCAATCCAACGAAGGCACTTGTGCAAGTTTCTTGTGCATGATGCCAAGAATATTGAGAGACCATCCTAAAGGAGATGTGAAGACCAAGAAAATGTTACTCGGCCAACTATTGTTAGGAAAGATGTAAGACACAGGAATATCAATAGAGCACATAATGGGATAATCAATACTATTGTTGGCGGAACTTCTACTATAAGCCAATCAAGTTTTTCAAGTTTGACTAATGCCATAAATTCTGTTTGCAATATTTAGGGCAAGAAGGGAAAAATCAATAATATGATTTATTTCATAAAGGAAGATTTTAAAGGCATCCAAAGGCTACATAATGACATACTTATCATTAGTACGAGAATTGCTAACTTCAAGGTAAAGAAAATTCTCATCAACACTAGAAGTTCGACAGATATTATTTTTCAGTACGCTTTTGATCAAATGAGACCCAAGATCAAAGCATAATTGAGATCGCACAACTATGACTTGTATGCCTTTAACAATCAACCCATTCAAGTAACTGAAATAATCTCTTTGCCCATTTAGATTGGAGATGATGAGCATGTTTCACAAGACAAAGTGGATTTTCTTGTTGTCAAATGTTGGTCCCCTTACAATGATCATAGGTCGGTTATGTCAACACTTATTCGGCTTCATTTCTTCAACTACTCATCTCAAAGTCGAATTCCTCACTCCTTTGGGAGTTGGTGTATATAAAGGAGATCAATAGGAACTTGTTCGGGTAACTGAAATAATCTCTTTGCCCATCTAGATTGGAGATGATGAGCATATTGTAGAAGACGAAGTAGATTTTCTTGTTGTCAAATGTTGGTCCCCTTACAATGATCATGGGTCAGCCATGTCAACACTTATTTGGCTTTGTCCCTTCAACTACTTATCTCAAAGCCAAATTCCCTACTCCCTTGAGAGAGTCGGTGTATGTAAAGGGGATCAATAGTTGGCAAGGTCTTTTTATATAAGGGCTTTAAGGCATGAAAAGGTTTTTTAAGTAGAGACTTATCCAGAAGGAAAATTAGTTGGCATAGACAATGTTGAGAATGAAACAAAGGAAATTTCTTTAGGAAGTGACCCTGAAAAAATGACCAAGATACGGAAACCCTTGTTAGCACACATTCGTCAAAGTTTAATTAGCTTCTTGCAAGACAATGCTAATGTATTTGCATGTTCCCCTTTAGACATGTTAGGTATCCTTAAAGATGTTATAGTACACAAGTTTCATATTGATCTAAGTGCAAAAGTGATCTAACAAAAGAAAAGGCATTTTTCCCTCGAGAGGCAAGTTGCCATAGAAGAAGAAGTTTAGAAACTTTTGAAGGCAGAATTTATTTGAGAAGAGCCTTATCTAACTTGGTGTGCTAGTCAAGAAGTCTAATGGCAAATGACGTATGTGTAGAGACTTCATGAATCTTAATAAAGCTTATCCCAAGGATTGCTTTCTACTATCAAAAATTGAATAGATGGTTGATTCAACTGCTGGACATGCATTGTTTTCTTCTATGGATGCTTTTTTCAGCAATAACCAAATCAAAATAGGCAAGGAAGGTGAAGTTTACGTGTCATTTGTTACTAATTTCAAGACATATTGTTATATGGTGATGCCCTTTAGGCTGAAAAATGCTGGAGCAACTTATCAAAGGATTGTCACTATAATGTTCAAACCCCAGATCCATCACAATGTTAAAGTATATGTCAATGACGTGATTGTGAAAAGCGTGATAGAGGATCGGTATGTTATTGATCTTGTGGAGACATTCACTACTCTAACGAAAGATAACATAAAGCTCAATTCGTAAAAGTACGTCTTTAGCATTGCTTCGAGGAAGTTTTTAGGGTACATAGGCACTTAGTGCAACATTGAAGCTAACTCAGGAATGATTGATGTGATAATAAACATGAAATCTCCTCATATTATCAAGGAGGTACAAGAACTCACTGGACAAATAGTTGCCCTTAATCAGTTTGTATTGAGAAGCGTAGACAGGCATGCAGAATTCTTTAAAATTTTTAAGAATCCAAAAGAGTTCAAATGGATAGATGATTACGAGAGGGCAATAAAAAAAATTAAAGAGTTCCTCGCATCACCCCCTATACTTTCGATACCTATCTTAGGAGAGAATTTTTATTTATACCTATCAGTTAGTTGCTGAGTACTTTATTCTGTATTGGTTTGAATTGATGGCAAGGAGCATCGACCAGTTTATTATGTGAGTCATGTCCTGTAAGGACTGAAGCATTGATATACGAAAATTGAGAAGTTTGTATTAGTAGTAATTCTCTCAATAAGGAAATTGAAACTGTATTTTGAAGCTCATCAAATTGTAATCATCACTTATCAACCTTTATAGCAAGCATTGCAATAACTAAACTCTTCCGGGAGGATGATGAAATATGCCTTGGAGCTGAGTCCTTATAGTGTACAATACAAACACAAAATGAAATTAAAAGCTCAAGTATTGAGGAAGACAATGTAGAGATCGTTGAGAAACTCATATGGTATCTTTATGTGGATGGTTCTTCCACTAGAGAAGGAAGTGGTGTAGGCCTTATTTAGCAAGGGCCCCATAATGTTAAGGTTAATTATGCCTTGAAATTCGAATTCCTAACCAGTAATAACAAAGTGGAATAAGAAGCTTTGATAGTTGGACTCAAGCTCGCAAAGGAAGTTAGTGCCGAGAAACTTGAAGTCTTCTTCGATTCAAAACTTATTGTGAATCAAGTTAAAGGAAGTTATGTAGCAAAGGAAGAGGAAATGAGCAAGTACTTGTTGATAATACGAACGCTCATAAAAGAATTTCTGTCCTTTTCAATCCATAAAATATCGAAGAGTAAGAACATTACTATGGACAAAATGTCAAAATTGGCCAGTATGTCATTTCTTGATCTGAGTGATAAACTCTTTGTTGAGTTTCTCTCATATAAGAGTTTATCAAATTTCTCACAGAGCTGCAAATTGGTCCTTTGCCTAAGAGAGAAGTCTTGGATGGATCCTTTGTAGATAACTTGAGAGATGGTATCCTCCCTAATGACAAGAAAGATGCTTGAAGATTGGTTCATTAAGCTGTAAATTACATGCTAATAAGTGATCAACTATACAAACACAGCATATCCTAACCTTTCCTTCAAAGCCTTCTTCTGGATGATGCCCAATGAGAGTTATCTAAACTACTTGACTATGTATTCAGTAACCACGTAAAGGTACGAATTTTGTATATTTGTGCATTATGACTCGGTTAATATTGGTCAACCATGAAAGAAGATGCAAAAATTGCTGTTCGGTACTATCCTTAATGCCAAAAGCATGAGGCACCGACTCATGCGCCTTCTACTGAATTATGCTGCTTATTTAGTCCTTCGCCCTTTGTCCAGTAGGGATTGGACATACTCGAACCCTTTTCGAAGTCTACAGTCCAACAACAATTTGTCATTGTTGCTATGGATTATTTCACGAAATGGGCGAAGGCTAAAGCATTGGCAAGGATCATTAAACAAAAAGTTAAGGCATTCGTTTTCAATTCTATAATATTAAGGTTTGGAGTCCCATTTATGATTATCATCAACAATGGACCATAGTTCGACAACAATAAATTTTGAGTATTTTGTGAGAAATACGACATTCGCTTGACTTGCACATCTATAGCTTACCCCCAAACTAACGAACAAGTCGAAGCTATCAACGACTTACACGGCTTGAGGAGGAAGGTTAATTAAGTTAATGGAAAATAGGTTGACAAATTGTTAGATGTCTTATAAGGATACTGGACTACCTACAAAACCGCAACAGGGGAACCCCCTTCAGGTTAACATATGGTATGAAGGCAGTTTTACCGATCAAGTTGGATCTACCAAATCTACGTATATAGAATTTTGATGTAATGATCAATCACATTAGTTTAACGGCAAATTTAGATATAATATGGCATATCAACATAAGGCAGAGATATATTATAATTAGTAGGTAAAATATAAGGTTTTCTAGCTTGGAGATTTGGTTTGTCGAAAATTGGAGGCAACTGGCATATGAGAGAAACAAAGGAAGCTTGGCACAAATTGAGAGGACCTAGTTAGGGTCTAGGAAGTCATTAGTGATGGGGCTTATCAATTAAAAAGGTTGGATGGTATAGTCATCCCTTGTGCATGGAACACCTAGAACTTTAAGCTTTATTTTAATTAATTTCCTTAATGTTATGCATTTCTATTTGTTTTGTAAGGTAATAGCTTACTTGCTTTGAAGGACAATTGTTACTCAAAGTTAAAGCTTTAATTTATATCTCAATTTTTTTATGATTGATGAATTAATAAGTTCAAATGGCACAGTGGATGAACTAGTGCAAGTTCAAGCCTAATACGGTTAACGAACTTCTAAGTATAACAACTAGTCCACGTCTCAAACGACTAACAGATAATGTCTATTAGATGCTCTAATTAGGGATATGAAATAAAACATGCTGAGGAAATATCACATGTGAAATAAATCATGAACTTTAGGTGCATGAAATAAAATGTAACTAAGTTATATGAGGAAATGAGAAAGATTTATCACAAATACAATTACAAATATTTAGCCATTTAGCCCAATATAATCTATACAGAAGATAAGCTAACAAAATAATCCTATGACTTATTTTCGGATTGAATAAAGGCATTTTGTTGATCAAAAGGTAAAGCCTTATCAATGCTTTGAGTTTAGGAACAAGTGGATTTTTCTTTATGCTCATAGGGGATTTCTTTAGATAGGGGATCTTCATTATCTTCAAGATCCTCAACATGAGCCTCATTATCACCCTGCATATTATTCTCGGCACCTCAATCCTTGTTGCCTTCATCGCAGTTATTGACTTTATCATTAACGTCAGCAAAGTCTAAGTACAAGAGATCATAGTCAGGGTGAAACTTAAGGATCTCTTTTCTTGTTGCTTAAACCCCCTTTAACAATTTTTTCCACAATAATCTCTCGTATTGCCGACTAGGAGTGACTATTTCTAGTGCCTCTTCAACAGAGGGCCCTTTCCTTAAAGTCTCTTCTAACTCGGCAACACAGCTTTGTAGCCTAAAGTTATTGGTCTCCAATTCCTTTATTTGCATCCTAATCTTGTTTTCCTCATCACTCATTGAACAGAGTGTTTGGCCTAAACCCTAACACTCTTCCTTCTTTTTGCGTAGCTCCTCCTTTAGATCCTCAGCCTCCTTATGCTGCTCATCAACTTTAGCCTTAAGGCTTGAGACTTTATCAGCAACTAAAGAATATTCCAACTTCTCAATAGCAAGTTCATCCTTATACTTCCTAGCCTCCATCTTAACCCTTATTCTCACATTCTCAACAATCGCAATTTGAGCTTTTGAGGAGTTATATGGATCCTCATCTACAACAAGTCAATATGGAATGTTGAATTTTCTAGATCACCTGAACAACATATGAAGGATTATTATTATAATTACTTTTTTTTATTTCTTTATTGGCTTCATCCAAGGCTATTAGAACGTGGCTGCTGATTTGTAAACAAATAGGAGTATTAGCGACCAAACATGTCTAATAATTGAAAGGACACAATTGATACCTACATTATATAGCTTGGTCGTAATATGCGCCTTATTACAACCACCAACCTTATCGACATCTTTCTTCACAATCTCCTTATCCTTTAGAAGAATAATGCCTTCCATCAAGGCCAAGGATTTTTTCCTATCACTTAGGGCTGAGTTGGTATGTAAGATGTTATGGCTCTAGCATGGAATGAAGTACTCATTGACCTTTGTGTTAGAGACGAATTCGACATTACTGATGCTAAGACCTTTGTTGTGCATGGCCTCCTTCACCTTGTCGCCTAATTCCTTGGACCTTTTAGTAGGGGTTGGTTGATAAGCTCCTTCCCACTTCTTTTGTTTGCACTTAATACAACCTCCATTAGGAGTGACACCCCCCCCCTCCCTCCCCCAACGATAGCATCTAGATTGCTCACTTCAGCCTCATTTTGAGGTTCGATTTCTTAGTTACCTTTCCTCAACTCTATAATGGGAGGAATACTTTCGGCATGAGGGATCTCAACTTGCACAACCTCAGCTAACCTAGGTTTCTCACTCCCTTACCCTTTCTCGACGGGACAGGATGTCTTTTAGGCCACCCCTTGTTTGGCCATGCCTTCTTTTACTGCCTTCTTCATGGCAGTCAACCGAGTAGTTGCAACTGTAGAGGTTGTATGTCTATCGACTTTTGACTTTATGGCCTTTGCTTGGGCCAAAAACTTAGCATGGTTCACCTCACCTACACTCATATCCACAATAGAAAGTAGATGCATTAATACTAAAGTGGGGAATAAGAAAGAACTTACATTTTCCGTGCTAAGCAAGGCTCAAAGGAAACAATTCCTCCCCTAAGACGAGAATGGCTTTCCTCTTGTAGCTTTACTTGGTATAGCCATCTCTCAAGAGCATACCTTCTTTTTCAGAGAAGATTGGCTCTCCATTTTCAGATCACCTAATAATTCTCTTAGTGTCTTAGGAAAACATTTTTTTTTTCTTCCTCTCTTAGATTTTCCTTATTGCAGCAGCATCATTTGGCATCTGTTCAATATCCTTTGTGTAGATTGGTTTAGTCCATTGAGTCTAGAAATCTAACTCTTCATTTGAAACAATAGATAGGAACTTATCATGCCATTTATGGATCTTAGACTCCAACCCATCCATGAACTTCTGCCCGTACCTAGTAGTTGTAAAGTACTAGCCATTGGGCTGCCTCCTAATCGTAAAGAAGTACCTAAATAATTGAGGCATAACCCTAACCTCAACTTCTTCACAAACTAGCTTGAATGCCATGAGAAGTCGATAGGTATTTGGTGAGAACATACTTGGCACAACACAAAAATAATTGAAGAACTGCTTGATAAAAGTCGAGAATGGGAAGCGCAGTCTAAAGTCGAGATATTTTAAGTAGATGTGGAACTTACACTCTCTTGGAAAGTACACCCTCTCCCCCTCTCTTGGCCTCTTAAGATTCCATGTTTTTGGTAGGTCTTGCTATTATTTATTATATTTTGAAACCATAACTCTATCAGTAGCACTGGCCACTCCATTTGGCAAGTTATTGAAGTAATTCATATTGTTGTATAAGTACCTTGCTATAGATCTTCCTTCTTTATCTTTCGGATAAGTATCTATTGCAAGAGAGTTGATCCGAGCAAGTTTATCCCATCGCTCTACAAAACTATCAGCTGAACTACCTAAGGAACATGCCATCTTGCTCTTATATTAGGAGAGGAGAAGTAGTCTCAGTCTTAGTAGCTTCAGAATTTGAAAGGACAAGTTGATGAATTACGATGCAAACTATACTTGCTTTCGGCTTTAATAGGTCTCATAGAATTTTTTTAAGGGTAAGAAGAAATGTTGCAAATGAATGAGAGATTTTGAATGCAAATGAAGTTGAAGTGAAATATGTTTACAGTGTTGGAAAATTTCTTAAATATGAATGATTTGCCCTCGTAACCATAAGACATTTCTGGCGAAGTAATGATGCATTGATAGATGATGCTTTAGATTAATGACATGTGTTTTGTGACAGAGATCTAACGATTATTAAGGCTCTAACAATTATTACATTTATGATGTATTTATGACCAATGTGATAACTGTTGTGCTTTCTACTATTTGATCTTTTGATAGGTTGGAAGATTTAAAATCCTGACCTTTTAGATGGGATGCGATTCATTTTCATAAATGGAAATCAAGGAACTTCTTGCCTTACTCAACATTTAGGAAACAGTTCCCCATTCAACCCCTGATGGGAATTGGCTTCCGACCATATCTAAGTTGAGGCCTATCAATGCTTGCCGAGGCTGAATTGTAGCCAAAAGGATGAGAGGAAGGAAGATGAACACTCGACATCAAGTTTGTCGTCAGCCAAAGTGCTGAGAGATCACACAGCTGAGTAATCAGAACTAAAGAACCACTCAACACATCAAAGAAAGACTTGTACCAACTGATTCTAAGACTCGGCAATTATAGGTCAACCTCTTTGGTGTCTCGGCTAAGACACGTGAGACTTCAGGGACCCCTTCTCAAACCCAGACATCCAACTATCGACCCCATCTAGTTCGGATTCTACTCCTTCCAGGACATACCAAGTCCTATAAAACACACAGTTTTGTATTCTTATATATGTTTTCTTTCATTTTATTTATAGTCCCAATTTATTAGGGTTTAAGGCCTTATACATTATTTACAATTTTGCCACTAAGGTTTACGACTTATTATAAATAGCAACGTTTGTACGGATATACGAAGATATATACAGAGAGTGAAACTTTTCTCTTTCAAGCAAGGCGATACATGAGTTAGCATTTGCCGCATTATCGAGTGTTGATTAGACTCTTTAATCGTCCCCATGTTCTTATCAATCTTGTCCTTAGATTGTGGTGAACCCCTTTATTTGAACTGGTTAGTGAGTTGCATCTAACCTTCATTTGAAACCCTAAGTGACATTGAGTGTTCGTTAGTCATATCAAACTCTATTTCGAGCTCACACCCCTGATCGTATTTATGCCTTAGTGAGTTCTATCAATTCATATTCACCATCAAAACCTTCCTATTCTTCGTACCTATCTTCCTTTTGAATACCCGTTCCTGTTCTTTCGTTCCAGATCAGCTACTCTTTCTTTCTTATCTCGATCCTTTATCATCTTGGTATTAGAGCTTTGGGAAGACACGCATGGTAGTGTTCTTCAAAGAAGATTTGTGGTTTTAACATTCCTATTAATCATTGTTTTATAGTATAGTGTATTATTCTTAGTACTAAGTAACTGTAGAAGCCAAGTAGTGGCTATTTCTGAGTTATTGTAATTTTGTTTTGTTATTTCTTCAATTTTCTAGTAAATTACTGTATGAACAAGAGTGTCAGAGGATAGTATCAACAACATTGGAGATAGTCTTTGTGGAAGCTTAAGGCAACGTATTGATAACTTGGAGTTTTAGATTCAGAATCTAACCGACTCTATTTAGGAGATTATTGGGTTAGTTAGAGGCCGCAGACGTGATGGCTAAGAAGAAAGGAGGGAGTGGACATCGACTAGTAAGAGTAGTTCCAATGAAGTTTGTAATGATGCGAGACAGCTGAGAAGAAGAGAAAACCATCCAATTTCGAGAGGAAGAAATGATAGGAGTGTTGACTTTAAAACAAATCAAGAAGCCTAGAGAAGAGAGTCGAGGCCAAAAAGGAACATGGCTGAGCAGAGCACTAGTAAAAGTGGCTAAACTGAGGAGAATTGATCAACTTAAAATGTAAGGAAAGAACCTCGAGCACCTGGCTGAAGACTTGACAATACAAAGCTTAAGTTGCTGACCTTCTATAGAAGTAGTCGACCTAAAGAGTTCCTTAACTGGGTTCCCCAAGTCGAGAAATTGTTCAAGTGCTAAGACTGTGATGATTGAACAAAAGTTAAGCGGGCTTCACTATCCCTTGTTGAATACGTGAGTCTTTAGTGGGATAAGTTGGTTGCCAAGCGAGATACTGAAGGAGAAGAGTTTAGTGGGATAAGTTGGTTGCCAAGCGAGATACTGAAGGAGAAGAGTTGATCAGAAATACTATTGAAGAGTATTTACAAGAGTTTGAGACCTTGATGATGAGATGTGAGGTTACGAAGCTACAGGATCAGACCATTGCTAGATTCCTGAGTGGACTTCGAGACGACATTGCTGACACAGTTGAGTTGCAACTGTTCAACTCTCTGGACGAGCTAATTGGCATTAAGAGTAGAGACGTAGAGGAGAAGAAGGCATCAAAGGCCGAGTAGTCAACCTCAACAAGGCAACCCTGAGCTTAAGAGGTATGCCGAAAGAAGGCAAGAAAAGAAGATGGAGAAAGGAGAGCTTAGCCGACCAGCCTATGCTGAGAAAAAGATTGTCGAGAAAGAGAAGGCACCCGGCAACAAGGCCCGAGAAGTGAAATGCTTCAATTACTTATGTTACGGACATATTACGTCCCAATGCCTAAATAAAAGGGTCATGGTCTTGAAGGGCGAAGGGCCCAAGGGTCAAATTGAAAGTCAGAGTAACAAGAGCTTGGATGATAAGTTAATAGAAGAAGATGTCTATCTCGAGGACCTCGATAAACTCTTAGTTATGGTGACAAGAGCCAACCTGAAGACTTGTTCCCGGACAAAGGGAAAATTTGTTTTATATGCAATGCTTGGTGTACAGGAAGACTTGTTCCCTAGTTATCGATGGAGGTAGCTGCACCAATATCATCTTTGCTGAGATAACGGAAAAGATGAAGTTGCCGACCTACATGTATCCTTGACCCTATGGATTAAAGTGGTTTAATGACAAAGGTATGGTCTATGTACATAAGCATGCTCACATTGCATTTAAGGCGAGACAATACGAAGACAAGATTGAGTTCGATGTAGTCCCTATGAATGCCGCGAATTTACTTCTTGGCTGACCTTAGGAGTATGACTAGAAAGTCATCCACGATGGCTTCCTCAACACTTACACTGTTTAGAAGAATGGGAAGAGCTATTGCTTGACTCCCGATGAGCGTTGAGGAAATCCAGAGACATTCGATACCCATGGTGAAGAGAAAAGGGAAGAGGAGCTTATTCGATATTCCAGCTTATGCTCAACACTTAACATTGAGAATGACTTCCTTTCAAACCCATGGTAATGATTGGAATCAACCTTCGACCACATCTAAGCCGAGACTATCAATGCTTGCTGAGGCTGAACTGTAGCTAGAAGGATGAGAGGAAGGAAGATGAACACTCAACATCAGGTCTATTCTCAGCCGAAGTGCCAAGAGATCATACAACTAAGTAATTGGAACCAAAGAACCACTCGACACATCAAAGAGAGACTCGTGCCAACTAATTCTATAACTCGGCAATTGTAGGCCGACGTCTCTAGTGTCTCAGCCAAGATATGCGAGACATCAAGGACCCCTTTTCGAACCCAGACATGTAACTGCAGACCTCATTTGGTTCGGATACTACTCTTCCCAAGACATGTTGAGTGACTACATGCCAAGTCTTGTAAAAAGTACAGTTTTATATTCTTGTATATGTTTTATTTCATTTTATTTATGGACCTAATTCGTTAAGGTTTAAGGCCTTGTACATTATTTACAGTTTTGCCACTAGGGTTTAGGACTTGCTATAAATAGCAACATTTGTACGGATGTACGGAGATATATACAGAAAGTGAAACTTTACTCTTTCGAGCAAGGTGATACTTGAGTTAGCATTTACCGGATTATCGAGTGTTGATTAGACTCTTTAATTGTCCCTGCATTCATATCAATCTTGTCCTCAAATTGTGGTGAACCCCTTTATTTGAACCGGTTAGTGAGTTGCATTTAACCTTCATTTGAAAACCCGAGCAACATTTAGTGTTCGTGAGCCATATCAAACTTTATTTCGAGCTCAAACCCCTGATCATGTTTGTGTTATGGTGAGTTATATCCATTCGCATTCACCTTTAAAGCCTTCCTATTCTTCATACCCATCTTCCTTTTGAATACCCATTCCTGTTCTTTCTTTCCAGATCTACTACTGTTTCTTTCTTATCTTGATCCCTTATCAACCCCTGTATAGAATATTAAAATATTTACTCCCTTAGTCGAATCTTTAAACACGAGAGTCAGGGGGCAAATGTTGATGATCAAATTTCTCTCACTCAACCACTCGGCTACTAATAGGCTGAGTAACTCTATTATCGGCTAACGTTGAGTAATATAGATTCGTATCTGATTTGAATTCAAGGAGAGTAGCGTGAACAATTATTACTTGGTACGGTTATATTACATAACTACCCACTATTCCTATATTTTAAGAATGCACTTGATTAAGAGGCCTTCATGTGTCTCAATAATCATTCCATTAACTACTGTTTCAAACACAACATTAGCCTATAAATATAAAGAAGAAATATTGTAAGACTCTCTAATAACTCTCAACTACTTATTTAGTCCTTTCCCACACTCATTTATTGATTTAGGCATTGGAGTGGTCGCACCAAATTGACTTCGGTATCAAAAGTTTTCTCTTTCTTTGCAGGACGAAAGTTCAAGTCCAAAATCACCTAACAGCAATTGTGACTCTAATCAAGCAATATATATATATACCATATACTATTGGTATGGGTCCTCTTTAATGCCCTAGTAACTAAGAATCTAAGTATCAAAGTAACAACTTGAATTTAGCCAAATCATTTCCAAGCATGACTCCAATTAAGGCACCATTACACAAGGTTCATTAGGGTGCCAGCCTAAGGTTTAGTCCTCCCATCCTTTAGGCTTAGCTAAGTACACGCAATATACATTTATTTAATGTCCAATAATTATTTAGTCCAGTTATACTACTAATGTAACACCACAACATATGCAAGTATCCCATACTTAGTTCAGCTACAGCTCTAGGATCTAACTCTGTTACACTCATGGAACCTGACATAGCATAAATACCAAAACTCAATTCATGACCTATACTTATACTAGAACAACACATTTTTCTCAATCTAACTTATCTAGCATCACCAATCAACTCACCGTCATAACCCTTGCATACTTATAACTCACACCACTTAAGGAACCTAGGATCACTATGAAATTAGATTGGCTTGCAAATTGTTTTAGGTGAAGAAACATGTTTTAAAAAACTTTGAAAAGGGTTAGAAATGGAAAAACTCATCTTGAAAACTTAGAAAAACCCAAAGAAACATCATTACAAGGAGCAAGGATCATGGCATCTAGATGTTAGCTCAATTGACATCCAAACACCATGAGTAAATGGGTATAAGTTGCCCCTGATGTCCAGACGCTAAAGTAGATGGCATTCGAATGTTAGGCTACAATTTGTAGATTTTTGTAAACTCTAGCAATGTTTCATCCCCTGACTTTCGATCCATTTTTTCCAAAACTTGAAAACCACCCTTCCATAGCATTTTCCAATCAAAACCCAACCTCTACCCATCTGAAAACATCCTTTAAACTCAAATCCTTAACCAAAACTTACCTAAAATTCATGGATTCAACAACACTTCTAAGGAGTAACAGCATACGTATAGTTATGGTTAGAAATCTTACCTTTAGGATCCAAAAGTCTTGCTTACGCCACCTAAGATCTACTATGAATTCCTCAAAACAACACTCCAAATTCATTTTTCATGGCACCTGATGAAAAAAAAAAAACGAATTTCGGTTGTAACTGAAAACTTAAAAAGAAAACACATTTTTCATGGCACTGCTAAAGATTCATCATAAAGCTGTCATAAATTCGTTTTTCTCGTTGCTCTAACTAAATAAACAAGCGACAAAAATGAATTTTTTAATGAGAACCTTCTACAAAACTTTGATAAAAAGATACTTTCAATCCATACCGCGGTTCTTTGAATCTTGATCTCGCTACAACTTGTTGTAATTCCTCTCCTTACTCTAAGGTTATCAAAGAAACCCTAGCTAAAGTGACACATGAAGGTTTATGAAAAAGGGTTTTCTTAACCTTAATTGTGGCTTTTATATTAGGGTTTGCAGAACTTTTCCCATACCTAAAATGCCCCTACATAAGACTTATAATACTACTCAAGCCCTTCTTATGGGAATCAAGCTATTGGACAATTAACTCACAGCCGAGCTCAAGAACTGGAGGGACTAGCAAGGTGAATCTTCTTACTCCATCCAACTCCTACTAAAGCCAAGTATCTTGTTACCGACCAACTTTGCCTATTGAGTCGAATGATTTATCATCTCTTAGAAATTATGTGCTGGACAGAAGGATGCCCTAATGACAGCTACACTACACGCATCAGCTTGGTCTTGTCCAACCCAACCACTTACTTAGCATCAATACTGGTGAGAGGTTGAGTGATAAGGGATTGAGATAAGAAAGAAATGGCAGTAGATCTAGAATGAAAGAATAGGAATGAGTATTCAAAAGGAAGATGGGTACGAAGAATAGGAACGTTTTGATGGTGAATGTGAATAGATATAACTCACTAAGACACAAATACGATTAGGGGTTTGAGCTCGAAATAGAGTTCAATATGACTCACGAACACTAAATGTTGCTTAGGGTTACCAATGAAGGTTAGATGTAACTCACTTACCAGTTCAAATGAAGGGGTTCACTATAATCTGAGGAGAAGATTGATAAGAATACAGGGACGATTAAAGAGTCTAATCAACATTCGATAATTCAGCAAATGCTAACTCAAGTATCGCCTTGCTCGAAAGAGGAAAGTTTCACTCTATATATATATCTCTCTGTATATCCGTACAAATGTTGCTATTTATAGCGAGTCCTAAACCCTAGTGGCAAAACTATAAATAATGCACAAGGCCTTAAACCATAACAAATTGGGCCTATAAATAAAATGAAGGAAAACATATACAAGAATACAAAATTGTGCGTTTTATAGGATTCTGCATGCGGTCACTCGGCATGTCCTAGGAGAAGTAGTATTCGAATTAGATGGGGCCAATAGTTAGATGTCCGGGTCCGATAAGGGGTCTCTGACGTCTCACGTGTCTTAGCCTAGACACCAGAGAAGTTGGCCCATAATTACTAAGTCATAGAATCAGTAGGTACGAGTCTCTTTCTAATGTGTCGAGTGGTTCTTTAGTTTCGATTACTCAGTTATGTGATCTCTCGACACTTTGACTAATGACAAACCTGATGTCGAATGTTTATCTTCCTTCCTCTCGTCTTTTTGGCTGCAATTCAGCCTTAATAAGCATTGATAGGCCTTAGCTTAGATATGGTCGGAGGATGATTCCCATCACCGAGAGTCCTACCTTGTACGAATCCTTATCAACTCTTGTTTGAATGAACTCATGACTGCGTGGAACTCTCGCTTGGCTATGTAGCCAACCTGTGCTACTTTGTCAATAAGATACTTAGTACCAGGGCCAGTCCAGTGCAGCCACTCTTATGCCTAAGTTAGAATGGTGATTTAGTGTAGTAAAAATGTGAATAAGAAGTGTTACAGAGCTTTTACAGAGTTTCTTTTTGATATTTATGGATGGTCGTTGTGTCTAAGGTAGTGGTCGAGGTAACTGATAAGACGCGTGGAGACCTCTTGACTTGACATCTCCCCTTATATGTAGGGATAGCAAGCGATTGTAAAATATAACTGTATTTGTGTTAACTGGTCGCATAATAGATTTGAATTCAAACCAGGAGCGTTTCTTATATACGGCGTAAGTGCCATGTGTCTTCTATAGAGGGCGAATGTTGAGAGAGTCGATTTCCCAACATCGCGGTCGATGAAAGGATGAGTATAAGTTGAGCGAAAAATGACTATCAACATTTGCCCCCCAACTCCCGTATTCGAATAGTCGACAAAGGGAGTTATATATATATATATATATTATAGTAGAGGCCGAGTGGGCAAAGATTCTTTAGATTCATGCTAGGTAACATGGGAAGCAAGATAGATCACATCCCAGTCTAAATGTTACCATTTCAAAACTTTCACTTGTTCGGGAAACCAAAAAATTGCAGGCACGACATCTGTCACTTAGGTCATCATTTTGTTGCAGGCCTAATAACTGTCAGAAAGTTTTCAGCTGTTAGATTTCTGTCACGAGACACGCATTAACAATCCTTGGGACTATCATATTAGCACATCAATACTGTTAAAAGTAGATTTGTAGTTACAAGAACAAATCGTCCATATATAGGTTACTGTTCATAATCAGATTTCACTTCTCTGATTGCACCTAAAATTTTCATTCGTTTTCTAATCTTCAAAATCTCATTCTTTGACTTCTGTTATCTCATTTAATACAACCGTTTAGGTATGGTTCGCAAAGTTGTATGTCAACTTATTTTATCCGATTCCGAAGCAATGGAAATTGAGGCTACATTCCCCCCCCCCCCCCCCCCCCCCCCAAAATAGGAGTGAAGCGATGTGTTCTTTAGGCGGTTAGGCTGATAATATAGAGGCAAGTAGAATAAACTTCCTCAGATTAATGAGCTCCTATGGATAATTATCCTGAAGATAATGAAGGGAGGTCTTTAGCAAAATATTTGTATAACATAGTAGCCTACTTTCGTGATTCTCCTTATGGGACCGCCAGTTTCGTTGATAGAGTTCTCATCACAAAGTACAATCAGTACTGGTGGGATCTTCCTTGAACGTAGAACTTAAGGACGCCGAGAGACAAGGAGAAAGTATGCTTTCCATTGGAGCACGAGTTCCATATATACCTAAAGTATTTAGATTTTAGGCTGCGCTTCTCTTTCTTGGCTTTTGTTTAGGGCTTCGTCAATTGCTTCAAAGTTGCGTCGAGTATGTTCTCACCCAACACATATCGGCTTTTGGTAGCTTTTGAGATAGTATGTGAAGAAGTTAAGGTCAGGGCTATGCCTCAATTATTTAGATTTTTCTTCACTATTCGTAGGCAGCTTGATTAGTGGTACTTTACTGCTGTAAGGCATGGGTGTAAGTTCATGGACAGGTTAGAATCTAAGATTCATAAGTGGCACGATAAGTTCGTGTCAATTGTATTTGATGAGCACTTAGACATCCAGACCCAATGGACTGAGCCGATACATACAAAGGATGTAAATTTGATGTTGAATGATGCAACAACAGCGAAGAAGACTCAATAGAGAAGGAGAAACAAAATGTTCTTCTAGGATGCCAAGAGAATTATACAGCATTATGAAAATAGCAAACCAATATTTTTGAAAAAGAAGGTACACTGATGTGTTACCACCATGCCGAGTGTAGTTACAAGGAAAGTTGCTGTCGAGACTTTGGGAGAGAGAGTGGCCTTTGAGCCTTGCTCGGTACGGAAAATATCCCCTATTTATATTAATTGATTTACTCGTCTTATAGATTTAGGTGCTAAAGAGGTAAATCTTGCAAAGCTACTTGCTCAAGCTAAGGCTAAGAAGTCCAAGGTTAATAGGAGGGGGACCACTTTAGCAGCTACTACAAGGCCTGCTGTCGTAAAGAGACCAGCAAAGGAAGCTACAGCAAAGCAGATAGTTGTACAGATCTCTCCTCCTACCGAGAGAGTGAAGGAGAATGAAAATATATAGCCGACCGAGGTTCGTTCTGAAGAGCCTCTGATCGTGATTATTCATACTTCCATCGAGTTGAGGAATAGCAAGTGTCGAGAGACATACCCCGATGAAGAGGATGAAAATGCCATTGCTGTAGAATGCTCATCACAGGTAATTGCAGTGGCTCCAAGTGGTGAAAAAAAGACCAAGGAAGGAACTTGTCAGCCAACTACCTATCAAGAAGTCTAAAGGCCTAGATGAAAGGGCGAAGGAAGCAATGCGTTCTAAAGCTCTTAGCATCATTAACGCCGAATTCTTGCCAAACAAAGTGGTCGGTGAGTACTTCATCCCTTGCTAGAACCATTAGATTTTGGACACTAACTCGACCTTAGGAGACAAGATGAAATCTTTGGCTTTAATGGAAGGGGTCATTCTTCTGAAAGACAAAGATATCACAAAGAAGGATGTCGATAGGGTTGACAGTTGCAATAAGGCCCATGTCATGGCTAAATTGTATGATGTGAGTGTCCATAAACATTTCTTTTAATTATCGAGCTTGTTCGGATAACTAACACATTTTCTTTTTCCTGGATAACTAATACATATTCTTTTGCAACCACATTCTTATAGCTTTGGACGAAGCTGACAGAGAGGCAAAGAAGGTAATGTCTTTTGCTAATCTGTATAATATCCAATCATTCTTGATTATAATAACTGAATTTGCAACAGAAAGTTGAGGATACGTACAATGCATTAAAGGCCTAAACTGCTGCAACTGAGATGGAGGCGAGAAAGCTTAAGGAGGAACTTGCTATCGAGAAATTGGCAGAAGACCTCGCTATTGATGAAATTTATAGCCTGAAGGCCAAAATGGAAGAACAGTACAAAGAGTCCAAAAGCCTGAAAGAGGAGCTGCAGAAGAAAAAGGAAGAGTATTGGGGCTTAGGCTGAACTATTTGTATGATGAGCAACAATGAAGATAAGCTCAGGATGCAGATAAAGGAGTTAGAGACCAACAACTCAAACTTGTAGAGCCGTGTTGCTGAGTTGGAAGATATTGTGAGGAGGGGGCCATTTGTTGAAGAGGCTCTTGATATAGTCACTACAAGTTGGCAATATGAGAAGCTTCTACTCAAAAAGTTGTTGAAGAGAGTTCAAGCGGCAAGAGAAGAGGTCTTGAAGCTTCGTCTTGATCATGATCTCTCGTATCTTGACTTTGCTGACATCGACGACAAAGTTAGTAGTGCCGATAAAGATGAAGGCAACAAGACGGATGCCGAGAGAATCAATCAAAATGATAATGAAGCTCAACTCAAAGAAGTTGCCTGATTTAAGAACCTAGCTTCCGAGGAAGCCCTAGCTAAAGATTTAAGAATCACTCCTGTTAAATCTAAGAATAGGCTATAGGACTTGTTGTATTAGCATATTGCATTCTTGTGTAATTAATAATAGGATTATAATCAAGGCAATGCCGAGTGCTTATGACTTTTTCACGTAATTGCACTTTCATGATTTATATGGTTTATGCATGTTGCTTTGTGCTCTCATTCGTCGGCATGCTTTAATTTACTCTATTTGTTTCTTGACATGTTTTATTTCACATGCCCTGTTATCTTTTGGCTTATTTCATTTCACAAGCTCATCACTTCTATGCATGTTCATGCGCCCTCTTAACTTTTGCCTATTTCGTTTCACAAGTCCATCGTTTCTAAGCATGTTTTATTTTATACGCCCATGCGTTTCTTGGCATATTTTATTTCACATGCCCACGTTTATCGACACGTTTTATTTCACATACCCTTTGTTTTATACTGTCCGTTAACCGTTTGGGGTGTAGACTAGCTGCATTACTCGGCTATATAGATAATTTGTATATTTCTTTTATCATGCTAGGCTAAAACTTAGATCAACTTGTTTACCGTACAGCCTAGAATTCACTCATTCGGCAATTATAACCGAAACACAATGAGACTTCAAATATATAGTTGTCATAAATAAGTTTTACAAGTATGTTGGTTGCTACCAAAAGAGCGACGGAAAAAGTCATCCGACATTAATTAAAATAAAATTTCAAATTATCAGTGTTCCAAGCTTGAGGGATGATAGATCTATCTAACCTTTGTAATTGATAGGCCCCCTCGCCAACGACTCCCTAGATCCTGATAGGATCTTCCCAATTCACGTCAAGCTTTCCTTGATTTGCTCATACACTTATTACTTCCATCTTATGGCAAACCATTTCTCCAAGTTGGAAAACTTTATGCTTAACTTTCTGATTATAGTATCTTGCTGCTCTATGCTAGTATGCCATGACCTTGGCTTTTGCAATGTCTCAAATTTCCTTAATAATGTCCAAATTCATTGTTAATCTAACTTAATTAAGCATAACATCAAAATTATGTGTACACAAATTAAGTAAGTCGAGCTGAACCGTGTGCTAACTTAACTGGTGTCTCTCCTGTTATGGTTCTATGAGTGGTTTTATATCCCAATAGGACATTCTGTAGTTCATCAACCTACTTCCCCCTAACTTGATCCACTTTCCATTTCAGGCTGTTCAGTATGATCTTATTTATGGCTTCAACTTATTCATTTATCTAAGGGTGTGATATGGACGTATAGTTGAGCTGAATGCCATGCCTTTCACAAAACATTTGAAGCCTATTATTGTCAAACTACGAGCTGTTATCTATAATTATCATATAGGGTACTCCGAATCTTAACATGATGGCATTGAAGATGAAAGATTCCACTTTTTGCTCCGTAAATTTTGCCACAACCTCAACCTTGGCCCATTTGGTAAAGTAGTCTATAGTGACAATGACAAATTATCACTAGGTAGTAGACTTAGGAAAGGGTCTGAAAATATTTAGCCCCCACTAGGCAAAAGGCCAAGGGCTGGTTAGGCTACATAATTCACTTATGAATGCTTTACTCAGCAACTCGTGCTTCTAGTTAAAGACATTGTTAGACAATGTCCTTCGCATCTTCTTTCATAGTCACCCAATAATAGCTAAGTTATAGTGCTCGAATATACAGTGTTTGCACCTTCACATGATTGCTGCATATGCCACCATGAAGTTCAAATAATACCCTCTGGGCATCCCTCAGGGAAAGGCATTGAAGATAAGGTTGGGATATGCCACGCTTGTACAGCTGACCATCAATCAGCATGTAGTTCGCAACCTAGTAAGCCAATCTTCGTACCTCCTTTTTGTTGTCAGGGATAGTACCTTCTTTTATATAATTCATAGGGAATCCATCCACGATTCTTCTTTTGGGCAAGGAGCTAACTCGCAGCTTTGTGAGAGATTAGATAAGCTTTTATGTAGGAGAAATTTAATGAAAAGTTTCTCGTTGAGCTCAGGGAATGCCATACTGGCCAACTTCGACAACTTATCTATAGTAATATTCTTACTTCTTAGAATTTTGTGAATAGAGAAAGATGGGAATTCTTCTACAAGCGTTTGTACCACCAATAGGTACTTGCTCATCTCTTCTTCTCTTGCCGCATAACTTCCAGTGACTTGATTTACCTCCAGCTAGGAATCAGAGAACACTTTGAGTTTCTCAGCACCAATTTCTTTTGCTAATTTCAGTCCGATGATTAGAACTTCATACTCTACTTCATTGTTACTGGCCAAGAATCCAAATTTCAAAGTGTAATGAACTTTGACATTATGAGGGCCTTGAAGAACTAAGCCTATACCACTTCCTTCTTATGTTAAAGAACCATAAACATAGAGAAACCAGATAGGTTTCTCGGCAATCTCTGCACAATCTTCATCTCCAGGTAATTCAGCTACAAAATCCATTAGTACTTGGGCCTTTAGTGCCGTTCTAGGTTTATATTGTACACCATCGGCGCTGAGCTTTAAGGCGTATTTCATTATCTTCCCCGAGGAGTTGGGCCGCTACAATGCTTGTTACAATGGTTAACTGGTGAGGATAATAATCTGCTGAGATTCAAAGTACGGCTTCAACTTTCTTACCAAAAGAACTACAACCAATACAAATCTTTCTATCTTTGTGTACCAAAGCTTTGTCCATTATGAAACACGACTCACGTAATAAACGGGTCAATGCTCTTTGCCGTCAATTTAGACCAATATAGAGGAAAGTGTTCGACAGCTGACTGATAGATACAAGTATAAATTTTCTCTAAGAATGGGTATCGAGAGTATCAGGGGCAACATAACAAATTCCTTGAGCTTGTTAAAAGCTCTTTCACAATCTTTGGTCCAGTTGAATTCCTTTAGATTCTTCAAAATTTTAAAGAATTCTGCGCACCTATCTGCACTTCTTGACATGAATCTGTTGGGGGTAGCAATTCACCTGGTGAGTTACTACACCTCTTTAATCGTGCAAGATGATTTCATATTCCTTATGGCTTCAATCTTTCTCAGATTGGCCTCGATACTGCATCGCGTGAACATATACCCAAGAAATTGCCCTGATGTTGTGCCAAAGATACACTTATATGGGTTGAGTTTTATGTAATATCTCTGCAATGTAGCAAATGTCTCCTCTAGATCTACGAGATGCTGATCTTCTTTCATGCTCTTCGTAATCATATCATCCACATATAGTTCAACATTCCTATGGATCTAAGACTTGAATATCTTTGTTATTAATCTCTGATATGTGATACCAGCGTTCTTCAGCCTAAAGGGCATCACCATATAACAATACGTTCCAAAATTGGTAACGAAAGATGTGTGGACTTTATCTGCCTTGTCTATCCCGATATGATTGTAACCAGAGAAAGCGTCCATAAAAGAAAGCAATGCATGTCTTACGGTTGCATCTACCATCTAATCTCTTTTTGGTAGCAGGAAACAATCCTTGGGATAGGCCTTATTGAGATTCGTGAAGTCTATGCACATTTGCTATTTGCCGTTAGACTTCTTGATTAGCACACAATTTGCTAGCTAAGTCAAATAAGGCTCTTCCTAGATAAATGCTGCCTTCAATAATTTTTGGACCTGTTCTTCTATTGCTGCTTGTTTCTCCAATGCAAAATGTCTCTTTTTTTGTTGGACTACCTTTACATTCAAGTTAATCTAGAGCTTATGTACCATAATGTCTCTTGGAATACTTGACATGTCTGATGGTGACCATGCGAACACATCAACATTGGCTTGTAGGAAGTCAATCAGACTTTGCTAGACATCTGTTGACATGGGTTTTCCTATCCTTACTGTCTTCTCGGGATCATCTCCCAAAGGAATCTCCTCTGTATCATTCCCGGCGTTCTCTATGCCAATTGACTTGCCTTTTGGATAGTTCTCGACCTGAAACACTTCTTCTCACCTCAAAGCCCTTATATATAAGGAACGTGCCAATTGCTGATCCCCTCTGCATACATTGACCCCCATAAGAGTGGAAAACTTGGCTTTTAGATGTGGCGTTGAAGGGACAATACCAAATAAATGTTGGCATGGTCGTCCCATTATCATGTTGTAAGGGGACCAACATTTGACGATGAGAAAATCCACTTTGTTTGTTGCAACATGCTCATCATTGCCAATCTGTATCAGCAAAGAAATAACTTCGGCTACTTAGACGGGTTGATTATTGAAAGCATAGACGTTATACTTGTAAGACCCAGCTATGCTTTGATCTTGGGCCTCATTTGATTGAAGGCATGCTGAAAAATGATATCGGTTGAACTTCTCATGTCAATAAGAATCTTCTTGACCTCAAAGTTGGTGACTCTCACATTGATGACAAGTCCATCATCGTACGGCCTTTTTATGCCCTCAAAATCCTCTTCCCCAAAAGATATTGTATTTTCAATCCTAACCTTCTTTCCGTGAATATTGCAAACGTAATTCCTGGTGTTAATCAAGTTCGAAGAACTTGATTGGCCTATATTGGGTCTGCCGACAATCGTATTAATTACTCCCTTAGGTGCTCTATTGGGATTAACATCCCTTGCATCTCTTACGACCATTGCTGGCCGAGTGTCATCCTTATGTTCCTCTCTTCTCCTCTAAGACAGTCTTTCGATTCTTTCGACATCATGCGTTATAAATTTTTGTAGGTGCCTGAGTTGTATTGCATCTTCAATTGCATTTTTGAGTTGAATGCACTCATTTGTATTGTGACCCTTGTTACGGTGGAAGTTATAGTACTTGTTTGAATTTCTTCTTGAGGGATTCCTTAGCATTCTTTCTGGCCATTGGAGGACACCTCTCCCCCCATGGACCTCTATTAAAATATTCAAGATTGGATGATTGACAGGTGTATGGGATGAGAATATCGAGATCCTTGGTCTCTTCCTCTTGACGTTTAAGTTGTTATTGTTGTCTATACCAAGTCTATCCTTTATGTTGTCTTCCTATCGAATGTACAAGGTGGCTTTAGCCTTAAACTCAGCGAAAGTTTTCATCTTGTTATTTGCGAGAGCCTTGAAAAAGTTTCCATGAGGCTTGACTCCGTCAATTATGACTTTGAAGGCTACACTCATAACTAATTCTGGGATTTGGACCATCTCGGCCATAAATTTGGCCAAATGGTCCTTGATTGACTCATCAGACCTTTGTTTGATGGTGTTCAAGATTGAAGAATCCTTAACAGGAAGTTTTCTAGCAAAGAAGTGTTGAAGAAACACTTCTATTAATTCATTGAAACATGAAATGGTATTGGGCTTCAAGTGTTTAAACCATGTGTTGGCTGCATTCCTCAAGGTTGAGAGACAGTCTTAACAGGTTACCACATCGCTTAAACCATGCAACTTGGCCAGTGTTTGGTAGTACTCTAAGTGATCTTTAGGATCCTTCGTCCCATCATATGTTTCGAATTGAGGCAGCTTAATGTGCCAAGGTATTAGGTCTTCTAAAATCTTTGGGACAAAAGGACTTTTCTTGATTTGGAACTGTCTGGTCGCTAAAATTGGGGTATTGACATGCAAGAGTCTCATATGATGTACGCGTTGTGGTTGCTTGCCCTTATCAATCTTTTTGAAAGTGGGAGCTGTGGGTCACGTTGGAACCTCAACTTGCTTTTTTGGCAATTCAGGTAAATAAATGGAATCGTCGGCACTATTGGCATCATTATTGCCATGCTCTTTTTCTTGATTTGAGTGAAAACTTTTATGGAGAAGGTCAAGGATTTGTTCATGTTTTTTGTTTAACTTAGAATTTTCTTTGGCTAAATCGAGACAGAGTTGCTTGAGTCGAGCCAATTGTTTTTCATCAGCATTCCGACTCCCTCCTTCAAGGTGTTGGGAGGAAGTACCAACACCTGTACTTCGTATCATCCTAGTTTTAGCCATGTAGTCGTGTTTGGAGAGAAACAAACGGTGCCAAATGTTGTTGGTGAATTTTGGGGTGAGGAAATAGTCCTGCAAAAGACAGTAAGATACATGGTATCAGAGCCAGTCCAGTACAACTACACCGATGTCTAAGTTAGAATGGTGATTTAGTATAGTAAAAATATGAATAAGAAATGTTACAGAGCTCTTACAAAGTTTCTTTTTAGCGTTTATAGATGGTCGTTGTGTCTAAGGCAGTTGTTAAGGTAACCATTAAGACACTTGGAGACCTTTTGACTTGACATCTCCCCTAATATTTAGGGATAGTAAGTGGTTGTAAAATATAGCTGCGCTTATGATAACTGGTTGCATCATAGATTTGAATTTCAGGAGCATTTCTTATACATGGCATAAGTGCCATGTATCTTCTACAGAGGGTGACTGCTAAGAGAGTCGATTACCTAGCATCTTGGCCGACGAAAGGAGAAGTGTAAGTTGAGCGAAAACTGACTATCAACAATACTCAGCTTTAGTTTGTGGATAGAGTAACAAAATTCTATTTCCTGGACCAATTTGTCCTACAGAAACTTGCAAGCAATTGAGGTATCTTTCTATCTATCTTACATCTAGTATAGTCAGCATTTAAGCAGTCAATCAAATCAAAGTTTTGATTCTTTGGATACTAGATCCCTTACTTTGCATTGCCAGATATATACTTAAAAATCCTTTTCACATCTAATAAGTATGTTTTAGTTAGTTTAGATTGAAAATGTGCACAAATACACATACTAAACAATATGTCTGATCGTAATGCAAATAAATATAGTAGTGAACCAATCAAACTCCTATAATGTTTTTCATTAACTTTCTTACTTACATTATCAGGATCTAACCTTGTTGATGTGGACATTGGTGTATTTGTTCCATTAACACTTTCCGTTCCAAACTTCTTTAGGATTTGTTTAGTGTACTTTTCTTGATGCACAAAAATCCCATCACTTGTCTATTTTATTTTGAATCTAAGGAAGTTCAATTCACCCATTAAAAACATCTCAAACTCATCCTGCATAAGCTTAGAAAACTCTTTGCAAAAAGTCTCGTTGGTAGATCCAAAAATAATGTCATCAACATATATCTAAACCACTAAAATATCATTGCCATAATATTTTAGAAACAAGGTTATGTCTACTTTACCCCCCTTGGAATCCATTCTCAATCAAAAAGTCACTTAACCTTTCATACTAAGCTTTGGGAGCTCATTTTAATCCAGATAAGGTTTTTCCTAATTTATACACACAGTCCTTTTTACATGGATCCTCGACCTAGAGGTTGTTCTACATATACCTTGTGCTTAATATATCCATTTAAAAAGGTACTTTTAACATCCATTTGAAATAATTTAAAACTTCTATAACAAGCAAAATCAAGTAGAAGTCTAATTACCTCTAGTGCAGCAACTAGTGCATATATTTCATTAAAATCAATTCCCTCTTCTTGTGAGTAGCCTTTAGCTACTAATCTTCCCTTATTTGTAACGATTTTACCATGCTTATCTACCTTATTTTTAAATACCTAATTTACTCCTATGATAGATTTATCCTTAGGTTTAAGAACAAGTGTCCATACATGGTTTCTTTGAAATTGATTTAGCTCTTCTTGCATGATATTTATCCAACTATTTTCAGATAAAGCTTTATCAACAGTATTTGGTTTAAACTCAGATAATAAGGTAAAATGATCTACTATATTTCTTAAGCTATCTCTAATCTTAACTCTAGAATTGACGTTACCTATCACTTGTTCTAGTGGATGATAAGTCTTAAATTTGATTGTTCCATAAGGCTCAAATATTACCTAGGAAGGTTCTTATCTAGCCTCTGAATTTGCTTCTACTTTTGCCTCTTATGGTGCTTCTAGATTTTGCATTTGATTTTGGTTCTGATGAGCTTTCAACCTTAGGTTCTCCAGATGTAATTGTTTGTTTTTGTTATACATTTTCATTCTTACCTTTAGCTTTCACTTGTAAGCATCATCAGAATCATCTACCTTGATGTCACTAGCAAATTCAACATTTATGCATTCCTCTACAGTTCTAGTAACCTTGTTAAACTCATGATTTGTTTACCATTTATGGAGTATCATAAGAATATGCCTTCATCCCCACATTCCTCATGCCTTCATCCCCACATTCCTCAAACTTTCCAAGATTTAGACCCATTTTCTTAATAAAACATGTAGAACCAAATACATGATTGCTCTATTTCTTACGCTCTCCTACTCCATTTTGTTGTGGAATATAAGGGGCTAAAAAATTATGAGTGATGACGTTTTGATCACAAACTTTGTAAAATCATCATTTTCAAACTCTTTTCCATGATTAGTTTGTAAATTAATGATGCAGAATTCTTTTTCATTTTGAACTTTTTTTGAAAACTTTTTAAAAGGACAAAAAGCATCACTTTCCTAGCATAAGAATAGAACCCAAGTATATCTAGAAAAGTCATCTATAATCACTAAACCATATTTGTCACAAACTTTTATGTATGAGAGCAAACAAATCAAGATGCAAAAGTTATAAAGGCTTCTTTGTTGATATAACATGATTAGACTTGTGTGAAACAACACTCATTTTATTTTTAATACATGTGGCATAATGAAAATCATCCTTTATACACATCTCAGGCAAACCGTAAATAAAATTATTCTTAGACAAGTTATCTAGTTAATGAAAGTTAACATGACCTAACTTCTTATGCCATGAGAATATGTTATCAAAAACACTTAGAAAACAACTTTCAATTTCTACTTTGGCCAGTTCAACAAAATATATATTCTTCTTATGATAGCTTTCAAATAATGTAGCACCATTTTTATTATTAGCCTTAACTATATTTTGGTCAAACCCTATTTTGTAACACTTGTCACACAATTGGCTAATATTTAACAAACTATGTTTTAAGCCCCCAACTAAACACACATTTTCTATAGTATGAGGATGTATGCTGATATTACCAATTGCAATGATTTTTCCCTTACTATTATCTCCAAACATTATATAGCCTCCTTCTTTCTACTCTAAACTCATGAACAATGAAGTATCACTTGACATGTGACATAAACACTCACTATCTAAGTACCACTTCCCTTTCAATCTTGCTCCATGTTCCTATAACCACTAGAATAAGATCAAGTCCTTTTTAGAACTCAAACTAGCTTAGGTCCACCAAAATTCAAGCTCATATTTTTCAAATATCTAGCTTATTGGGTATTGAGCTTGTTGATTTTATAAAAACAATACTTCTCAATATGACCAAGTCTGTTGCAAAAGAACACATAAGAATTAGATGATCTATATCTATGAGTTACCTAATCCCTCAAGTTTTGGCTTAAGTAGCCTTTGAATTTGCCTTTAATGTACCTTCTTATTAGATACTTGTTATTTTGGCTAGAATATCTTTTGTTATACTAGTTACTTTGAATAATAGATTTAGCTTTGACATGCACATTACTATTTTTAACGGATTCTATACCAACTACTTCATTACCTTTGACAAACACATTTTTATTATTCGATTTAACGGATTCTATACCAACTACTTCATTACCTTTGACAAACACATTTTTATTATTCGATTTAGAAGATTATACCTGTCAAGCATGGTTTTTCATCATCCCGGTTCTTTTTATAAAATTAATTATTTTCTAAGACAACCGGTATTAAACCCTTACCAGTTTAATACTAGCCCTCGACTAGGGTTTAAAGAAAACCATTTGTTTAACTTAAAAAGGGATTGGAGTTGCCACTCGGCCAGAGTCGGGAAAAAAGGGTTAAGTTATAGCCAATTGAGTAGATTGGTTATAACTTAGTTACTAGTCTATTGATTAAAAATAATAATAATTTGTAAAATGACTTTTTTGAAAACCAAAGATTTATGTCCAGGGGCTAGTTTATTAAACCTTAAACAAGTACCATTTTTTAACATTTTGAATTTAATTTCGCTTTTCAAATATACCCTTTTTAATTTCTAAAAACATCTAATTATAATACATGCGACTAAATTGATTAATTTACATAAATATCTAAAAATAGAAAAAAAAATTTCATATTTTAAGTTGCCCTGTACTTGCGTATGGGTACCTACGTATCCACTATTTGAGATCAAACTTCCGTAGTTCATTTTTTTTGGAAAAATTTAGTGGATTAAATTGATTTTAATTTTGAAAATAAGTCACATTTACATTTTTAATTCGATTTATCTAAAGAAATAATGAAAGTTCTAAATTGAAAATTTTATTTATTTATTTTTCTTTTCTTTTTTTAAAAAAAAATCTAAAAGGGTCTTAATTTGAAAATGGCCGATTTATTTTTTATCTTTTTTAGAAACTAAATTTTTCTAAGTGATAAAAAAAATACTTATTCTTATTCTTATTTTATTTTTTGTTTATTTATCACTAGTTTATTTATTACCTATTATATTTTATTTATTTTTATTAAAATAGTAAAAATAAAATAAAACAATAAGAAATTACCCTTTTCTTTTTTTTTTCTTGTCTTTCTTTTATTTATTTTTACATCTACATTTTAAATGGATGAAATAATAAAAAAAAAGTGAAAATAAATAAATAATAATAATAACAATACAAAATAAAAAAAATTAAAAAATGGAGAAAAAAAAAACAAGTCTTGGACCAGAAATGGACTGCGAGTCAGATTAGATGCGGATCGGGTTAGGCTATTAGATTAGGTTATGGGTCAAACGTCCGGGTCGAATTGAATCTTGGTTTCCTCTTCAACAGCACCAGCAAGGCACGATTCAGCTTGATCTAGCCTCTAAATCAAAGGGGCAAAGGGGTTTTTATGTGTTTATGATTAGGATTAGGGGGAGTAGAAGAAATGCCGAGACTTAGGGTGATTGTTTTTATGGTGATCGGAAATGTACCGTGGGTGGCTATAGTGGTTTAGTTGTGTGTGAGTTGCTGGGCGTGGTTGGTTAGTTGGGGTAGAGGTTTTGAAGTGTGGGGAATTTGACCGTATAGTTGGTTAGTGTCTAAGGTAGTGTTTGGTGGTGGTTTGAGGAGAGGGGGTTCGGTGGTTAGGGTTAGGGTGGTGACAAGCTGCTAGGGGGCACGATGGTGGTTGAGGATGGTCAGGTTGGAGAGCTCGAGTTAAGGAGAGTTCGGCCATGGCGGTAGTTAGGCTTGGGTTGAAGTGGAGAAAGAGAACCAAAGAGAGATAGTGTGGGTTAGAGAGATAAAATGGTTGCAAGAGAGAGAGAAAGGTTGGGAGCCGCTCGTGAATGGTTGTTCCTACTTATTGATGTCCCTAAGCCCCTATTTATACTTGAATTTCAACCCAGCAACAAAGGAAATCTCGGATCGAAGTTAATGGGAATGGTTGAATTTTTAGTTTTTTCTCAATCTTTGAAGCTCGATTTGAATGCATAATTGACCAAACTTGAATGCGTTTTCTATACCGATTCATAGTAAGCTATGTTTAGTTTCCAATTTTGCCATTGATTTGGCAAAATTGCAATAAAAAAGAGTCCAAAAATCGTACTAAAGTAAGCGGTCTGAAGAGGAAGGTGCTGGAAATTTGGGGAAAATGAAGGAGGGGGAAAGAGAAGGAAAGAGAGGAAAATGAAGGGAAAAGGAAAGAAGGGGAAGGAAAAGTGGGCTGACGTGGCGCCACATCAGCCGTGCTAGCCAACCCTGGCGTGCCACATGTCATTAGTGACATGTGGCAGCTGATGTGGCATGCCATGTAGATCTCATATGGCACTAAATTAGCAAGGCCATCAAATAGGAGGATGCTACGAGTCAGGATACGTGGTGCAATCAAATCTTGACACGTGGAAATTCCTGATACAATTGAAAAAATAAGAAAAAAGGCCTCCCTGCCTTTGCAGACCTCATGTTTAATGCTAGTATTATACCCATATGCTTAACCGTCAGGCTGTTGGCCTGTGCCTTGTCCATATTTGTAATTTGCATATATAGACTCGTTTAGCCTGAGTTAGATTTAAATCTAAACCCAGGTTCAACGGCTCAACTCCTAAACGTAGATTAAAATTACAAATCTATTCTAATAAAATGTTATTTTCTAAAATCTTTTATTTTTTCAAATTTTTGTGACTTTTCAAATTTTCTTATTTTTTGTATTATTATTTTTTTAATTTCTTTTTTTTTTTTGTTTTTTTTTCCTATTTTCTTAATTTTTTTATATTTTTCTAAAATGCCTTTTTTTCTTATTTATTTTAAGCTTTCTTTAATTTTCTATTTTTTGAACCTTTCTTAATTTAAGACCTTAAAACCTAATTTGAAAAATAAAAGCGAGACAAAAGTTAGGTGTCTATAATACCTAAGTCCAATTTTAGAGTTGTCTAACCTTTGTGAAGACAACAATAATTGCAATTTCTTATCACTTTCTTTAAAATTGTTAAATGTTGTATCAATTGTGCAAGACAAGTCATTAATTCCAACTTTCAATTCCTTAATTTCCTATTTTAACATTGAATTTTCCTTTTCTAAACTATCTTGAGTGATCCTTAGATTTTCATTATCTATTTGTAAAACTTCAACATCATTTTTTTGTATGTCATTTTCATCAACCAACAATTAATTTGTTTGCAACAAGGCATCCTTCTCACTCTTTAGAGCTTTGATTTCATCATCTTGTTTGTTTAATTTTGAATTAGGCCTTTCAAGTGCTTTTAAAAGACTCTTAATCTACTTTTGTAAGCTTTTGAGCGTAATATCATCATCAGAGTCAAAATTTATCTCTAAGATGGCCATGAGACACAAATTAGCCTTTCCTTCTATCTTTGAATTTGTTTTTAAATCTGCTTCGAATTCATCAAAATCACTCTAAGTAGCCAATAATGTCTTCTATTTCTTCTTGTACTTTTCTAATTTCTTTAATATTACTGGGCATTCATACTTGATGTGCTTAAACTTCTTGTACCCATAGTACACCAATTCCTTTTTCTCCTTCTTATCTTTCGTTTCCTTTTTCTCTTCTTTGTAACACTTTCTTGCATCATATTTAGAATGATTAAAAGAAGAACGTTTATTGAAAAACTTCTTCTTACCCTTTCTCTTGAGTAATCTATTGAGTCTTCTAGTTAGCAGCGTCATGTCCTCATTATCATCTATTTCTGAATCTATCTCTGATTTAGTCTCAGAAACAACTTCTTGAGCTTTAGTTAAACCCAAATGTAGGTCCCAAAAGTAACTAAGAGGGGGGTAAATTAGTTACATAGAAAGTTTTAAAGTTTTTGCAGATAAAGACTTAAACCCATCTACTTTGATTACTTTAACAAGTATGGTGTAAATCAATATATAGAAAACAAATAAAGCACAAAATAAAGTAGAGTATGGATATGAAAAGCAAGCTCAAGAATCATATTACTTCGGCCTTGTGTTTATTGCGCTTTTATAGCTTCACTACTAAAGACCCAAACTATGCACTTTTCACTAACTCAATAAAGAGAAAAACAAATACAAGTTTTCTACTCTGTCTTAGTAGGCTAGCCTTACCTATTACATAGATCCCTAGAATTTTGAATCTCACCTCTAACACAAATCCTATCTATTGAAAAATAAGATTCACAATGATAATGAGGACATAATACAATGATCCTAAATATGTAAGCACAAGAGAAAAATAGACTATTAAAATAAAGTAGATAACATTGTCTTTGATTTAGCTTCTGAAAGTGTCTTTGAATTCTTTCGAGAATGAAGATTGCAGTAGAGAATTGAAAATTAGTGTAAATTGAAAACTTGAACTACTTATATATATATATATATATATGTATGTATATCCTTCAGATGCAATCTCTCTTTACTAAAATCTTGGATAAATCTTTGACACAACTTAAGGGATCTTAAAATATCTTAATTTAGCCGTTGGAACTTCTTATCCCTTGATATGTGGAAGATAAATCACTCTTATTGATTTATTCTAGTTGAATGTTGGACTCCTACTATTATAGAAAATAAATATATCATGAATCTCTACTTGTTTCTTACTTCAACTTTTATATTCTTCAAAGAACCTTTTGAAAATTTGAATTCCATCTTGTTGAAAATATCTCCTAAAAATTAGGAGCAAATCTTAATGCTTGATAATACATTAAATTTGAACTTCATCCTTTTGATACTTTCTTGTTGAATTTCTACATGAATGATCTTGTAACAGATTTGATATGCTTGAATAAATAATCCTTGAAGATATACCTTTATCAGATTATTTTTTAATTTAAAAAATCTATAGCATATTCATCTTTATCTTTAACTTTCAACACATGTGTATCCTTGATTTGAGCTTTTGATAAATTCCGATTTGAGCTTTTGAATTCTACAAAATCTTCTACTTATTTGATAAAAAAATCCACCAAATAACTTGTGAACAATTTTATAAATATATAATACTATTGTCAATGAATTTTGGTGTGAAACCTTACTCTTGCAAAAGTAAGAAAGAAAGGCTAAAAGTGGTGCCAAGGCTAGTCCAGCTAGCCACTCTGATGCCTAAGTAAGAGAGTGTTTAGGTAAAGATAAGTGAATAGAAAGGCTTAACATGATCAAGATTGTAAGAGATTCCTTACAATGTTTTCTTTCTCTTATTTATAAGCGTATATCAAATGACTATAATAACGGGTAATCATTGGTCATAAACCATGTGCCAACTCCTTAATTAAGGACATGCCCAAAAAACAGGAGTGATGGGTGATTATGTAATGAGGTCATACTAGGTTGCAACTATCTGTACTACTTATCAAATTTAAATATATAAGCAGGCCAAGCCTTTTGGCCCATTAGATTAGCCAAGCCATCAAAGGCCTAAACAAAATACAGCAATGATTGGCAACTTAGCAGCTGATGAACCAAGCAATATCATTAAGCAAAATTCTACTATCAACATTTGCAACTCCCCAACACACCCCCCCCCCCCCCCCCCCCCCCCCCGCCCAAAAAAAACTCCCATGGTCGAGAATTCAACTATGGGAGTTTATAATTAGAGCTATATTCAACTTGATTGACTAGGGAGAATAAGAAATCATAATATGCCCTCGAAACTAATTTTCCACACTATTGTTGATATCATCATGCTTTGTGAACTGCAATGCTTCTATTGACTTTAATGAGAAAGGTCATAACCTTTTGGCTTTCCCGCTAATTCCTTTTTGTATAGGCATGTAGGACAGTTGTCATGTGTATCATCATTATACTACGGGGTCTATTAATTGCCAGTGGCATGATGTCCCTCGAATCTCTTGCTTTTGGCACGTGTCTATCATCCATGCCAAGTTGTTTGATCAATACTCAAATCCTAATTAAGGCGGCTCTTAGCTTTTTCTTTTTATTCTTATTCTTATTCTAATTTTCTAATCCTTACTCTTTATGTAAACCTTACTTTTAGCGAGCCTATGATTTGACTAAGAGTACTTGAATGTTCCCAAAGATCAACTAAACTAAGAAATCAAATTCACAATTAAAGACAAACTTACCTTTCCAATTCGAAAGCCTATTATCGATAAAACTCGAACATGAAAAACTACAAGCTCTAAAGTCACCTAAGACCCTAAACCCTAAAATAATAAAGGACTTTTAACCCTAAGCGACTAATCGATAATTTAATTTGAATAATTTTATTCAACTGTAGAAATTTTTATAATTTTATAAGAATTGAATCATCATTTACAAAACAATTCAAGAAGTAAATCCTAAAATAATTTCTTATAAGACAATTCCCTTATCTTCATGTTTAAGCTTTACATGTGAATAAGTAGACCAACTAATCACCTTAAATGACGTATCAATTGAGAGTTGGAGTTATTTATCAATTGATAACCTTTCAAAAACTAGTGATAAGACACTTTCCTTATCACTTATTAACTTATACTACATATGGATAAATTTTCACAAGATTTCACATGCTTAACTTTAATAAATGAGACAAGACAATTCCATGCCAAGAAAAGAGAGGGCCATGCTCTTGTATTTCATCCATCAATCACTTTATCTTACACTCCATTATTCACCCCTTAATGCTTACATCATCAAGAGTTGCAATTGTTGACTTTTACGCATGTTACAAAATAACAAAATCAAACTCATTAAACACACTTCCCACTCCATTTCCAACTGGCCACTCTTTCTCCCATTGCTCTTACTTTCAATTTCATTTTCACTTCCTTTTCTCTCACTTTGAAATCAATACAAAAGAGGAAGCACAAAAACCCCACAAGATCTTTCACTTATCGCCACCTTTCCAAGCTTCCACACTCACGACATTTAACTTCTTCTTGTGTCTTACTTTTGCTAACATTCAAAGCTCCTTTAGGATCCTTAGAACACTTATTAAACCCCACTTCAAAGGACCACAACTCAAGCTTCCGAAAATGGTGTAAGAAGGAGGAAGTAAGACAAAGAGCATAAGTGAAACCTTAGTACACAACCACCATATTTTTGCTTTGAGGACGAGTAAGTATATCTTGTGTTAGTAGTTTAGTATTCATGTTAGGAGACTATTATTTCTTGAAGATATGAGTATGATCATAAGTTGATAGAACATCTAACACTACCCTAAGAAGTAAACTCATGAAACCCTTATATGAAAAGTAAATTATGAGCATGTAAAGCTAGTATTTTCTAAAGATACTTGTTTAACACTTAGAATAGAAGATTTTAAGTTGAGAAAATCTTGAAATGAGAACTTGAATGAAAGGGAAGCTTGCTGGATGTGAGGGTTTAGAAGTCATTTGGATGTTGTTCTCACTTTTATTGAGTTAAGCATACTAAAATCTATACTTAAGTAAATAAAAAATCCATTACATGAAGTTTTATGAGGAAACCAACTTTGTAAGACATAAACTATGATATTATGGGAGAAATGATAAATATGAGGTCCTCTATTTTCATGTAAAGTATGAGCCAAATAATCATCTTATGGAAAAAAAGTCATGTTAAGATTTGAATACAAGTAGCTTAAGTTTATGATCTAACACCTAAACTTAAGGAAATGGTGAAATAAGTTCGAAAACCAAGTTGGAAGCCCTCATACTCAAACCGACCAAATTTGGAACATTCCTAAAAGACACTTAAAAATATGATAAAAGAAAGTAAGCAAAGTGAAAAGACCAACGAAGATAAGTTCAATAAGTGTATCAAGCTTAAAACTCAAAACCGAGTTTAAAACTTCCAAATCGAGCTTAAAATGTCAAGTTGAACCACCCTTAAGTTTCTGACTAGCAACTTGACTCAACAACGGAAGTTGTTTTGAGAATCTCAAGAAGCTTACAAGATACTCCCTAAGCCCAAGAAAGTGACCATCTTTGATTTGGATAAAAAAAACAAGCTCATTTGACAACTTAAGCCCACTTAAGAGCTCAAGAAGTGGTTGTTAGCCTTAGGAATATAAATCAAAGTTGTATATATGATCTTAAGGAGTATTTTGAACCTAAAATGAGATCTTAAGCTCAAGCCTAAATGATTCCCCAAGTTACCAAAAAGCCCACCAACCAAACAAAGCCCACAAGCACTCCAAATCATGAGGATTTCTATTGTTCTAACTTATGGCCAGGTTTGCATGCCTCATCTCAAAAATATAACCTTGCCACATTAAAATAAACTTGAAAACAATGAATATTGACTATAAGATCATAAAAATCGGATTTAAAACGAGAAAGTTATACGCGATTGAACTTTAAGTAAGAAATCAGGAAAAATGCGAAAACTAATAAAAAAAATATAACTTAAAGGGTTTTAGCTTAGTTTTCTAAGTCTTATTTCAAATCCTTATAGTATTATGATTGCGATGTCCAAGGGACCTAATGTTCGGAGACAACTAACCCCTAGATTACTTCGATTGACCTACATAGCTGAATGAGTAAATTCTTGATGACTCTCTACTTGATTTTGCTTGTAGAATAGATGCATCTAAACTTATATATACATAAATTGGATGCTTGTGGGATATGGAAAGTGCATGTGTATGAATTTGTGGTTGTATGGCTTGTTAATCATGTAACAATGGAATTTTTTCTTGATAATTCATACGTGCAATTGTATGGAATGAAATTGTCTGATCATTATGAAAAACTGGATTAATCACTTATATGATTAAGAGATTCAATGAATCATACATTCCCCATAATTGCATTCGGATAACACCGACTATCACTTCATCTAGAAGATAGGAAGAGATTCATAGGAGGAGGGCCTCCTACAGGATTGGGCACTAGTTATGTCATAATTTTATTGAGTCTTTGTTCTAAGCTGATGGGCTTACTAAGCGCCGAGAGACGCCAATCGTTGGCAAAGGGCCATATCTTGTGGCTTCTACTTAGGGTGTGTGTTTGTGGATTGCAGAGGCCATTACATCGTTAGACTTGGGATTTTGAAAATATGATTTTTTATTTAGTAAAGAAAGTATATATATACATATTGTTTTGTTTTGGCTTAAGCACAATAGTGTAAATAATATAAAACCTAAGGTCTAGAACCTAGATTTTGGTTTAGGTCAATTAATTATCTCCAAACCCGAACTACAGGGGGCATAATTCTGAGTCGTATGTAGTTCCTAGGCTACTGCAGGCATACTAATTGTTCATGCATTCATATGATTGTGCATCTAATAAATTTCTGACATGTGGTATTGATGAGGGTATTTATCTCACTTACTATAAGCTTAAACCCTGATAGATTTCTTTTATTACAAGGAAACCTCTTCATTCATCTGGGCCGAAGCATGCTCAAGGTAAGTCTCATGTAGAGACAGGTTGGAGCGTTCAGGGAATGGAGAGGAGATTTTGTAATAGCTTTTGTAGATAACTATTTACCTTTATTTTTGTTCATAATATAGTTTAAAGTTTATGATGCTGTTTCCTTTATGAACTATATTTGTTTGTAATATTCTTTTGGTGTAGAACTTAACGAGTCCACATGTTTACTTGATTTATTTATATCTTAGAAGTTAATTTTAGTAAATTGCTCTATATTACTTATACATGGGTCTAGTGATAGCGTATAATGGAAAGAGCCTTATGTGTCGTATGAAAGGTTTGCGATCAACAAGAAGGTTGATGGTAAACCTTTATGCGGTACATGGCGATCTACCACGACATCAATACTGTTGGGTTGTAATACTTTGTGTTTCTTTTCCCACTAAATTCCTTCTTGCAACTTCACATTCAACCTTCAAACAACTTCTCTTATACGACTGCTTTTTGACATTTCATAGGTATGGTTCGAAGCATTATTTATCCTCTTATTTCTTCAAATTCCAATGCAACTCTCTTTGAGGCCGCTTCATACCCCTGTACCCCCTAAAAGAAAGATTGGTTTGGCTTCTTCATCTAGTAGTTTGGCAAATACCACTATGGAAAGATAGGAAAAACTTGCTCGCATCAAAGCTTTACCCATAGATGATTATCCTGATGATAGGGAAGATGGGTCAATTGCCAAGTATTTATATAACAACATTGTTTACAATTTTGATTCTTTGCATAAGGTAGTGAGTGGTGCTGTTCAGCCACTTATTATTAAATATAATAAATATTGGCAAGATAATCCTAATGATTAGCACTTATAACGGCCAAGGGAAGATGAAAGAGTCTGTTTTTCCATTGAGCGTGAATTTTATTTGTACTTAAAATATCTTTATTTTAGGTTACGTCTATTGTTTTCTCCCTTTCAAAAACAATTCTTCAATTATTTCCATGTTGCTCCAAGCTTGTTCTCTCTCAGCACATATAGGCTTCTTGTAATGTTTAAGATTACATGCGAGGAACTTGAGGTTAGGGTTACTCCTCAGTTGTTTAGATATTTTTTAATGATCTGGAGATAGCTGGATAGTTGGTTCTATATAGCAACTTGGCATAGCCACAAGTTTATAGACATATTGGAGTCTAAAATCCATAAGTAGCACGATAAATACGTTTCAATTAGATCGAATATGGAGTTGGATTTTTAGAATCAATAGACCGAACCCATCTGAATAAAGGGTATCAAATTATTGCCAAATGATGTGCTACTTCCAAGAAGATTAAGGATGGGCAAGGAAACAAGATATTCTCATGGGATTTCAAGAGGATCATCTCTATATATAAAAAAGGAGAGGCTATATTTTCTGATAATGATGGTAGGGTTTATATGTACTCCCTACCTACTGTGCCAAGTCAAGCTACAAGAGGAAAGCCAAACTTCATAAACCATGGAGGGGACTTGTTGCCTTTGAGCTTTACTCAGCATAGATTTGTAAGTTTCATTGCTATCTCATTTTTACAATTCTTTATTTTCTATGCAGACATGACAACTAGAGATATTGATCCTAAGAAATTGCTGGCCTAAGCTAAGGTTAAGAAGCGAAAATTGGACAAGAGAACCGCCAAAATTGCTACTACCTAACTACCCAAGTGAAAAAAAACAACAACCAAAGAAAGTAACCAAGGAATAGAACATCAAGGAGCGTACCATCTACAAAAAGAAAAAAGAAACTCCTCATGTCGATACGTATCTACCAATCGAGCAAATGAAAGCTGTTAGGACTACATAGCTTAAGGTACTACCTACCGTTAAGGAGACTTCTCGGAAGGAATTGGTAAAAGAAGCTAGTTAAGAACCTGCTTTTGACAATAACACAGGCATGGATAGCTTGGCGAACCAACCTCCATCCAAGAAGAGTAGGAAAGAACCTGCTAACCAACCTCCACTTAACAAAAGCAAGGGCATGGACGAGAAAATGAAAGAGGCAATGAAGAACAAGGCTCTCGACATTAGTTCCTTTGAGTTTACTCCCAACCATCAGGTAAGTGAACACTTCATGCTAAGATGGAACCATAAAGTTTTGGACATCAATTCAGCATTGGGAGACAAATTTAAATCTCTGGCCTTATTGGAAGGGATCATTCTTCCCCAAGACAAAAAGATAATAAAAAAGGAATGTAGATAGGATAGGGGGCAGCGATAAAGCTCATATTGCTACTAAGTTTTACGATATAAGTTTTCTTACAATAGTAGTTTGTTTTGGTGCTCAAGCATCAATTTCACATGTTAATCCTTATTACTTCGTAGATCACAAGCCATATCTTGATGGATATGGATGATGCTAAAGGATGAAAGAAAAAGGTATGTATGAACCATTGTTTCATGTATTCAGAAATTGATCATTCATGGCATGGTATTTTTGCAAGAAATAGAGAAAGCTTACAACTCTGCCAAAGCACAAACTGCCAAGGCTAAGAATGCTAGAATCAAGGCTGAGATTGAGGTTGGGCAGTAGAAGGGTAAGCTCTCTATAGAGAAGTTAGCGCATAGTTTAGCAGCTGATGAAATCACGAGCCTAAAGGTTAGGAATTAAGAATACTACAAGGAAGTTGGAGATCTTAAGGTGTAGCTTTAGAAGAAGGAGTATTAAGGGCTTGGAAGCACAATTGCTAATATGAGTGAGGAAGAGGACAAATTGAGAGTTTAGATTCAGAACTTGAAGAAGAAAGGTTCAACACTCGAAGTTCATGTTACTAAACTAAAGGACGTGAAACCTTATGTTAAGGAGGCTTTATTAATTGTGACCCTTAGTTGGTGATAAGAGAAATTGCTTTAGAAGAAATTCTTGCAAGGAGTTCAATTGCTAAGGGAAGGAATTTTGAAGGTTTACCTTGACTACAAGCTATCATGCCTTGATTTTGCACATCGATAATAATGATGCTAGCAATAAGGATGACAAAATCAGCGAGAAAGTAGAGGCTAACAGTCAAAAGTAAGATGACCATGATCAAGCCAACATTAAAGTTCTTGCAAATGTCGAAGAACTATCATCATAGAAAATTGCTTACATTTGCAAAGAGACCTCTAACTCCTCAAACAAGACCCTCAACACTGATAAAGAGATTAGCCCTAAGAAGATTCCAAGCTCTGCTAATCGAGATAGTAATTTTGCCCAATTTAAGAGGAAAAAAATCTTGGACTCTTATGGAAAAAATTAGTTTTTATTCATTGTTTTTGTCATATTTCATGGACTCTATTCATGGTCAGGATGCCAATCCTTTGGTTATAATTAACTTTTGTTTCTCATTTTGAAGCTTTTAATTCTCAGTACGTTTTTATTTTTCTACGCACAATTCATAGAAGTAGTATTCGTTAGTCATTTAAGACTTGAACTTTTGGGCATTTAAGTTTATTTTCTTAATTGAGATGTTACCTACTAAAGGCTATTTAGAGTTTTTTAGCCGTAATTAGTCGAAACTCTTTTTCAAAGATTATTTAATGTTACTCGTCAATTAGTAATGAGCTCATTAACCGATGTTGGTTAGACCTTATTAGGCATTAGTTCTATTGTCACATAACTAGAATTTCATTAATTCATTAATCATAGATAGATTAGGAATAAAAATGATGGTAATGGGAGACACTTATTGATAGGAATCAGCCTGCAACTATCCCGAAGCTAAGCTCGAACAATTTGTGCTGGGGCCTAATGGTTACTAGATAGCCGAGAGGTAAAAAGGCAAACACTTGCATTAAGCCTGTCATCACTCGGCATCAAGCCTATCATCTACCGAAAAGTAGAGAGAGTACATTACCGAAAGTTGGAGGCCTAAGATCCACTCGGTACGGCACAGAGAGACTAGTGCTGACTAATCCTAAGACTCGACAATTATGGGCCGACCTTTCAAGTTTCTCGACCAACCACTGCAAGACTTCAAGAACTCCTCCTCGGACCTAGACATCCAACTGTCAAACCTATCCAGTTTAGATCTTGCTCCTTCTTAGATAGGCTAAATGACTGCATGCTAATTTCTTTTATTAAACGCACAACTTTGTATTCTTGTACATATTTTCTTAATTCTTCATTATGGGCCCATTCTTTAAGGTTTAAGACCTTGTACAATATTTACATTTTTTCCAGTAGGGTTTTATGACTTACTATAAATAGCAGTATGTAGTTTTGATAACTCTGATTTTAAACATATTTCATATGGTGATTTTATAGTATTTTCCTTACATTTTTTGTTTTCTTTAAAGAAATTGATACTTAATTGAGTAAATTGTTGATTTCGGGGTTTAAACACGTTCTAGGCTCGAAAACGAAGAAAAGGAATCAAGTTTCACTCAATTCCGAGTTCAAACGAAGAAGTTATGAATTTTTGAAGTTGTGCAGAAAATTTGCCTAAGTGCAGAAAGTTACACGACCTGGGGACACGGTCATGTCCCAAGCCGTGTCGGGTGACGAAAACAAAATCTTTGAAATATACATATAAAAGGATATCTTAGGATTTGAAAAGAGAGAGAGACATTACAGAAACAAGAGAGACAAGAGAAGAGAGGAGATTGGAGAAGAACATTAATCAAGAAGCAAGAACGACATCGATTTCAAGAATAGAGAGATTGTTCATCAAATCAAGAGGGGTTTTTTATGCTTTATTTTATATTTTTGATGAAACTCGTTTTTAGATTCGTTATGATTGCTTAGAATTAGAGTATTTAGGATTATGGAACCTAGGGTTTCATGTAACCCTTGGATTGAATTATAATTTCAATAAAGTTTCTACCTTTTCTTGATTCAATTATGTTCTTTAATTATGATTGATAATTCTAAAGTGTTAATATATGATATTATCCATGTTGATTGAGAAATTGCATGTGTAATTAGATCTAGGCATAATTGAAGAGAATTACATGTATACTTAGAGATAAGATACATGTTTCTTCCGGAAAGTTGATTGTTTGTATGGGAATTCATTACACGTTAATGCGATTCTAAATTATATTATTAAGTGAAGAGATTCTGGTAAATAATTTATGATTAGGGTTAATATGCTTGAGAAAGATATTAGCTTTAATTGTGAATCCCTCCGGTCAAGAATAATAGAAATTGAATTGGATATATTTTAAAAAGGTTACATGTTAAACACTAGGGGAAATAATTCCTAAATACATTATTGCATACTTGAAGTCGTTCGTAGTTTATTGCTTCCTAATTCGCGTAATTAAGTCTCATAAGTAGTTTAGTTGTTAATTTCAGTATTTTTAATTCATTCAATTTATCACAATTTTTCGGTTAGATAATAAAGCTAAAGCTAATATTAGTACTCAAAATCTCTGAGGGATCGACTCGGACTTACTTTCGCTATATTAAAACTGATAGGTGCGCTTGCCTCATATCAAGTTTTTGGCGCCGTTGCCAGGGATTTTCGATATTAAGAACACTAGTTGCTTTATTACTTTAACCATTTTTTTTCTTTTGTTTTCATTAGCTAGAGCTGCAATTGATTCTATATTTCTTACCCTTGTAGTGCATGACTCGAAGTAACCTAGAAGATTTGGTAGAACTTGATCCTGAAATTGAGAGAACTATCCTTCAAAATTTGAAATCACGACCTAGACAAAGTGTGGCTACCATTGACGACGAGTCAATCGTTGAAATCAAGGAAGAAGGTAAAGAGACCAACACTCAATTCATCGAGCAGGAAGATCACCACACATGGCTAACAACGGGAATGAAGTAAATCGGACCATGTCCGATTATTCAAGGCCTACACTTATTGAAGCTGACTCTAGCATCGCAAGGCCAACCGTTCCAGCTAACAACTTCCAAATTGCAGCTAACAACTTTCAAATTGCACCTAACATCATACAAATGGTGCAACAATATGTTCAGTTTGACGGTCTCCAAGATGAAGATCCCAATGCCCACATCTCTAGCTTTCTAGAGTTTTGTGATACTTTTAAAATCAACGGAGCCACGGATGATGCCATCCGACTGCGGCTATTCCCTTTCTCCTTAAGGGGTAGAGCAAAACTATAAACCCTACTTTTAGTGGGCCTAAGACTCAATTAAGAGTACTTTCCGAATGTTCCTAAAGATCAACTAAACTAAAAACTTAAATTTATATTTAGAAACGAATTAAATTTTTACAATTCAAAAGCTAATTATCGAGAAAACCTGAGCTTGAAGAACTACGAGCTCTAAAGCTACTTAAAATGTAAACCTTAAAGCCATTAAGGAATTTTAACCCTAAATAATTAATCGATAATTTAATTTGAATAATTTCATCCAACTTTAGAAAATTTCACAATTTTATAAAAATCAAATCATAAATTACAAAACAATGTAGGATAGAAATCCTAAAACAATTTTCTATAAGGCTATGTCCTTATCTTCATGTATAGGCCTTACACATAAATAAGTAGACCAACCAATCACCTTAGATAACTTATCAATTGAGAGTTGGAATCAATTATCAATTGATAACTTATCAAAATCTAGTGATAAGACAATTTCCTTATCACCTCTTCACTTATACAAAATATGGACAATTTTTCACAAGGATTAATAAGCTTTACTTTAATAAAGGAGACAAGATCACTCTATGGCATGCAAGGACATAAAATGGAAGATCTAAAAAGGGGAGAAAGGGGGGGCCATGCATTGGTCATTCACCCATCAATCACTTTTTCTTACACATCACTATTCATCCCTTAATGCTTACATTATCAAGAGTTGCAATTGTTGACTTTATGTAAGCTATAAGGCAACACTTCCAAGACATTTAAACACTCCTTCTCTCTCCATTTCCAACCGGCCATACTCTTCCCCATTTCTTTCACTTTCAATTTCACTTTCACTTCATCATTCTCTCTTTTGAAACAAACATAAAAAGGGGAAACAACCTTACCCCACAAAATCAATTTTTCTCCCATTTGAAAGCTTCAACTCACGGCATTTTTTTTCCTTTGCACTTGCGCCATTTTCTTTCATCATTTAAGACATTTAAGACCATTAGAATCTTCCATAAACCCCTTTCCAAAAGACCAAAAGATTCGGGTTTCAAAAGGTAAGCAAAAAGGAGGAAGCAAAGTTAAAGTCTTAAGAGGAACCTTAGTGCACAACCACCAAACTTTGCGTTAAGGACGAGTAAGTATTTCTTGTGATGTGTGGGTTGATATTTATGTTAGGAGACTTGGATTTCTTGAAGATGCAAGAAAGGTTTAAGTTGTTAGAATCTCCAAAAATCGTTTTAAGAAACCAATCACAAAACCCTTGCATGAAGTTGAAATATGAGCATGTAAAGTTAGTATTTTGTGAAGACATTTGTTTAATGTTTTGAATGGAAGATTTTAAGCTAAGGAAACCTTGAAATGAGAACTTTAATGGAGGATATGCATGCTGGACGTGAGGGTTCCATGGCCATTTGAATGTTGATTTTGTTTCCATTTAGTTAAACATGCTCAAATCTAGATTTAAGTTAAGGAAAAATCCATCACATGAAGTTTTATCAAGAAACCAACTTTGTATGACATGAGCCATGATATGGGAGTTGTATTAAGTATGAGATCTTTTATTTATTTATGTGGAACATGAGTTAAAGGATCATTTGATGGAAGGAAACTTAAGTTAAGATTTGTACACAAGTAGTTAAGTGGATAATCTACCCCCTAAACTTAAGGAAATGATGAAACAAGTTGAAAAACCAAATGAGGACCCCTTAGGACCAACATGAATAGATCTGGAACATGGGAAAATGAGGCCTAAAAATATGATAAAAGTAAAAGAACAAAGTGAAAAGATTAACTAAAGCAAGTAGAGTGAGCATATAAAACCTAAAACTCAAAACCGAGCTTAAAACTCCCAAAACAAGCCTAAAACTCTAGGATGGGCCTTCAACAAAAATCTGATAAGCACCTTAAAGTACCAAGAAAGGTTGTTTGGAAGCCCATAAGAAATCCACATAGAGCCCCATAAGCCCACCAAAGTCATAAACCTTAGTTTGAACTAAAAACAAGCCCATTTGACAACTTAAGCTCACTAAAGGGCTCAAGAAGTGGTTGTTAACCTTAGGAATATAAATCAAAGTTGTAAATCTGATCTCAAGGAGTATTTTAAGCTTAGGATAAAATTTAAAGGTCAAGCCCAAAGGATTCCTCAAGTTATCAAAGGCCCATTTACCAAACAAGGCCCAAAAACACTCCAACACATGAGGAACGCTACTGTTCTGACCCATGGACAGAATTGCATACCTCATTTCGAAAATATAACCTTACCACGTTAAAGTACACTAAAAAACGATGAAGTTTGACTATAAGATCATAAAAATCGGATTCAAAACGAAAAAGATATACGTGATTGAACTTTAGGTAGAAAACCGGAAAAAATTACAAAAATTAGCTAAGAATATAACTTAAGGAAAATTTACATAGTTTCTTAAGTTTACTTCAATTCCTTATAAAAATTATTTCAATGACCAGGGGACACTGTTTTCGGAGACGACTTGCCTCCGGACTACTTTGATTGAACCACATGGCAGAGTGAGTAAATTCCCGATGACTCTTTACTTGATTGTGCTTGTAAAGTAGATGCACCTAATCTTATATTCATAAATTTGGATGCTTGTGGGATATGGGAGATGCATGTGTATGAAATTATGGATGAGTGTGATGACTTGTTAATTATATATAATAATTGGGAATCGTTTGCATGAATATATACTTGTGAATTGTATGGAATGAAATCGGTTGATCACCTTGAAAATCAAGTTAATCACTTATATGATTAAGAACTCAAAATGAATCATGCATTCCCCATATTGCATACGGGTAACACCGACTGTCGCTTCATGCAGAAGATGGGAAGGGACTCATAGGAATACGAGTTTCCTGCAGGATTGGGCACTAGCTATGCCATCATATATATTGAGTCTCTGTCTTAAGCTGATGGGCTTACTAGGTGCTGGGAGACGCCAACCGTCGGCGAGGGGCCGAGTCTTGTGGCTTCTGCTTAGGGCGTGTGTTTGTAGACTGCGGGGGCCACCACACCGCTAGACTTGGGATTTTTAAAGGATATGATTTGATTTTGATAAAGGAAGTATATATATATATGTATATATGTAGAGTTTTGTTTTGGTATGAGCACGATAGTGCAAATGAAATAAAACCCAAGGTCTAGAACCCGGATTTTGGTTTGGGTCGGTTAATTATCTCCAAACCCCGACTTCAGGGGGCGAAATTCTGAGTCGTATGCAGTTCCTAGGTCACTGCATGCGTTGTATGGCATACTGTTTGTTCATGCATTCATATGATTGTGCATCTAATAAATTTCTGTCTTGTGGTACTGATGAGGGCATTTATCTCACTAAGCGTAAGCTTACTCCCCTATAGATTTCTGTTAGTGCAGGAGAACCTCTTCGTCAATCCGAGCCGAGGCATGCCCGTGGTAAGTCTCGGGTAGAGACGGGTTGGAGCGATCAGAGAGCGAAAAGGATATTTTGTAATAGATATTTAGATACTTTCATGTATTTATGCATTACTTAGATTTTATGCAGTTCCATTATGAACTGCATTTGTTTGTAATATTGTTTTGGTGTGGGTCTTACGAACCCACACAATTGGTTAATTTATAACATAGAAGTAATTTTAGTTAAATTGCTCTATATTACTTATCTATGGGCCTAGTGGTAACGTAGAGTGGAAGGAGCCTTGTGTGTCCTATGAAAGGCCTATGATCGCAAGGGGGTTGATAATAGACCTTTATATGGTACACGACGACCTATCACGACAACGATACTGTTGGGTCGTTATAAAAACAGTGGTTGAACTCTCTACTACGAAATTCAATCACAACTTGAAATGAATTGGTAGAGAAATTTTTGGAGAAGTATTTCCCACCTGCAAAGACCGCTAAACTTCGGAATGATATTTCTTGTTTTGCTCAATTAGAAGCGGAAACTCTATATGATACTTAGGAGCCATTCAAGGACTTGCTCAGGAGGTGCCCACATCATAGCCTTCCATTATGGATGCAGATTCAGACCTTCTATAATGGTCTCAATTTATCTACGAGATAGATGATTAACGCATCTGCAGGAGGTACTTTGAACACAAAGACACCTGAGTAAGCCCAAAACCTTATTGAAGGAATAGCGATGAACAATTATCAGTGGGAAAGCACTAGAGCTAAGCAAAAGGCCATGGGAATTTATGATGTGGACTTGACCACTGCTCTGGCAGCTAAGGTGGACTTATTGAGTAAAAAGATTGATGTACTCTCAGTTAGCCCTCAACAAGTACAATCGGATGTAAGTGATTTTGGTATGCAGGGGTATGGAGCACAAGAACAATTGGAACAGCTAGATTATCTAGGAAATCCACCCATGCAACAAAATAACCCCTACAGCAACACTTATAATCCAGGCTGGAGGAATTACCCCAATTTCTCATGGGGAAATCAAAACCAAGGCCAGCAGAAGACTAACTTTGGCCCACCTGGATTTCAAAGACCATTCCTACCTCCTTTTCCTCAAGAAAAGAAGTCCAGTGTAGAAGAACTTCTCACAAAATATATTCAAGGCAATGAGGTTCGTTTATCCAACATTGAATCCTCGCTGAGGAGACAAGAGGCTTCAAATTGCAACCTTGAGAACCAAATTGGTCAACTTGCGAAGCTAATCTCTGAAAGACCTCAGGGAACACTCCCAAGGAATACCGAAGTTAATCCCAGAGAACATGTTAATGCTGTGACCTTGAGAAGTGATAGAAAATTGAAAGTGGAGAAGAAGGATGGTTGGGAGCAATTGAGAAAGAAGTAGAAGTCAACCGTAAGGAAGATGCAAAGCCATTAAAATCAAAAGAAAGTATGGAACCACTGAAAGTGGAGGAGTACAAGCCTCCCATCCCTTACCCACAGTGCCATAAGCAAAGTTACACTGATCCAAATAAGGAATTTGGTAAATTGCTTGATATTTTCAAACAATTGCACATTAACTTACTCTTGTTGATGTTATCTTGCAGATGCCAAAGTATGAGAAATTTCTAAAGGATCTTCTATTAAATAAGAGGAAGTTGGAGGAGCTTACAACTGTCACATTGAACGAGGAATGCTCGGTACTTCTCCAGAAAAAGCTGCCACAAAAATTAAATGATCTAGGGAGTTTCACTATTCCTTGTATGCTTGGCAATTTGTTAGTAGATAATGCTTTGGCAAACTTAGGAGCCAGTATAAATTTGATGCCGTATAAATTATTTAAAAAGCTAGGGTTAGGAGAACCTAAATTAACGGGCATGAGTCTTCAATTAGTTGATAGGTCAATCACATACCCTAGAAGCATCATAAAGGATGTTTTAGTGTAAGTAGACAAATTCATCTTTCTCATGGATTTTGTTGTACTTGATATAGATGAAGATATTGAGGTGCCAATCATTTTAGGTCGATCCTTCCTAGCCACTACTAAGGCTGTTTTTGATGTTCGTGAGCATAAGTTGATATTACGGGTCGGGAATGATGAAATAGTTTTTAAAACTCCAGAGACAACAAACAAATTTCTTGACCTAAAGGACATATGTCACAATGTTAATGACACTAATATTGTTATATCTACATGTGTGCAGGAAACACTTGCCAAGGATTCCTCAAGTTATTGCTTGCAAAAGGGAGATGAAAATTTGGTGAGTAACCCCAATTGTGCAGAAGTGACAGCTTAAACAGGAGTTCATGAATCCAGTATGGACAAGAAGGGAATTAATCCACTCCACAAGCCAAAGGATCTTAGGTTAAAATCTTTCAAAGAGAAGCCACCAATTTTGGAACCAAAACTGTCAGCAAATCATTTGGAACATGTCTTTGCGGTGAAAAGTTCAAAACTTTCAATGACAACCGGATCTAAGCTAAAAGCGGACAAAATGAAGAAGTTTAAGCTACATGAATTTGATGAGTGGCATGATAAGAAGGGAAACTATGGAAGTTATGCACCAATGAAATGGAATTAGCAAGGTCGTTGGCCGAAGGGTAAATCTACACTCGTATGGAGAGTTCAAAAGCGAGATACAGGAGGAGTTCTATTTCCACCTGGATGAAGAATCATGAATTACAAGACGTATCTCGTCGAGCTATCGACGTTAACTAAAGCGCTTCTTGGGAGGCAACCCATGTCTAACTCTATTTATGCTTTAGTTCTTTAAGTTTTCTTCATTTTATTTTTCGTTCAATCTAACTTTGCTTTCCTTCTTTTCTTTTGCTTTCATCTTTTTTGTCATAATTCTTTCCTCTCTTAGCTTTAATTTTTCCTTTTCTCTTTAATTTTATAATTTCTAAGTTTCCTTTATCTTTTTATTAAAAAAAAAAATTATTTACACAGGCGAGGGACATGGTCGTGTCCCAGCCCGTGTGCGCCCAACCAACAATCCCACCCGGGCACAGAGAGTTACACGGGCGTGGGACACGGTCGTGTCCCCAGCCCGTGTGCGCCCAGTAAAATCACCCGCCCATAGAATGTTACACGGGCGTGGGACACGGTCATGTCCATAGCCCGTGTGTGCCCAGAAACCCCACCCGCATACAGTAAGTTACACGGGCATGGGACACGGTCGTGTCCCAACCTGTGTCCGTCCAGACTCCACACAACATACACAGAATTTTACACGGGCAAGGGACACGGTCGTGTCCCAGCCCGTGTCGCCCAAAATAACACAATTTTCTCACACGGCCGGTGTTATTTACATTAAACACACCCTCTTACACACTCCCAATCAAACATTTCTCTCTCATATTCTCTCTTATTCTCCCTCTTCTCTCCACAATTCTTGCATTCTGCATTTTGATCCAAGTAAGTTTCCTACTTAATTTTGCTCTCTCTTCCTCATGATTAGGCTGGCGAATGTGATGAAGATGTCGAGGCCAGTGATGACGATGATGATGCTACGATGGCTGAGGCATCGTCTGATTAGGCAAATGAAGAGACTTGTGAACTCTGCTATATAATGATGATGCTTCTTCATTTTGCGCTCCTGTTCGATTGGTAGGGAAGTATTAGTTTTTTTTTCAGTACATGTGTTTTCTTTTTCCCTATGCTGCTTTTTCATGCTGTTATGATTTTTTTGTCGTACATTGAGGACAATATACATTATTAAGTGTGGGGAAGGGATATATATGAATTTATTACAGTTTAGGAGACCAATTATTCACATTTGACCCAATTAATTTTTAAATTAACTTGCAATAGGTGATTAATTGGTATTAAGCCAAATCAACTGTATCATCTTGATTGTTATTGATCTTATTATATTGTACTAGAATTGATTAGTCAAATTTTTGGAAGGCAATGTTACGAGTTATTTAGCTTAGGATTTTAAGACTTGAGATTAGAGCAACATCACTAGTTGAGAGTTAGTCATGGTAATTTTTAAAATTTACTTTTATGTATACTTTTCTCTTAGAAATTTTTAAGAGTCCTATAATTTTTAGCAAACAAACAAATGAAATTCTTCTTTTGAGAAACCCCTGAAAAATTACAATGATTGGTGGTCAAAAATAATAACAAGTGTATGAATAGAAAAAAAATTGGTAAGGATTCGTCTTGGTCCGTCAGAAGAGCGAGATTGAGTCCCAATGCCAATTCAAATGAAAAAAAAAATTGATATGGATCGGCCTTGGTCCGTTAGAAGAGCAAGGTTCTTTCCCGCTATCAATATAAGAAATAAGTTGGTATGGATCGGTCTTGGTCCATCAGAAGAGCGAGATTCTTTCCCGCTACCAACGCAATTGTGCTTAAATAAAGTAATTTCAAAAGACCTCTCAATAAAAGCATGAACTAGGGGGATGATTAGAGGATGAGTGGATGTAAAATGTGTTTGTTCTAGATTATGGTGCTTGGTGAGATGGAAAGAGAATTGTATACACTTTAGTTGAATGGACAAAATTTTTATGACTCTTTCTCAGCTGACGAGATGTTAAATCCAATTTTTAGTTTAAGAATTCTTGGTTAAATGTCTTGGGTAAAGTTTGATTTTCATAAATTAACTAGTGAACTCTAGTATTAAGTATTGTTAGAGCATTTGAATATGGTCAGATGAAACTGGTTGACTTTATTATTGCAAGTTAGTTGAGAATGATTTTCTTATCTTTCTTCCGGTCAAGTGTATTCGTTCACAAGTTTCCTAAATAATGATAAATTTTGATTGAGTGTTTCTTGTCCCAAAAGGTTTGTTTTGATTTATTTGCTCGAGGACAAGCAAATGCTCAAGTGTGGAGAAATTTGATAACTTTGATTTTCAACATATTTCATATGGTGATTTTATAGTATTTTCCTTACATTTTTTGTTTTCTTTAAAGAAATTGATACTTAATTGAGTAAATTTTTTATTTCAGGGTTTAAACGCGCTCTAGGCTCGAAAACGAAGAAAAGGAATCAAGTTTCACTCAATTCCGAGTTCAAACAAAGAAGTTATGAATTTTTGAAGTTGTGTAGAAAATTTGCTTAAGTGCAGAAAGTTACACGACCTGGGGACACGGTCATGTCCCAGGCCGTGTCGAGTGACGAAAACAAAATCTTTGAAATACACATATAAAAGGATATCTTAGGATTTGAAAAGAGAGAGAGACATTACAGAAACAAGAGACACAAGAGAAGAGAGGAGATTTGAGAAGAACATTAATCAAGAAGCAAGAACGACATCGATTTCAAGAATAGAGAGATTGTTCATCAAATCAAGAGGGGTTTTTTATGCTTTATTTTATGTTTTTGATGAAACTCGTTTTTAGATTCGTTATGATTGCTTAGAATTAGAGTATTTAGGATTATGGAACCTAGGGTTTCATGTAACCCTTGGATTGAATTATAATTTCAATAAAGTTTCTACCTTTTCTTGATTCAATTATGTTCTTTAATTATGATTGATAATTCTAGAGTGTCAATATATGATATTATGCATGTCGATTGAGAAATTGCATGTGTAATTAGATCTAGGCATAATTGAAGAGAATTACATGTATACTTAGAGATAAGATACATGTTTCTTCCGGAAAGTTGATTGTTTGTATGGGAATTCATTACACGTTAATGCGATTCTTAATTATATTACTAAGTGAAGAGATTCCAGTAAATAATTTAGGATTAGGGTTAATATGCTTGAGAAAGATATTAGCTTTAATTGTGAATCCCTCTAGTCAAGAATAATAGAAATTGAATTGGATATATTTTAAAAAGGTTACATGTTAAACACTAGGGGAAATAATTCCTAAATACATTATTGCATACTTGAAGTCGTTCGTAGTTTATTGCTTCCTAATTCGCGTAATTAAGTCTCATAAGTAGTTTAGTTGTTAATTTCAGTATTTTTAATTCATTCAATTTATCACAATTTTTCGGTTAGATAATAAAGCGAAAGTTAATATTAGTACTCAAAATCTCTAAAGGATCGACTCGGACTCACATCTGCTATATTAAAACTGATAGGTGCACTTGCCTCATATCAAGTTTGCAATCAGATTTATCAGTCTTTGAGCTTCTTTCTTATCTTTGGGTAAAACATCATCTTCTAGATAATCAATAATTGGATCAATCTAAGACCTCTCCCTCAGGTAAGGAGTTAATTCATGACTCTACTCAATAGTTTCTAGACTTTTATTGGGGAGATATTCATTAAAAAGTTTGTTATTTAAGTTAGGAAGTGTTGTACTGGCCAATTTTGAGAGTTTTTCGACAGCAATGTTCCTGACCCCTAGTATCTTCTCAATTATAAGAGATTGGAATTACTTCATGAGCGTTCATACAATTAGTAAGAACTTGCTCATCACACCTCCTTCACTACATAGCTTCCTTTCACTTGATTCACAATCAGCTGTGAATCAAAGAAAACTTCAACTTTTTCAACTCTAACTTCCTTTGCTAATTTAAGCTTGGTAATTAGGGTTTCATATCCAGCTTTGTCATTACTATCCAAGAATCCAAAATTTAATGCATACTAAATTCTCACATTGTGGGGCCCTTGTAAAATAAGGCATGTGCTGCATCTATCCTTAGTAGAAGACTTGTCCACATATAAATTCCAAGTGGATTTCTCAACTATCTCAATGTTGTCTCCCTCTCCAATGAACTCTACAGCAAAATCTACTAAAACGCGAGCTTTTAATGTCGTTCTAGGTTTGTACTGTATACCATAGGTACTTAGCTGTAGAGCATACGTCATTATCCTCCCTAAGGAGTCTAATAATTGTAAGGCTTGCTGTAGGGGATAATCAATAAGAACAGTTATTTGATGAGCCTCAAAGTACGGCTTTAATTTCCTTACCGAGAGAACCACAACCAAGAGAAACTTCTCAATCTTTTCATATCTTAATTCTGGGCCTTACAAGGCATGACTCACATAATAAATCGTCTTATATGTTCTACCTTCTATTCGAATTAAGACAAATAAAAGACTAACTGACAAATATAAATATAAGTCTTCTTCAGGTATATGTGTTGAGAGTATTGGCGATGATGCTAGAAATTCTTTCAACTCATTAAATGCTACCTGACACTCGTTAGTCCACTAAAATCCCCTTGGGCTCTTCAACACTTTGAAAAATTTTGCACACCTATCTACACTTCTCAATACAAATCTATTCAAGGCAACAGTTCCTCTGATCAACTCTTGAATTTCTTTAATGGTGCTAGGGGACTTCATGTTCTAAATTACATCAATCTTTGTAAGATTTTCCTTAATAACGTGTTGAGTGACCATATACCCTAAAAACTTACCAAAAGTGGCACCAAAAATGCACTTTTGTGGGTTAAGCTTCATGTTGTATCTTCTCAAGGTGTTGAACATCTCCTCAAGGTCAATAAGGTGTCGACTTTCTGCTTTACTCTTTACTATCATATTGTTGACATAAACCTCAATGTTTCGATGAATTTGGGGTTGATCACCTCTAATTAGAGCTACCAAGTCTTAAAATTTATAAACCTATATTTTATTCTTAACTTGGTTCAACAAGCAAGTGTACCTATCATTTATTAGCATGGATGAGTATAGGGTCATCTCCGTTAGGAACAAATACAAGTACAAGTACAAGTACTAGTATTAATTAATCTTCCTATGATCTAACAACCAAATTTATCAAGTGATGAAAATATTAAAATATCTAATTTACTAGCTAAATTGCACTTATCCACAAACTAATTTTGGCTAACACAATGGTTAAAATAAGGCTTACTGTTACAACACTTAACATGTAAACTTACTTCACTACATAACATGATATCACCCTTAATTTAATTCTAATGATTGTTATCTATAAGGATTTATTCATTTGTAAGCATTCTTCTTAGAACTACTTACTCCTAACCTTAATTGTGTCAATTAAAATCTCTTCAAAATTAACAACCAATCAAAATTGTATTAACATCATAATAACTTATCAATTTTCCTAAGGATGCAGCAACTTTCTTAATAATATCTTTATTATCAGGAGTAAGTGGTTTCAATGAATTAGATATATTCAATAGAATTGTCTCTCAACATATTCTATCGAAATCTATCTTAAGTCAATATGATACATTACACTGCTCTTAGATGCATTAGGTTTAATTCATCAAAATTAACATTTATCAGGAATTCACTATTCCATGGACTTAATCATACTAAGTGGATGTGGTAAGTCTTAAACTATTACTCGTACATGATAAAACAATAACACAAAAGTAACAAAACTCATAACTAATAAGAAATAAAACATAGAATCAATGAAATGCAAAATCCCCTTTTTGATTTCACTATAGAAGTCTCACAAATGCACGAACAATGAATTCCCATCAACTCTCTCGAGTAATTCTAGGAAAAGTATATGATTTACAAGTAGAAAATTATGCTAAGAATATAAAGATCCAATTAGTACACTCTAGGTTTACAGATGTGTTATGGTTCAAAATTAAAGCAAAAGATCTTCGGGTTATAACACAAAGAATATGATGTTCTCTCTTCCGATGATGTTTGATGATGATCCTTTGATGATTTGGTATTATGTATCATTATGATGTCCCATGTCTAAAAAGTTGTAGTGTAATTATATTCTTCTTGTCAAAAGCCTCGAAATGCCTCACTTCAAGACACCCCCTAGTATTTAGACCTGTTCCATGCACCGATTCAAGCAAAACAATTTAATAAGAATCACTGTGTCCACTCCTATTACCTTGTGACATGGGGTGTGATCGTCTTAAAGAAGCATAGTCTTCACCTATCATGATCGTGATGTTGGAGATGAACTCCTCGTCAAACCTTTTCATCTGCTCACACCTGTGAGTGAAGGAGTGATCACCTTCCTAATATATAATCATAGTTGCGGCTAATAAGGGGATCACAATACTTCCCTTGGTTATGCCCGTGATAAAGGGCGTAACTAGCACTAGGCACTCAATTCTTCCATTATCACACCCATGATTGAACGCTTATTGGTTTTCCTTCAAAGTTTTCCTTTCCTTACAACTGTGATTGCCTTAAATCGCATTGTTTTTGTGTCAACTTCATCTCCTTGCTCTTGAATCATCTGAAACTAATAAATTACACAATTAGGTACCGAGAACTTTAGAAATGAACACAATTATAAATAATTTATGACTAAATATGCTTAGAAAGTATGGAGTAATTTATGCTTATCAGGAGCTTAAACATCTTCATCACAAGCCTTTGATAGGTCGTGCTAACATTTTTAAGTCCAAAGGGTATCATTGTATAACAATATGTCCTAAAATTCGTGACAAAAGACATGCGAACCTCATCATCTTTCTCAAACTTAATATGATTGTAGCCCAAAAACACATCAATAAAAGAGAGTAAAGCATGTCCAGCAGTTAAGTCAACCATTTGATCTATTATCGGTAAGGGGAAACAATCTTTGGGATAAGTCTTATTCAAATCTGTAAACTCTATGCATATGCATATGCACCACTAGTTTTTTGACTTCTTAACTAGTACGCAATTAGCTAGCCAAGTCGGATAAGGCTCTTCCCTTATGAATCTAAGTTGTGCTAGCATTTTTAAGTCCAAAGGGCATCACTTTATAATAATATGTCACAAAATTTATGATAAAAGACATGTGAACCTCATTATCTTTCCCTATCTTAATTTGAAAATAGTCAGAAAACGCATTCAAGAAAGAAAGGAAAGTATGCTCGGCAATTAAGTCAATCATCTAATCTATTCTCAATAAGGGAAAACAATAGTTGGGACAAACCTTATTCAAATCTATAAAGTCTATACACATGCACCACTTGCCGTTCATTTTCTTGACTAACACACAATTAGCTAACCAAGTCGGATTAGGCTCTTCCCTTACGAATCCTGCCTTTAATAGCTTTTGAACCTCCTCTTCAATGGTTGCCTACCATTTAGGGGAAAAATTCCTTTTGTTCTACTAAACCATTTTCTCATTTGGATCAATTTAAAGCTTGTATTGAATTACTTCTATAGGGATGCCTAACATATTTGAAGGAGACTAAGCGAAAACATTAGTATTATCCTGAAGAAAATTGATTAAACTCTAACAGATATTTGCCGACGATGGTCTACCTATCTTCGTTGTTTTTCTTGGATTGTTCCTTGATGAGAATTTTTCTACTTCTTCTTTGACACTCTCTATGCAAGTAAAGTTCCTCTCCAAATTAGTCTTTATTTGAAAAACTTATTCAGACCATAGTGCTCTCAAATATAAGGATCTAGCCAATTATTGGTCTACTTTGCATACTCTAACTCCAATGGAAGTGGGGAATTTTTCCTTGAGATATGCAATTGAAGAGACCATATTGAAAAAATGTTGGCATGATCGGCTCATGATTATATTATAAAGGGACCAACACTTAACAATAAGGAAATCCACCTTATCCTCTACAATATGCTCATCATCTCTAATTTGAATAGGAAGGGAAATAATTTTAGTAACCTAAACAAGTTGATTATTAAATGCATATAGATCATAATTGTAAGATCTTAGTTGTACCTTAATCTTTAGCTTCATTTGGTCGAAGGCATGTCAAAAAATAATATCTGCCTAACTCGTAGTAATAACTAAGATCTTTTTTTCCTCAAAGTTAATAATTCTTATACTGATTACCAGTGCATTATCGTAGGGCCTTTGTATGCCTTCAAAATCCTCCTCTATGAAAGAGATGGAATTATCGACCTTAACTTTCTTGCCTTGCACATTGCAAACATATTGCATGCTGTTAGTTAAGCCTGAAGAGCTTAACGGGCCTAAAGTAGAAGGTCTATCAACAATAGTGTTTATCACATCATTTGGCACTCCGTTATTACCTCCATCTTTCACATCTCTCCTGGCTTAAATGGGTTGTGTTAAATTCACATGCTCATCTTGTAGTCTTTGGGTAAGCCATTCAATATTCTCAGCATCACGGGCAAGGAACTTGCTCAAATACCCTTATTGAATTACATCCTCAATTACATTTTTAAGTTGAATACATTCATTAGTATTACAGCCTCTGTCGCAATGAAATTCACAATACTCGTTAGAATTTTTGCACGATGAATTTCCTCTCATTCTTTCTAGCCATTGTAGTACCTCACCCCCTCCCTTTTGTGTGGTTATGCACCTCCATCAGTGTATCCACGATCAGACGATTGAGTGGGGTATGACCGAAATAAGTTGGGATGCATGGCCTCTTCCTTTCGCCACTACTTCCTTTTGAGAATTGATCATCACGTGCACCAAGTCAATCTTTTGTATCCTTTTTCCTATCATTCTTTTTGTCTCCTCTATTTTGATGGGCCTCATGCCAAGCTTTGATGTTATCCTCATGCCGAATATAAGATGTGGCCTTATCCATGAATTCGATGAAAGTCTTTGGCTTGTTTTGGCTAAAGACTTAAAGAAATCTCCATGTGGCTTAACTCCATCAATCATTACATTAAGAGTAATGCTTATATCTAATTTTAGGATCTAGACTATCTTGGCCATAAACTAATCTAAACAATCTCTAATGGACTCGTTTGATCTTTTCCTTATAGTGTTAAGGATAGGTGAATCCTTAATAGAGAGCTTACTTACAAGGAAATACTGTAAGAACACTTATGCCAAGTCCTCAAAATACGATATCATGTTTGGTGTCAAGTGTTTAAACCATGTACTTACTGCATTCCTCAAAGTTGAAGGGAAAGTTCGATAAGCCACAACATCACTCAAGTCGTGAAACTTAGCGAAGATGCAGTAGTACTCAAGATGATCTCCTAATTCCCTTATTCCATCGTATGTCTCAAACTACGATAGTTTAGTGTATCACGGTGTCGATTCCTCTAGTATTATAGGGACGAAAGGATTCTTCTTTATCTGAAATCGTTTACTAATTAAAGCAAAGGTGCTAACATGCGAAGGTCCTACATAGTGCACCTACTATAGTTGCTTTCCTTTGTCACCCTTTTTAAGAATATGGGGTAAAGGCTCAAGTATGACCCTAAACTACTTCTTAGGCAATTTAGGAGAATAGACTACGTCATTAGCTAAGTATTCTTATGGAAAAGATTAATACATCATTCTTCTTATTAATTTCTCGATTCTCTTTGCCCAAATTAGCATAAAGCTACTCTAATCCAACCAATCGTTGTTCATCAATATGCATACTCCCCCTTGGATGGTGTTGGGGAGAAGAACCAACACCTACACTTTTGGTCATTCTTATTTTTTCTATATAGGTGTATAATTTCGAAATAGATAGCACCAAACGTTATCAATGAATTTTTATGTGAAACCTTGCTCTTGCAAAAGTAAGAAAGGAAGGTTAAAGGTAGTACTAAGGCTAGTCTAACGTAGCCACTCTAATGCCTAAGTAAGAGAATGTTTGGGTAAAGAGAAGTAAATAGAAAGGCTTAATGTGATCAAACCATAAGAGTCTTTACAATGCTTTATGTCCCTTATTTATAGATGCATATCAAATGATTGTAATAACGGGTAATCATTGGTTGTAAACCACGTGACAGCTCTATAATTAAGTACATGCCTAAAAAACAGAAGTAGTGGGCAGTTATGTAATAAGATCATATTAGGCAGCAACTATCTGCACCACCTTTCAAATTTAAATATATAAGCAAGGTGAGCCTTTAGGCCCATTAGATTAGCAAAGCCATTAAAGGCATAAACAGAAGACAACAATGATCAGCAGTTGAGCAATATTATTAAGAGAAATTCTGCTATCAACAGATATAATGATTACAACAAAAATCTATCTACTATCATAATGTTCTTGTCCAAATAAACTTATCTTACAACAATCCAATCAATCCTCTTTAATCCATATGGATTTTATGTCCAACTTAATGGAACGCGTTGGATACATTACCCAAACATATCAAATAACTGGAGCTAAACCTTCAAACAATTAAAAGTCCAATAAATCACATGGATTATACTGTTATGTAAGTTTCTAATTCTATCCAGTGTTTCTGGATTAGTCTTTGAATAAAATCTTAATTATGCTTAATGACCTAGACATTTAATACACTGATTAAATATCTTTACTCTTTTTGTTATCATTAAAACAATAATGAGAAAACTCAACAAAAACTACTTCAGCAGTTAACTACACCATGGTAAAGTACCAAACCAAGCTTGATTACACTAATACAGATCAACATTACAATGCCGATATGGTTGATTTTCTCATAACATCTAAACTAATTATTATCACAATCACTATCATAAACCATGTAAGCAGTCGAGTCTTTTTAAGGACCTTCTTTGATTCTTCTTTAGCCTGGAGTTTTTTGTTCAAATTCATTACTTCAAGCTTCAGCGCTTACATCTTCACAATTTCGTCTTTGTCTAGTAAACTAATAAAAACTTCCTCCACCCATCTGGAGAATTTGCAATCAACGCATTTGTAGAAGTTACATCCTTTATCCTTCTATGCTGAGCATGTCATGAACCTTATACCTAGGTTCTTATATATCTATGAAGTCAATAATAGAGCCTCCATTCCATAGTAATATTTCACTATAGCCATGGGGCTTTGGACTTTGGTGTTACCTATCAAACTCACTTCTTCATCTTCCTTTCCCTACAAATTTTCACAGCTTACTCTCATATATCTCAACATCTTTTCAAATCTTTACGATCTTTGCTATATAATATGAAGATTGGTCAGTTTAGGGCTAAGTTTTAGCTTAAATAGGGTTTTCAAATCTCTAAGATCTTTACTATAGAGATATGAGGATGGGTTGCTATACGATCATTTTCTCTTAAAAATACATTAGATTTTTGAAGGGCTTTGGTGGAGAATACAGATTTCTAATAGGCTTTAGGACTAATCAAAAGGGTAGAGTGCATTAGATTTTTTGAAGGTGTATTTTAGTATAAGGGAAAAGTACTTTGTTATAAGTGTCAGAGTTCAAAATTTTTATCAAGTCAAATATGACCCAAATATTTTGCCGACATGAGTATTAATTATGCACCATGTGGCGCAAATTTTAATTGAAAAATGCCATGTAATTTAATTTGGACGAAAAGAACTAACAAATGTAATGGAAGTCCTTAATTGACATTGTTTGCAAACATAAAGGACTTAAATAAAATAAAAAAAAATGAAACGTTTGGGAGTCAAATAAAAAAAATGGTAAAGGTTGTGTTCAAAATTTTGTACTTTTCCTTGATAAAAAAGAGTATAAGGATAGAGAATATCGGGTAAGTAATTTATAAAGTTTTCTTCTTATAAATCATTCATCTGTTTCAGCCCATTGTTAGCGAAACGGTCTATCACCGACGTATTCCACTATTTGAGAAAATCAATAAGGTTACAAATATCAATATGTTCTACCTTACCATCCTTACCCTAAGATTATACAAATCTACATATTATACCAATTTTCCTTACCTTACACTCCTACGTAATAATATGCAGGTCAATCTTGTTCAAAATAGTCTCACAACTTACTTTTAAATTCAAAAAGACTTTCCTCTAATTCTCATGTAATAACACAACACAATAAAATGCTTTAATATAAGTTTCTTGTTTTTCTTTTCTTTTTCTCTTTTTTCTCTTCTTGTTGTTCTTCACCTTTGGTCTTTGAATGTTCCCCTTTATATAGTCATAACTCTAATATCCAAATCGTCATCTAGAAGAAAATAGCCATTTATATCTACTTCAAATATCTTTGTCTAGATAAAACTTTCCAAAAGTTAGATATTCTTACTGATTATTTGATTATCTTTCTTATCAATTTTCCTTGACTTCTTTATATATGTCCTTGAATCACGAACTTCCTTTCTCATGTTCCAATCTAACCGTTATATGGTATAATATTCTTCATACAATTAATATAATTGGATATGATTAGTTATATTCCAAATATATCGATACTAGATCTTCAATTATGTAAATATTTAGGATTCTCTCTTCTAATTTTGAAATGTCTTATATCTTTGAAATTGATTCCACTTCAAATTTATTTTTGAACATTCTAACGTTTTTGATTACTCATAATGCTTTATTTTAGTGTTTCTGATATTCCATTATGATCCCGTTATAGCTTCAATAGCACTCCTCGTAGTTCTGCAAAACTCCTAACTTATCTTTGCTTCCTTGTGATCTTCTTCCAAGTCTGTTTTCATGTTCTTCACCCTTCTCGTTGATGTTTGATCTATTCTCCAATTTTGATGGCCTGAATCAACGATATATTGGATACTTTTGATTGCACACTCAATGAACATGTTAGACCACATGCCATAGTAATCTTTCCAAAGTTTGGCCCTTTGATAATCTGACTAATAGAAAGGGAAAAGGTGGGCTTGCTTCTTGCTCAAACTTAGGAGTAGCAAACTGCTATGCTAGTTGTAGCGCACTTTTTATTATTATAAAACCTCTTTGGTATACTCTACAGTTTAATCTGGATTTAGTTTACATTTTGATATTATTAATTGATTTACATAAAAAAAAAAGGCAATTCGACTAAATGGAGATTGGATTCTTTGACCTTTCCCACGGATGGATCTCTCTCTCTCTCTCACTTGTATGCCTTAAGGACGACATTTCCTGCGGATGCATGCAGGACACGTGCGACATGCCTAAGACATGGCTCCAATATATTTTTTTAATTATTTATTTTATTTCCTTCTTACTTTTTAATTATTCTAAAATTTATTATTTTCCCTTATTTTTTCTTATCTTTTTTCTTTTTCTATATTTATTTGTAAACCTGGATTAATTAGCTAATAGAAAAGAGAAAAAAATTGGGTTCATATGAATGTCATCATCCCTAAGTGTCCATTACTTATCGATTTATCTTTTAATCCATAATTATCCATTAGTTATCAATTTATTTTTCAATTCTAATATACACTTTAGACGGCTATGTTTGTAAAGAAAAAAGAATGCGTCAACTTCTATGCATAAAACCTTAACAACTTTTTTACTTCACTTAATAGAACGGGTAAGGAATATAATTAAAATTCTTAAGGAATATAATGAAGATATAATTTATATTATTTTGTTTAGTTGAATTAATAAATAACTTAAGAATAAACATATAATAAAACTTTATGACTAAAATACCCTTAATTCATTTTCTTTTTCAAATAATTCTAACATAATAAGTGATAAAAGCAAAAATCGACTACAGGAGTAAAGGCGGTGGTAATAACGGTGACGATACCTAAAACAATATAACCAAACAAATTATATCAATTTAAGCATCACTATAATAGTAATAATTCATAAATAAACACATGAAATAATGACTTACTAGTAAAAATAGTACCTTCTGTCGGTCACCGATAATAGTCCAACCTAGTCCAAGCCTTACACCCAAGTCGGAACCTAACAATATGAGAAACCATGTGTAAGTATCCTCATTCTCTACAGCTGTAACGGCCCATGCAATAGGAAACATTTGGTTATTAGCATCCTACCCAACAGCAGACAACAACTCTCCTTTATAAATAGTTTTCAGAAAACATCTATCCAAGCTAATGACTCTTCGACAACCAGCTAAAACCCACTATCCCCGCCCCCCTACAAGCATCCAAACACACATAGAACATAGAATCAATTGAACCGGGAGGGAGCATCTAAGTTGGCCTTGAAGACATTTAATCTAACTGTGGTACCTGGATTTGTAGTATGCAACTCATATGCATAATCCTATAAACTTCCATACTCCTCAATGTGCTTTCCCATCAACTGTGACATCACCTTCGTCTTGACTCATCTCAACTTTGTTAGAGACACTTCTACTCCTATTTGTTCTTTCACCAACTCTTGCAAAGCTGCAAGCTTAATATCAGGCACCGTCTTTAATGTGACTCCAAACTCCTTTGCTAGCCATTTACTAGTCACCCTGTTATTCTCAAGAGCAATATCACACAAATGTCTATCTTCAAATGTGTGAATATGAAACGAGCCGGTAACACTTTTCCTAACACATGATATGAACTAAGGACAACCGCCCTCCCCATCACATTGAGCCCTAACACAAGATGAAAACATTTTGGTGAAATTAATTTTCTTGTGCTCGACAATAGAATAGTACACAATAGCCGCTTTGAATTCCTATAATGTTTTAAAAATCATCCCAACACAAAAAGTTGGCTTACTTGTACCGCCTTTATAAATAGGATACTTGCTTTTTTTCCTTCTCAAATTTCTTGAATCGTCAGCATCGTCCCCTCCAGACCACTCATAGATACATTCATCTTCAGAATCCGAGTAGTCCGTCACACTATCCATGGGTTCCTTACTACTATCCGTCACATTACATTCAAGCACAACTTCATTTTCACTCTCATCATCAGAATCGGCTGTTATATCTTTGTTTGGCTGAACACTAAGCTTTTTCCTAGCCTCCGACAGCTCTTCATCATCATTGTCACCTAAAAATTCATGGTCATCTACAGGGTCCAAATTGTCATAGCCATCAACACTAAACTCATCATTCCCTAAATGTACTTCACCAACATTAACATCTACGAGGAGCTCAACTTCATTCGTCTGTTGTACGTCAATATAAAACCCTACGTCTTTACCCTTGATGATGTGGAAAATACAGTTGATAGCAAGAGTGTCGTAAATTAACTCCTGAAAATCTCCACTTGACACATCGCTCATTCTCCAATATAATGAAAGCAATGATTGTAAACCTAGTTGACTAGCTATTTGACTTTTAATGTCAGCTGCTGTAATTCTTCCTACGTCTAAACTTAATATAGATAAAATACCTCCCTCGTTGTGATGCTTGGGGTACTTATTCAACTTTCCACCGTGGAAAACTTCGACCTCGTAGACAAATGCATTTGTTGCCATTAGTTCCTATCACTGTGCAAAAAGACAAAAGAATATTATTAATCAACGCAATCACATGACCCACTACTGTAGTAGCGAAAAATAAGCTCTTTTGTTACATGTAAAAGCTTCGATAATACAACCATTTACCAAAGATAAGCCTTTTGTTAACGAAGGGGACCATAGAGGATAGGTGTTCGAGTCAACACAACTACACGCCAAACACCCAGAAAAGTTGTCTCTTTCAATAGTACAATGACTTTAACCAGTTGGCTTCTTTGACTTCAAGGAGAGGACTTCATCTTTTAGGGTTTCATCGTTCTCATCGGGGTGGGTTTCAAATTTTTGCACTCTGTCTAGAATTTGATTTTAATGTGGGTAGGTATGGTTTTCAGTAAGACAGGGTGGTACGGTCAAGCAAATTGCGACTCAAGCAATTACTTACTCTAAGTTATGTTGGTGATGTGGCTGCTCAGTAGGCTCCATGTGGCACGCATAAATTACTGAAAAATCCACATTAAATAAAAAGGATGAAAAACTTAACAGATGTAACGTGAGGACTAATTTGACAAAAATATTGAAATAGGAAATAAAAAATAAAAAAAAAAAAAGATTAAGGACCGAATTAAAGTAAGTGAAAAAGGTTTAGGATTGATAGTATAATCTTTTTTCATTCTAATTCGGTGTTGGGTCCCACTTAATTTGAGGGTTTTCTAATTTCTAGTCATTGCCGTGGGCTGGTCCGGCTTCATACATGCATCCTTCAGTTGCGTGTCGCCATTGGCAATGGAGAATCCGAACATTGGGAAGTAGGTTTAGATAGCGTTTATGCACTAGATGTTAAAGGTGAATTGAAGATTGAAATTCGGTCAAATTTGCGGCTTAAATAATAGAACAACTATAATGAATAAGAGATTTTTAATTACAATTATAATTAATAATTGGATATTTCGACGATGTCAAGCGTTGCTCATGACGGTGAAAGAATCCATCTTAGCAAACGCTAATAGGGATGGTCAATGGACACGATGGATAGAACTTATCATTTTTTTTTTTAAATGTGAAGTACCTAAATTTAAAATTGAAAAAAAAAAAAACGGAGGAAAAGTAGCAAAATGTGACCTTTCCCAAATTCCACCATCTAAAATTAGGAATGCTAGTAAACTGAATTGAATTAAGTATCTGAAGATTCAAACTTGATTCATTAGAAAAACAATCAAGCTTAAATTAAGCCAAAGTTTTACCAAATCTTAAATTTGCAAGCTAAAGTACGTGCTTGACAAAGAATATGAAGATATCTTATCACCTATTTAAGATAGCCTAAGTTACTTGTTTATCCTTACTTAAGGGTGAGTTAGTAATCTTATTGTGTAAAGTATCTATTTATGTTCGATTTAATAAGGTAAGCTCGAAATGGTTATTAAAAATCACACAATGGAGCTTCTGTAACAATCCTAGAACTTATACTCTAAGGTAAAAAATGGATCGATTCTAAAGCATATAGCATATCCACCTCATAAATAATTATTAAATAATTCTATCAGCCAGTAGATATTTTAGTGAAATGAGAAGAATAAAAGAATTCAAACCAATAAGTTAATAACTCTAAATGGTTAAACTTAACATCACATCTTTCACTTTACGTTTTCCATTTATTTTTTCCCCATTTTCTTATAGCTTTATGTTTTCTATTCTTCTACCTTATTCTTTTACTTTACTAAGTAATAAGATCACATAAATTTGAAATAGTAAAGGTAGAAAATTAATTTTTTTTAATTTCACATATTTTCCTATAAGTTCTACGGGTTTTACATATGAAAGGCTTATAATATCATATATATAGATAACTTCTTTGACATTATATAAACTTCAATCTACAGAAAGAAAAACAAAATTTACGATTCCCATAATATATCTTACACCTTCCAAGGTGGTTCTAAGATGCTACATGATAGACTCTTGATTCAAAATTTGAGAACATGTAACTCATAAGATAAGATATAAGTAAGGTCTCATATTCTATCCACCCTATACCTGTTTATCCCTACCTTTATCTACTAACTCAAATATTAAAAATAAAAGTGTAATTCAATGCCCTCCTGTCCTTAAATATCTTAACTAGTCTAATTGCTTAACTACTCTTATCAAATTAATTAAGGCCAGCATCATGTTAGTAATTGATTGATTATTTAACCTTATCAACTAAATATATCATTAAAATTACTACTTAGTTTCCCTATTAAGTTAATTGTTGAATATATAGTTTAATTCTTGAAGTTATTGTGACATGATGATACGAATACTAATCTCTCACCGAAAGTATATCGTATTCAACTCTTCCCAACTCCAAAGTTAACTAATTTAATCCTCCTTATAAAGTGGTCAAGAAATGTAATCACTAAGATTAGATTGTAAATTGCTTAATAAGTAAAGAAAAAAAGTAATCACTAAGATTAAATCGTAAACTGCTTAATAATTAACTTTTGGAAATTAGATTTATTAAGTATGTAAACCACTTTTCTTACTTAATCACTTAAATTCCTTCTATTAATTTCATAACTTACTTCACGACTTGGTTTGTTTCATTCTTTTTTTTTTTTTTAGATTTTTTTATCATTCTCTATTTTATCATAGTTGAAATGATGATTCTATAATTAAAACCATGCATTTCTCTTCTCGTCAAGCAATTAAAGGCATGTAGTTGCTTAAACTTTTCGATTTAACACAGTTGTTGGCTTTTGAGAGAGAAAAATAATTAGAGCTAAGGACGACCAAACTAACAACTAACTTGAATTAAAAGCTAAAAGTTGTAATTGTGAAAGAGTTAAACTGAACCAGCAAATAAAAAGAACTATAAACTAAAACTTAACGTGCTGCGTTGATAGAAACGTGCGATGAAAAAAACTAATCAGGAGACAAACAACGATCGACGAAAAGTGGTGAGAGTCAAGTAACGATATGATGAGCTAACGAGGCTAAGGGAGACTGGTGAGTGTAGACTGATAACGAATGACACCAAGTGACGAAGCTAGAGATGGTTGGAGGCAACTAACAACAATGACGAGTGATTGAAGAAAGGACCGAGGAAGCTCCTTCAGCTTACATGAATGGAGATTTCGAAAAGTAAAAAAGGAAGGTAGGGCTTGCTTATTTACTTTCGACGCGTAGATTTTTCCACTTTTTAATCTCTAGACGTATTTTTTAAGTTTCCTTGTTTTCGTTTTTTTTTTTTTTTTTCCCTCAATCAAATGACATATCTTCATCGAATAACAAAAAGGATAATTATCCAACATCAAAAGCAGGGCGATACCCTAACTTGTTCTGAATAAGAGTTGGCTCAATATGTTCCACATTCTATCACAAAATAACTTAATTTCCTTAGGTGGACGTAAACAAATATTTTTTATGTCTTTAGCCATGTAAGTATAGGATCTACTTAGTCCTTGTTTTTCTTTTCTTTTCATATATTTGATCGACTTGGTGTAGGTAAATTTGTATAATAACCAATTCTAAACTGTAAACAGCTCAAAATCAACTCGTTGGGCTATTGAGCCATCCTAAGCTCGTCTTGGATAGGCTTGAATCATGCATTGAACAATTAGGTCCTAAGGGCTCAAGTGGTTCGAGTATAGCAACCTATAGAACCTTCTTTTAAACTAATAATTTGACAGGACGATTTGAGGTCAAGCTAACCTTGAAAATTAAAATATATATATATAAATAATATATAATATACTATATATTATACTACATGTAATATGCTATATAATATACAATTTATATATATAATATAATATAATATCACACATTCACACTCATACGGTTCAAATAAATTATTTTAGAACTAAAAAAAATTGAATAGAAAATAAAATTTTCAATTTACGAGTAGCAACATAAAGTTTTGAATTTAATTGGAAAAAATAAATAGTTTAAAAATTATTAGTAATAATTAGAGGAAATTCAAAAAAAAAAGTAAAAAGAAAAATAAAACACAGTTTAAGTGAATTGGTCTAATCCCTCCTCCTTAAGGGCTGAGCTTGGTTCACTTCTTTACCGATCTGAAAACCGATGGTTTAAGGCCGAATTGAACCATTGCACAAGTCTAGGTGTAGGGTTTTAATTATAAAATTCCCTTTTAGCCCTTAATCTTGAAAAAAAAAACACAAAAAAATTATAAAAAAGCTAATTGCATAATTATATATATATATAATATAATATATAACTCATGAGCTTATGATTCAACTTGTATTCTTAAATAAGAGCTCAGTTTTAGTTTGTTTGGATAGATAATTTTTATTTCAAAATTAAGCTCAATTCATTTACAAAATCTAGTTAAGCTAAAGTAACTTACGAATAACTTTATTCATTTACAATTCTATTAAAAATCCATCTATAGTTTGTATCACTATCTATGCACAAAGATGTCTACACAAATTGGCCACTTACCTAGTCTATTTAACGCCTAAAACCGAATAGGTTAGAGTTGAATCTTTTAACTTGAGTTGGCCAGATGTAAATTGAATAAGCCAATTTAATTCATCAACTCAAAAATTTAAAGAAAAAAAATGAATGGAGAATTGAATTACGCAAAAATCACTTGCTCTGTGTGAAAACTGCTCCACTTCGCCATCACTACTTTGCTAATCCGACCCTAACGGTATCTAAGTACGTCTTTATGCTCCATTAAAAACTTGAGGCACTTTAAAACATCATCATAATAAATGTATCGAGATGTTTAACCACTTCAAATAGTTAAATTATCTTAAACTGGCTAGGAATTTTTCATTTAATGTTGTAATTCCTACTTACCTTCTTTCTTTCTTGCTTACTAGACCAGAAAATGCTCAAGAAGCCAACAAATTGTTAAGAAACGGACGCCGAAACGATTTGGCAAAGCCGTGCTCAGCCATTTGCATTTTTATGTTAGGATGATCTAATAATATGGTGACAAGTGTTACTTCTGTCTAAGTTTTGTTCTGTATCATAACTCTCACTAGATCTATCACATTTGGTTTATCAATTGTAAGTAATCAGGTTGGGATGGAAAAAATAACTCACTTGTTAAACAGGTTATAATGAAACGACTCATTGTCAAGCACTATTTATGTGTATAGCTTTTCTTCTAGTGATTTTCTTCCATTATGTAGCACTACTCCTGCTTTCTGAAATAATCATTCCCTTGTCCTACTAAAATCTTGAGATATTATAACTTAAAGACTTTAAATAAAGAGTACTATGGAGTTCAAGAATTAGAAGAGATAAACACAGTGGTTCCTCTAATATTATATTAATTCCAATACTAATGATATAAAGGACTTTCAGTTTTCAAAATAAATATAGAAAATTTTATGACAAAAATATGTATTTTAATCATTTCTCTGTCAGAATGATAACAATTATTTATATCAATTTTATTATATTTCTCAACATCTACACAATCCTCTTTAATTCAGTTAATTACTCGAACTTCAATATCAATAAAGTCTTTCTTAAATTATACAAATGTTTAAGTAAGTTGTTACACTAGAATAGACTTGGGCACTAGTTTGAATCGACCTTAAATCGACCTTGAACCACCAGTTCATGGGCCAAGGTGACATTAAACCATGATTAGCCCATGAGGTGACAATTTAGGGCTGGTTCATAGCCCTTAAACCTGTTTTTTATTTTACTTTTTTTGTTTTTTTTTTTTTTTGTATTCCCTCTCCTAAGCCTTTACATTATTTTTTCCTTCTTGCCTTACCGATCCTTTGACCATGTTTTTTTTCTTCAAACTGTCCATAAAATATACATTGAAAACAAATAGAAAATAAAATAAAATAAAAAGTCTCTTAGAGTATGAATATGTCATGTCCAAATCTGATCGAATAGAATGAAGTATTTGGAGGGAAAATATTTTTTATAGTATTTACGGTCACCTATAAGGTGCCTACGTATCCGCTTATTGGAATTACACCACCGTATTTCGGTTTGGATTTTTAGAAAACCTTTAGTTTGTCGATCAATTTTATGTTTTTAGAAAAGTATCAAAATGTATATAACCATCAAAGTTAAATTTTTTAGATGAAAATAATTTCAATTGATCATAATTTGGAAAAACTTAATACTATATCAGCACTTTTAGGAAAACTATGTCATTTAATTATTTTAGACAAATAGAAAAAAAAAAAGATTTTTCTACATGATAAAACTTTTTTTGTAAAGGATGAAAAGAAAACTTGTTATGTATCATTTTAAGGTAATTATTCATGTTCGTGAGTAAAAGTGGAACTCGTTGATAAGCTTAAGCTTCCATCAGATCGGTTCTAGTCATTAATGTAATCATTCTTCTCTTCCGCATAATTCTTGTCGTCTATAGCTCACCTTATACCAATCTTCTACACAACCATTTGCCTCAACACTAAAACAAAATAAGGAGGCTCAATACTAGTCGACGATCAGGCCTACTATACTAAATGCTTACTGAACAACTACCATTGAAGTTAGAGCAGCAAATATTTCATGGGTGATGCAAGATAGCAATAGGTAATTCCTTCTATGTTTTTGCCACTACTCTAATATATCAAAGTTCTTAAGGGAGATATTTTTCGAAAAGTTGAAATTTGTATTGATGTAGTGTTGCATCTCAAACATTGGACCACTAGACCGTTACCTTTTCAATTTTTTTACCAGTTACTACTCACCTATAAAAGAATAATGCCGTTCCTTAGTGGGTGGTGAAGGAGAGGCTAATGAATGGCCACAGTATTGACTTTGATAACAATTAAGCATCTCCTCTATGTCAACTGTCACTGCCAACACTTCTTGCTGTACTTCCAAGCTGTATACGTTTTGAGAATTCGTTAGATCTTGAATGTAACCATAATAAGTTTTCAAATATAATAATAATAATTCCGTTTTACAACGAAGGTCTAGAATAGTTATTACGAGATAAATATGAGGAATTTCTTTATAATAAGTTAACTACTTCAACATCATATCCTATACGCACGTGTACAGGTTTGGGTCCTCGTGGCCTTAAACTAGCATGCCAAGTATATTAATGACTAACATAATAAACAAGTGAACACCAAGTCTAGAAACTTGTAAAAAATTCTTAGTAGTATCATGAAAAACTTTAAAAAATTTAAATAATTGAATGCAAATATCCTAATTATTTGGGAAAACATCAACTCCTTATAAGTTGTACATTGTAAAGTCACATACCAGTTCGTTATAAGGAATTGCGCTATACAACAACTTGTAAGTCAAGTTTTAGCGATATTGCACATCCATCTTAAACTTTCGAGGTCTCTTCTTGCGTTTGATGCAGAAATTCCTCCACTTTTTGTGAAGAGATGGCTTGTCTTTTATTGTCTTGACGACGTTCTTAATTGGAGCTATACTGTCTTGTAAAGCTGCAATGTTATCCTCAACATACAAGTTAAGAATATAACATGCACAACGTATATGGAAAAAAATCTCCCCCAATACTGGTTGACAGTAATTTTTTAAATCAAATATTGATGCAATATTAGCATTTACATTATCAAAACCAATGGAAAAAATTTTCCTCACTAATCCGTATTCATTTAGGATTTCTTTAATAATTTTATAAATATTTTTGCGTCATATGTCGGTTGTTAAATGCCCTTAAAGCCAATAGTCATTTATTAAGTTGTCAATTATCGTCTACCCAATGAACAGCAATACCCATATAAGAATTATTACAAATAGGATCTGTCCATATGTTTGCATATATGAACATTTACATATTAAAGGAAGCAAACTAACCTGCGAGCTTCTTCTTACCTTTGTGTTAGAGTTCCTGCATGGCTTGAGTTATCGTTCTACGGCTAAACTGTCGCGAGCTGAGGTTGAACGCCCCTCACTCATATCGACTTTACCACTCTGGTGCACTCACGTTGAATGAGAGGTGCATGTTCACTAGGTTTTGTGCCAAGTTATATTTATGCCTCTCTTTATCTTACCTCATTAGCATTTGTCCAGATGTACCACTGCCTCAGGCAATCTATTTTCGTGTTCTATCTATTCCCACCTCCCTAGAATGCTTCGACCTTAAGTGCCTGTTAAGGTTATCATATCCCTCTCCCGTTTTCTACGAGTAACTCGCGTTACAATAGTTGCAAAATGCCCTCGAGTTCCCTCTTTCCTCTATAGCTTTACAAAAATGAGTAGTGAAAATATTAGACTTACTTGATTTAAAGGGCATACCTAAGTCGGAAGGTCTCAAACTACTGGGCCTACATTGTCTCATACGTTGCTTTTTTGTTTTGAGAATAATTTCAATGTTATCATCCTCATCCTTAAACATGCTTGTGGTGCAACTCATTCGTAGGGTTTAAATCCTATAGATCGTGCAAAGATGCTCATACGAAGAGGTTTAAATCTAACATGACGTTCAAGAACACTCCTCCGTGGAGGTTCGAAACTGGGAGGTAACATGCTCCAGTAACTCATATGTTGATTTTCAACGTTAAAGCCAAGGGGTGGTGTGCCCTGATTACTCGTGTAATGAGGTTATACATTGAAGCTTGAAGGTAGTGTAAATTCTTCTTCCACGTTCTCAGCCATATCATGTGTCATCTACTCATTTAGGTCATACTCGTTATCTAGATACGCCTAAACGTCCTTAAATTGTAGTGATGCAGACGACATATTGGAAGTTTCAACACCTTTACCCTTACTTTTGCCACGAAAAGATGAACCGTGTTTTTTACTAGAAAAGGTACAATGCAAAAATTTTTCCATTAGTGCAAATATTTATGAGTGAAAGATAAAGATAATATATAAGAGAAAATATGGCAGAAATTATGTGGTGGGTATGTATATATTAGCATTATTTGCTAATGCAAATTTTTATGTGCATTAGAGTAGAGAATTACGCATAGAAATTTGTGGTTAGTAAAATAAAATATTTCTAGCAACATTTCATAATTGAAAAAAATATGAAGGCAAAATGGTTGGAGTTAGAGAGATTTAAGTAATTTATAGAGTAAGTGTTTCTATTAGGCTTGAAACTGCTATTTATAAGGATCGAGAAATGTAAGAGCGCGTCATTTAAATTTTGAAATTTAAAATCTTAAGCCATTCGATGTCACAAATTTTAAATTTGCACAATCAAAATTTAAAATTTATGATGCATGTATCAAATTTTAAATTTGCATTTGTAAATTTAAATTTTTGGCATATGTGTGGAAAAATTTTTACACAAACAAAGGACAGTGGTAAGGGTCTGAGGGGTAGGGTAGGGTTGGTCATTTAACTGGCCTAATTTTTTTTTTTAAATAAATCCAGCGGTTCTTGAATCGTTGGGTTGAGTGGTTTACTCAAGCGAACTAGGTTGGTTCACAATTTAAAATCGGTCCTTACACAAGTTTATACTAAAGTTTAATTGGGTCACAAATAGTTCATTACAAGCCAAAGACATTGAAAACTCATACATAAGTAACACTAATAGCTCATCTCGAAGTGATAGTGAAAAATGATTACTGTATATAAATTACCTAGAAAAATTTCCACACATTTTCAAGTTTAGAGATACAGCATTCCATTGAAACTAAAGTGAACCAAATATTATAGGAATGCTCGCCTTCATCTCCCTTTTAACTATAAACTTTACATTCCCCTTCAATTTAGCTTTATTTGTCAAGAATTTCAAAAAGAAATGGACGATACTAGCAGCATTATGTAAAAACACACTAATGTTTATTGCACTATATATGTGATAAAGCTAAAAACAAAAAAAAAAAAAAAAAAGGGGGAGAAAGAAAGAAAAAAATAGCAATATATGAAAAATGGACATAGAAAATAATTTAAAGTGAGACGAGGAAATATCAACGAGCTACACTTAGAGAAGCTGCGTAGCACAACATTTATGTATGTATGTGTATGCATACATGTGTAGAATTATACGTATGTGCTATTATAAGAAATGAGAGAAGGGAGTTAGCATGTGTTTGTTTGTGTTCATGTTTGTCTTTATATTTTTGTTAGTGTGTTTTTGGATATGTGAGGTGAAACTGCAAATTTCTTGTCAATTCTTTCTTCTTCTTTTTTTCTTTTTCTTTTCCTTTTATTATAAGTATTGGCAAGCTTAACTAGACCTGCCATTTTCTTTTCCTCTTTTTTTTTTTTCTTAATAAAAGTATTTGCAAATTTAGTTGAACAAATCTAGATTAGGACAATTGAGTCAGTACCGAGTCGTCAACTCGGTAGTCCAGATCGATGCATGGATATGAATCCAACCCAACATGTGCTAGGTTCTACCAGCAAGCATTATAGGAATGTCTGTCTAAACATAAAATGGGAAAGCAACATACAAATATACATAATATCTATGTAATGGTAACTTACTAAAATCAATATCTATTAGAAAGTAATATTTGTTTGGATTATAGTGGCATACACACATACAATCACATTAACTACCTAGTCCTCCATTCATCATACCTTAGCTGCCCCCATGCTCTAAATTTACCTAAAGCATTAGGCCTACAAGTACTAGAATTAGATGTGTCCTTGACATAGCTACGCTATTTAACCTAAATAAGGACAATTATTAGGTTATAAGCAAAGCTGATGAGAAATACAGATCCTAATACTACTAAAAATAGGTCAAAGCAAATCTTAACCCCAGGAATGATATTAACTAAAAACTAGAGGTATGGTTAAACATGACCTGTTAGTTAAACAACTTAAGAAACCAAGATATAACTAGATAGAAAACCTTAACCCATTAATTATAAAGAATTAGGAATCTAACTATTGAAAGAACCTTGCTAATTATATAAAGTTAGAAACCTTTGTATAAACTTTGGAAAGCCAAAATAAATTAGTTCTTGATAGATTAAATAAGCAAATAATACTCAACTCATAATAATGATGTCTATAATTCAATTGATTACATGATTCCTTACAAGCTTTGCCTATTTATAGGTTTAATAAACATTAACAAATTATGGAATAAATTCAAAAAGCAAACCAGTAAAAAGGAAGCAAGCTAAAAAAGAAAAAAGAAAAAAAAGAAACAGAAAGGAAAAAACTAAGGAAGTAAAATAAAGGAAAATTAGGTATTCAATCTTCAATGATTCGCAATCTGGATCAACTAAGAAATGATATGGTAAACTTAGTCTTCATATAAATGAACATGACTAACCTAATGAGTAACCCAATCAACTTAATAGGCAACCTAGCTAACTTAGATGCTCTAACCCTATTTCTAGTTTATCTAATGCCAATCCAGTCAACTTAATTGGGTTTCCTAGCCTTTTGGTTGATTATGCAACTCCTTAAATTTGTTTTCATCGTCCATTATCAAAACCAATAGGCTTGTGAGTATATGAAAGCTCAGCAAGCACAATTCTTAAGTTTAAGCAACATTGTCAAACAATTATTTCTTGTCATAAATGAAGAACCATGAGGTTCATCCATACACCAAGTTTTCTGGTCTTAACAGACCAAAGGAAATGTATCCTAAATTAGCTCTAGCTTTTGCAATTCTTAATATATGAAAGGGTCAATTTACCTAAGTCATGTAATTAGTAACTCTAAATAAACTATGCCTAGCCATGTTTGACTCACCCTTTACACTAGGCCACCATGCTCCCACCTCATCTTGACCCCCTTTACTACGCTTGATTAGTTCTCTTAACCCACCAGTATAATGCATAGTACAATGCATCACCTAATGCTTTCCTTAATGGATGCAGTGCATGTGATGTTTGAGCATTATGAAGAAGTCAGTTCGATTACAAGTGAATAAGTAAATGGAAAACAATTCAACAATTTAAACTAGTGTAATTGAAATACATTTTTCAAGACATTCCTAAGCGCAATCAATTTTAATTGCCCTACATTTAATTAATGAGAGATCATGTATGCAGCATATACACATTCATAATTGTTATCTTACAAACACAAAAAGTATAGTAAATCATAATCCTTGCTTACCTATTGATCACAACCTCAATTGTTATACTTGACTAGCAAGGTAACTGCCTTCATTGAATTGAAAAAAAGACATAATAGGTGTTAAAAGCTAGACACTACTAAGGAATTATGTTATTTTCATTCCGTTATATTGATGTGCCGCCAAAATTTTGGAAAGACTTAAGACTTAATCATTGTGCATAACTAGTACGTTAAATTTGAATACACCTAGTGTTTCTTTTTTATTATTACATAAGGAATAAAAATAAAGGATATAAACGAATTACTACATAAAATGAGCTAGTGTTGATTAGACTAGCACCTAATATGACTCACAATCAATAATGCGATCTATGTATTAAAGGAATAATCTGATATGACTCACAAAGCATTTCATTAACAAGTTTGTCAATGCGATTCAATATGACAAAGAGACTAGAGAAATAAAGGTAGGCCACCATCTAGGAAATAGAATACTAAATCCTAAGTTCATCATAATCACTAAGAATTGATAAGAATAGGTTAATTGAGAGAAAACTCAATTAATAATAATTTCAATTTGAAGATATCTAATAATAATGATGCTTTCTTCTCTATGGTTACATATTTATACTAAAGCAATTATAAAAGTAAATAATTGTCTAAAAAGAAGTTATAAAAGTAAATAATTGTAAGAAAAGTGAAACTACTCTAAACTATTTCCAAATTATTTAGACTTTAGAATACCTTCTTGCCATATGTAAAAGATATAAAATATCACTTGATTCTCTTGTAAAGATTTCCTTTATCAACTGCTAAAAATAGAATCTTCCAATACTTGTTTACCAATGTGGAATTGATTTCAAAACTTTTTCTCACACATTATCAAAGTTAGAAACTACCTTAAATCTGCACTTGGCAATTCAAAAGTTAAGTCAAGTTTGCTTCTGATGTCTTACTCTTTCACAGAAACCTACCTCTTATCTAATTCTGTAACTTACCAAATGACTTATGTAACTTCATTTTCTTCTAATGAGCACCACTCAGAAAGATTCCTTTAGGTTGCTTCTAACTTACAATTTCATATCAAAAGTCACACTAACCCATTTATACCTACGAACTTAGCCTTAATCCTCTCCTTCTAAACCCCTTTTGTCTTTGATCTTTTGTCCCTTCATATTAGTGATTGTCACTGTTAATAGGATCAGCTAGTCTCCTCAATCTTGGAGGTGCCATCATGCAAGTGTCAAGTCTTCCATCTTTAATGGTTTTGCTAAAAATGTAGGAATGAAGATACAAATACAAGGATCGCATACATACCGCTTATTGAGTCAATAAAATCAGCTGGTCTCTTAAATCTTAAAGGTACCATCATGTAAGTGTCAAGTCTTTCATTTTTAATAGAGGTAATAGAAATATGAGGGTAAAGGTACTAATACAAAAGTTACGTACGAACTATCAACTCACACTACATGTAACTAAAAAAATGATGTAAGTTACATATATGAGATGATAAAAAAAAAAAAGAGTATAAGGAGTTGATAATCTTAACTAGGCTTTAATACACAATAACAAGTAGAATAACTCAATAGCACCAAACTCTATAACCGATAAAGAATGGATTAATGATCTTGAAATATTTGTGTTTGACCTTTCAAGTTAGGAATCTAACACAACAAGGGTGTTTGTGCTAAAATTCCTTTTTGCCCAAATGGAAGGAAAAGAATATTTATAATAGTTGATCATTGATATCGATATCGTCAATTAGATTGTAATAATGATTAATGATTAAAATTATTCCCTCCCCTTTAATGAACCTTAAGTAGATCCCCTTCATAAGTAAAAGCCCAATGAAGACTTTCTTCTCAATATGAATCGATATTGAGAAAAATTGAATCAAATGAGTCAATCCAACAAATCTTACTTTAAACTCATGATCTAAAATCTCTCTTAATCATCTCAAGTACATAGATTCAACTCTCTAGGCTTATCATCTTAACCCAATAAATCAAACCCAATTAATTAATAAGTTGAAAACCTAATTTTAAATTTAACCCTTTATGAATATATTTTTACGGCTTAGTGTTACACATTATATAACTTGGCATTATTGTAGCATATTACTCAAAAGTACATTAACCAAATATAGCAAGCACCGCTTCTTGATGCATCACTCATCCCATCGTTCTAATTTAAATAGTCTTAGTTCTTTGCTTTAAAGCAAACATAAGATTTCATTTGGTATGAAAAGTTGGTAAATGCACAAAACCTTGATCGAAAGTATCAAAAGTTACAGAGACCAAATTACTAGAATTATTTTCACCCAAAAGAGGGTTGGGTGGGGGGTTGAGAATCACTAGAACTACATAATCAAACATCAAAATTGAGCGAGTGACGACATACCCACACCAATGTAGGATACATCTGCACACGAACAAGTTGAGACACTGCAAGTTATTCCAAGTAGATAAACCTTTTTGCCTTTAGCAAGGCCAAACACCATTTGTGGAGAAACATGATGATTATATTTAACTCATGAAGCACATCAGCAATGTTAATCTCCAACGTAATTACTGCATTGCCACACCATGTCCTTTGTATTATATGCAATAAAATTGTTACGCCTGAAGAATCCTCCCCTTCATTGCTATCCCATGCTAGCCAAGCAATTCAAATCCAAGGAATTGACCACCATTACAAACATAAAGAAAACAACCACAATCCACAGCTAATACCAACTTTCATTCATCGAATGGCAAACAAATTCACAAATTGCCACTGCACCACTTTCACAGAATTCGACCCTACTGTCCTAGAATTTGCCATCATCAAGCTCTCATCACATCAAGAATCCACCCCAAAACCCCCATCCACAATCTGATACCATTAAGATGTACAAGATACTGATATCATAGGAAAATGAACATGCCTTTCTGAGATATAATGATATGTCATGGCAGTTTAGAAGGCATTTTGGCTTGTATTGCAAAATCAGCAGAGAGTTTTGAATAAATACTTGCATTCGTTAAATGATTGCATTGAAAAAGGTTCTACCACCACTCATTCTTTGTGGACTAAGAAATAAATATTGCATATATATATAAAAAAAAAATTATGTTCAAGTCATCACTATAATGCTGAGTTTCAAATATGAGTCTGTCATGTTAATGATTACTTGCCACATGGCACAGAAGATCCAGTTCCCAATGAAATTAAATAGCTGGGTTTGAACCTGATTGGTTAAAATGCATAAGATTTGTAATAAATTTTTGCTAAAAAGATTTAAACCATAATCAAACAACATTGTTTTACCTGGATTAAAGGAAATAAATTTACCAATCAGTGAATACTAGTGACAAGAACCAGAATAAGATATCGAATGTTTTGGATATGAAGCACATTAATCTTATGTCCCATGTGAAGATGAATTAAACTTTGCAATAAAAAATTTAAATAGAAATTCCAACAATTGCTTATGTGGAACACCTTCCATTTTGATAACACATGACAATCTCAGCAATCACGAAGCAAACAATTAATTGCATTACAGACATGTATAAATCCCATTATTTCATTGATCATGCATGCAAACTGGGGGAAGAAAAAGAGATCAGCAATCACCACACTCAACAGGGAGACCATCAAATTAGACTGCATTGATATTATCATAAATGAAGTGGGGGTTGCACTAGATAGATATTGTCGATTGGCACCCTTTGATGAAAGGTAAATAGCTTGAAAGCTTAGGAAAAAGAAGATGCATACAATTTAAAACTCTGATGGTAGATAATCAGTCCCAAAAGTCGATTATTTAAGAGTTTCAAAAGAAGATGCAATTTGCACTTTGGACTTATACTGAATACAGCTGTAAAGATTGCAAATACAACTCACAAGTGACCTGCTGGTTTGTACAAACACTAATATCCTTCAGAACTCAAAGGCAGATTGACATGGCTAAAGATACAATGACCTGCCCCATAAAATGGAATATATAGCTTACATGTGGAGTTGGAGAAGCATATTAAAACTCAAAGAGCGATTGACTCCAATAGCAATGCATTCATTATTGCATCTATGTAGAGGACGCATTCACTACTATCAGATGCTTGTGGCCATATTATGCTTACCATGAAGGAGAAATAATTCCTTGATCTTCAGATATTGAGATGCAGCCAGATTGATCAAAAGTTAGCCCATTGGTCAAGAATATTTGAGCTTGAAGAGATTGCTTAGCTTAACACTGGGCATGATGTCTGGAAGATCATGAAACCAAAATCCACACGAAAAGACACATCTCCATTAGGACCTTGAGAGAACACCCTTTGAGCTGCACAGATCGATTAGAATACAGGTTAAATTTTGCCTTATGAAATTGCAATAAATTTAACAAAATTACAGGGAAAAAAATTAAATGTCATGGCCTCAAACTAAGCCAATAGTTATATGTAAAGGTGCAGAATACAAGGCCAGATTCATTCTGCAAATTACATCGGGTTCATGAGTCAAATGCAAAAAGCATTGCATTAAAGCAGTAATCAGTTTAAAGTTCAGAGGAACCTTTGTTGTTCCAATTGCAAGCAGCTAGAATAGAGAGAAATGTAAGAATATTTTTTTTGGGGAAGAGAAATAAAGAATAATGTCAACAATAAAGCAATTACAATAATCACACTGGAAAAAAAAAATCTATTTTTAAGTTTAAATTTAGTGGATCTTTGCTGGCTGGGTATCTTAAAGTTCGTGATATATCTAAATGATAATTGTTCTAAAAGACAGAAAATACATAAAATATATAAATTTTACATAAACAGAAAACTCCAAAAGTCGGGGAAAAAAATAATGCAGCTGCTTAATTCACAGAGGTAGACTCTTCTATCAAGGAATGGTGTATATCATACTTTGAAAAGCTAAAGTCTAAGAACCTTCACTTGCCAAAAACAGATCACACATAAACATGGTCTAAAATGTATGATAGCATAAGCACTGGAAATTCCAAAGAGACATTATCTAGTTTATGACATTTGATATGAATGATGCCAGCATAAAGATACCAATAAGCCATGTGCAGAAGCAGATATGAACCAAGAAAAAACTAAAAAAAGTTGAGCAAAAATTTGAAGCACCTAAGAAAACATGAATATTGGCAAATTACTAGCATGTGGAGAAATCATACAAAGCTTGCATGATAGTTCGGAAAAATATTGTCATAGCAGATATCAGAAAAAAGGTGAGACTTCTTTGCATAAAAGATTCAAACCTTGGAACAGCCCCAAGGCGCCTAGGATCATATTCAGTTGCTTGTCGCAGAGCCCTGGCAAAAGCTTTAAATGTTGCCTCGATAATGTGATGTGAATTTTTTCCAGCTAGCTGTGAACCATCAGAAGTTTGAATTCAACTATCAGTTTTAGCATAACAATATCTTGAAAAGACCTATTCATTGTTGCATGTGAACTGCATGGAGCATTACTAAAATATAGATTCATTCTAAAAATCATGTGGACAAAGAGGACATTCCAGAATTATCTTTTAAGGCAATTACCTGCCTGATATGAAGTGTCATGCCGGAGGTATTGACCAATGATTGGAAAAAGTGCTCCACCAACTGCAAATGAAGACATTTTATTTAAAAAAAAAAAATTAAAGAAAAAGAAGAAGAAGCATATGCAAAAGAAAATTATTGATAATATTAAAGAGGCATCATTCAGCATCTAACATGCCATATATCACAACAAAGACTTCACAAGAAACAGTACCACTGACAAGCTATAAAGAATCTCCACTCCAAACCCTTTAGTACACAAAGTTTCAGTTAATGCCATATTATGTCACCACAGATTCTTCAAAGTTTCTTGTCAATGTCAAAAGAAGCAAGCCTGATCTACCTGAGTGTCATATGTTCCAACCCTTTCTGTAGGTATTTGCAGATCATAACTTAAATGTGGGCGCCCAGACAAATCCTGAACCATAGAGATGCATTAAAAGGACATCTTAAATTTATTAAGGCACAAGAACCTATGCAATGCCAAAGAGAAATCCGCTAATGAGTACATAAATCTGAAGATTGTGAAGGGCATCCATCAAATTGACCATAAAATGGCTGAAAGCATAGAAATGCTCATTTGTCAAGATCAATGGAAGTTCTTAACAATATGTATTCTTAACCATGTCAAAGGCTTCACAAGTTCAAACACACTATACCTAGTTTTAGAAGACACATTTTCATGGTAAAGATTGGGAATGGAAAATAGTTATTATTATTATCTCATCCTTCATGAATTCAAAATTTTGCCCCTTCAAAAATGTTTGAGAGTTTCAAAAAAGGGAATTGTAGCAATTGAAAGTTGTTTTCTTTTTGTTTTTTTCTTCTTCTGTCCTTTGTTTGGTTAGCAATTCAAAGTTGTTTTGGGAGCTTAAGAAATGTTTGTTGGGGATAACAAGTTTTGTTCTATCATTTGATAATACTAGTAAATAGCTACTTAATCAAATCAAAGGCAGTAGACAACATATACCAAGGCAACATGGATGAGCGCTTCATCAAGAGGAGCTGAAAAATCACCGAAACGTCTAATTCCTTTTCTATCCCCAAGGGCTTGCAGCAATGCCTGTAAGATGAAATAAAACAAACTAAACGGAATCAAGAATCATCAGAGTGGGCAGGAAAAAAAAAATATTAAAAGAAAATACATACATACATACATACATATATATATGAGTGTGTGTGTGTTTGGACTTCCCCTTAGAGTGTTTATTCCAAAGACCCATATAAGACATAATGTTTAAGGATATCTTAATTTATAAAAATGATACCATCTTATTTTCTTCAGCTGGTAAGCATGAAAAACATAATGCACCACAAAACATATCATGTGATCTCATTCTCCAGAAAGAGGGATCCATAGAAATCAACCTTTTTGTCAATGGCAAATTATCCATAAATTTCAGTTAGTCAAAAGCTTACTGTTCCGATGGCAAGAGCAACATCTTCATTTGTATGATGATCATCAATGTGAATGTCACCAGTGGCCCTCACATGTACATCAAACAGCCCGTGTGAAGCAAGTTGCTGTTGGAATAACACATTGGTATCCAATGTAAGAACACACAGCAACAACCTCAGAGAAAGCAAACTAATCCATAAAACTTAAGAGCATATGAGTATAAGCAAAAAGTCCTCAAACTTGTAGGAAGCCTAACATCGATGGTAAATGAATCAAGCTCAAAAGCAAAAGTTCAATTTGCAGATTGATGGATGCACAATTAATTAAATGAAAATCAAGGAACTAATAGACAAGAAAAGTCGATAATTCTACTTTCTACTTTAAGCAGCAAATAGCCACCCACACTAATTTTATATACCTACATTATCACAAACTTGTAATCCTCGTGATGAACATATTTCAAACTCTCTTCCACCAAAATTAGACTGTCTCAAGCTTGTAGAAGTTAGTTAACCTGTGACATGCATGTGCTACTAATTGAGCTCTTGGTACAGAGTATACAAGCAAAGCAATGCTGCAGGACTTGTTAACTTAATGAAGACACGGAGAACTCTACATCCAAGTGCAGTCTTTCTCTTGAAGTTCATTTTCAACCTCTGTTCTTGAATTAAGTTCATAAAGTTCGATTCATGTAGAACCACGCGCTCAAAACCTCTGAACGATCAAAGCAACAGAATAATTATGGTCTAAATCGAGTTCTAATGCGACTTCCGAACCACAAACAAGGTGGGTCGCACATAGCACTAGCAATCAAATTCCCTTATTCTACTTAAACAAGTCTTAACAAAAGCACAATCAAGACATATATATGAAAAACATATTAGTATAAGTACTAAAATCACTAACATCCAACATATGATCCAGGAATGGTATTCCAGTATTGCTATCAGCAACACCTGTACCATCCAAACTAATCTTCACCGACACATTGGTCTCTTTAGTCACCCTTTTCACTTCCCCAATTCTAGCCACTGAAATGACATTCGAAGAACAAGAAGAAGATTAAATCTTTTCCAATAATAAAAGTTAAAAGTTTTTGACTTTATGGAGAGAATTGAACCGTATGCACCTGAATTGATGACGGCTGAGGATGAAGCAACAGGAGAGCCGTTGTTTTGAAGAGAAGAGCAACACGGAGCTAGTTGAGATTCCATTTTTCGTGGATTGAATCTAGGGATAGAGAAAGGTTTATAGAGAGATTTATTGTGGAAGAGGGGATTAGTTTGAGAAACCCTAATTTTGGGTTTTAAGAGCGTGGAATTGCACGAGGGACGAGGGTGAAATGAGAGCTCCATCTTTGCTCGCGAGTTGAGAGAGCAGAAGGAAAATAACAAAAATGCGGAAGTGCTTTGTTGACCTTGTACTCAGAATAATGTTAATAATAATAATCCTATTAGTATTTACTGTTATTATTTTTATGATCACTATTATAAAAAACATAATTTTTTCTTGGTTTACGCTCGCAATGGATACAATCCTTCGGCAATAATATAGAGAAATAAGTCGTTTTTATTTCAATCCATTTATTGATAGTGATTTTATCTTGTATATAGATATGAAAGGTTATTTCCTCGATCAAATTATAATTCTTTATTTTATAATAAAATATAATAATAACTTTATAAGCGAGGAATAACTCTTCCATTCCGTGATCTTTACCGGTGAGTAAGCATCAGCAGCGGGAGGAGCATGACACATTCTCCAAGGGCACAGGAGCCAATGTCATACCTTACGTATTTCACGGTAAGTCTTCTCCAAGGAAAGTTTCTCTACGTAGGAAAGTTGCCTTCCTCCCTTTTTCGGTTTTGATTGGTTGAATATTTTTATACGGACCGTAAAAACATTTTAAAAATACATAAAAAAATTTTGTAAAGGTACTTAAATACAAAATAATGAGTTTTTTAAAAAATAAATTTCTTAAAATATTGATATAGTACTTATATTATATTTGATATATAAGAATGGTTTGAAATAAAAGGAAATAGAATAAATTATAATAGAATGAAATTGAATGAAGAGTGGAATGGCAAATTATTTTCCATATTTGAAAATTTTTATGGAATATCATCTAAGGAAATTAAATATGGAATAATTGTAAAAAATACTATTGAATATTGGACATCATAATTGAATTAAAAATTAAATAAATAATTTGATCAATAATAATAAATATAGAAAGAGTAAAATTATCGATTTCTCTTCTTCAAAAGCGGAATCAAATTCCTCTTTTAAATCGAAATCGTCGATTCTCTGGGATTGCGATTTCGACTTCTAAATGCATTTTTAAACATAAGGAAAGGAAATAAAACTTGAAATTGCAATTCCATTTCGATTCATTCTATCATATCAAACATGGCATTAAGGATACTAAATGCGTTTTTAGGAATGCACATAACCTTATATAGAGTTGCTTAAAATCTCATATCAACATTTTTATAAAGCTTTCTCTTTGAAGACCTAATTCGTTTTATCCTAAGGTCCTTTGAGAGAGTTGCTTAACAATTTTTAAAATTTGTGTGGATCTGAAGTTATTATTATTTTTAAATTAGATAATTTTTTTTCTTCAAGAATATTCAAAATTTTAAGCGAAAAAAGGTTTACTTAATTTCCACCGATTTATGGAAAAAAAATAAGAATATTCTTTCGAGGTAGATTCAGCTTGGATGTTTTCTAAGCAACTCAAAATAGGGTTAGCTGAGCTAGCGGGTAAGTAAGCCAAGCTATTAATTGGGTACTCCTTAAGTTGACATTCAAAGACAATTGATAGGTAGAGGAAAGCTCGATTTAAAAATGGCAGTAGGCCAATGGGTAGAAGCAACTTGAATTCTTCAAGCATGGGTTAAGAAAAGAGAATGTGCTTTACTAAGCTCTCGAGTTCTCATATGTAGGCTTAGGTTAGAGGTCCCATAGCTTAATTCCTATCAACCTAGGCTTAGCTTTTTAAATAATTTATATAGTATTAAATTTATGCTAGCTCCTAAATCAACCACTGCTTCAATAAACAAATTAGCAACTAAACAAGAGATACTAAAACTCCTTGGATCCTTAAATTTGTTAGAAGCGTATTCTAGACAATCACTAAACATTATTCGCTTAACATCACTATAGAGAGCTCCTTTAACTTCCTTTTATTAGATAGAAATTCCTTAAAAAAATTTGGCATACTTTGGCATCTACGATAAAGCTTCTACAAAAGGTAAATTAATATGCAATTGCTTAAAAAGGTTAAGAAACTTACCATACTGCTCGTCTAAGTGATCTTCTCTAAGTCATTGAGTATAAGGTATTGATAGCCTATACTTTTTCACTTACTAAGGTTCTACCCTCTCCCATGGAAGTTTTGAAGTCTCCTCTACCTTATCTTCTTACTCTATTGCCATTGGTTTTTGACTGACTTATTTCTTGTCAACATGCTTATTAACGAACAATCCTTTACCACTCCTAAGAGTTACTCTTTAACCTATTTTTGTGAACATAGTTCTTGTTGCCTTTGAGCAATAATTTTTGCAAGTCATTCAATTTGCTTTTTAATACTTATCAACCTAGTTGTACTACTCTCCATGTATTTAGTTAAAATATCTTCCAATATTTACTTTTCTTCTTTGGGTAGAGAAAGTTGGAAGCTATAAGGGGTAAGTAATGTGCCTTTTTATAGGGATTGGCCAAAGAGATACAAATAAGGAAACATCTCGTAGAATGGCATGATTATACCCCAGAAGTACAGGTATGAACCTCAAGCGCAATTCACCTTACAATTAAAACTCTTGAAATTCTTTTCTATAGTTAGACAAATGGATCATGGCTAGGAGCATGATCGTAATCTCCAAGTGCAATCTTCTCTAATCGTTTATTTGAAGTAAATTTCTTCTTCTTCATGAGCTTCTATCCTTGATTGCTTCTTCAAATGAATGAAAATAATCTTTAATCTTGAATGATTATTGAACAAATTTCTCTCTTTTCACTTCAATAGCCCCTTGAAGTTTTGAAATCAATAGATTACTCAATGAAGTACCAAAATTTGTAAAATTCACAACAAGATAAAGGAAAATCACTATAAAAATTTAGCAACAACCATATGCAAATTCACATTCATCAATTTAATAAGAAGAGAAGGTTGGTTAGTCATTCAAAATATGTGTAAATACAAGAAGTCTAAGGATGATCAAGCGATGCACAAGTACTCTATGGGAGATGTAAGCCTTAAAGCTAAACCAAGTAACCGTAGGCTTAAACTTAAAACCCAAGGTTTAGGGCAATTGGTTAATGATCCGATCAAACCCAAATTATAAACTAATGAGAGAAATATTAGTAAAAATGACCCCGTAAACTTGAATTTAAGAAAATAAGTAATAAAATAAGAGATTATAAAATTTTCAAATTTTAAGCATAATAAGTACTAATTATCGACAATGTGAAAACTGTAATCAAATAACTAATAAATTACTAAAGATAGATTATATGTATACTAAAAATTTTATAATAACCAAAATAATAATTAGGAATGTTCACATGTACCCCACATGTATTTACGTGTAGATAAAAATACGCAAAATTATCTAAATTGGCCAAAAACTAAGTAAATAATTAAGAAGATTATAAATTAATTATAAAAAATAAAAAAAATCAAAGGAACCTAGAATAATCCAAATTAGGGCGTGGAAAGTCAAACTCTGTAAAAGAAAAATCAACCAATTAAAATTAGACAACATAAAAACCAAAAATCAAGGAAATTGGGTAAAGTCTTATCTAATTAATACATAATAATTACAAAAATCGTCTATAAATAGGGAAAAAATTTCCAGAAGTCATTTGGACAGTTTAGAATTTGAGAAAAATAGGAAAACTGAAAAATCGAGAGAAAATCCAGAAAAAAAAAACTGTGCAAATTCGTTTAGGGAAAAAAAACCCATACCTCACCACCACTTGAGACCGAGTTGCCACCACCACACTACTCTAGAACCACCGTCTAGGCCGGCCGACAGCCTTGGACCGGGTTTGGACGGCCAAAAAGCTTTGGACCGATTAGTCTCTTAAATTTCCCGATTTTGAATAATTTTGTAAAATTAGTTATTTTGCCCAGAAAATTATGAAACTTGTTATTCTGAGGTTTTATTGTATGTCGATTTAGGGAAAAATATTGATTTAGTTTAATTATGTCTGCAATTATAAGGTTCTTAACAAATTACTCAAAAACGAGCATGATTAGAACGGGAAATAAATAGGCTTAAGAGTGTAGTTTGGAGTTCAATTTTTTTTTGTAGAATGCTCATATGATATAGAACAGTGCTATGTAGCCATTTTTTTAAAATTAATTTTTGAAATTTTTAAGTTAATTTTTATCCCTTAAATGATGGAAAAATTGGGTGATTTGGGGTTAATTAAGTGATTAAGATATTAATTACTGATTTAGATATTAATTAGATGTTTAGAGATGTTAATCTCTGATGTGGAACCCTAATCCTAGCCTTTGGAGTATTAAGTATGGTTAATATAGGAAATTAAGTAATTAATATAAGAATTTAGTAATATGTGAAATTGTAAATTTATAAATCTAAAAAAATAAACAGAAATCAGAAAAATAATAAATCTGAAAATAACAATTAATCTTAAGTAAAAGTCTCAAAATGTACGATTTTCACACATTGGGAATAAATCCGATACCGTAAGTAGGGTTAGCATGTACGAATAGTTTAGAATACCAAATTACGACCCAATAGGATATTTGGACACTCGAGCTTAATGTGATTAATTTCACATTAAGATTCAAGCATATTTAAGGCTTAGGAATCAAAATTTAAAATCTCATTTAGGATTCGAACACCGAAATAGAGTACAACGAATCATTAGGACATAATGGGTATATACAGAAAAAAAAAGAGTTAAAATATAACTTAGAATATAAACCATAAATTATAAGTACTAAAAAGACCTATTTGTATTATAGGACACCCAAAGATAAATCAACTTGCGATTACGGGATTAAGCGATCGAACAATTCCAAGTAAGTTGGGTTATTGCTTATTGTAATAGAGTACTAGTTTTGTAGTACTCGGAGACTTAAGCTTGTATATGATTGTGATTGTAAGTAGTTTATGCATGTGTTTGATGTATCTGAATTCATGTTGAATTTGTATTGTGAGTGATTTTGTAACTGATTGAATTAGTATGAAATTATTTGAACACCCTAAACGGAATTTAATTTTAGTCGAACCTAATAACAAAAAATGTCATGCATTGCAACCCGTTAGGGGATCATAGGATTCTCCTACCAAATACAGACTCCTTTGAAAGGGATAGCGTGGGATAGTGCGGGATTGCAAAATGGTCTCCTCTTCATCTTTAGTCGAACTAAGTGACAGGAGAGGAGGTCGCAGTGAGGGTGAAGTCAATGGTTCGAAGGTAGTCGTAGAAGGAGCGAGGTCTCCATTGCACAAGCCTGGGTTTAGTTGTGAGCTACTACATAGCATGGAAACTCCTCAACCCGGATTGGAGCAGGTGAAATTTGTCTGATTTCACAACGGACCGGATTATGTTGTGTGATGACACTTGATTTGCATTGCATGAAAATAAATGTTTGATAACCCTGTTTATGCTTGTATGTATTCGTAAGTCTCCAATTCAACTTACTGAGCTGTAGTTGCTCATACCCTTATAGATCCTTTTGCAAGTTTCGATTTTTGAACACTTCAAGTATTATGACGTCCTACAATTACCTAGAGGTTAGTCCGTTGGAAGCTAGGGGTGTGAGGATCAAGTTACTTAGTATAATGTGTAACTAGAGTAACCATATAATTAGGGATGAAAGACTGATAGTTATTACGTAATTTAGTGAACTGTTATGTTTATGTAAAACTTCTTGGGAAGCTCTGTGGACTTATATATATAATATTGTACATGTTATTAGAAATTTGCACTATTTATCATAATTGTAGTTTAATTGTTAATCGAACTGTTTACTTCAAAGCAAGGAGTCGTCGACGCCTTGTGTAGGTCATGTCTGTGGTAGGCACTGTGAGGCCAGTTACTATCATAGAATGGTTTACACGGTGGGACTGTTGCGACTCTACGACTTCTGAGCATAACAGTTCTCGGTTGGTATCAGAGCGTAGTTTTAGTAAACTCGCTTTGAAGTGTCATACTTTAAAAAGAAATAGATATTATAGGAATAGTAAGAGTGGGTAATATTAAGTGAGCGTTAAAAGATTGTATAATATAAGTACCCATAATCTTTAACATAGAAGATATTAATTGGTTTAAATATAATTATAGAGCCGAAGGAGAGAACTAATACATAGTTAGATACAGTTTGGATGGAATGGAGACATATCCCCTATTGATTATAGGGTTAGATTACAGCGATTATTAATGGAATTAGCTGATTGGAACATCTTTAGGACAGTTGATGAGATCATTGATAAGTTTCATGATCAAATGTGCTATAGTTGGAAGGATGAGTGGGCATAGATGGAGATGAGTTTAGGACCTCAGTATAATAGATATACTGCTATACCAGCTTTTGAGCAGAGGTGGTTGGAGATAGAAGGAATTCTAACTTTGATGATGCCCTTACGATATTTTCCCACTAGGTTAGAGGATGGGAGACCATACCCAACTGATATTGCACACATCCCTGCTGACATTCCATACATTCCCAGACAGTACCCACCAGGGATTATTGATTGGTTTCCTCAGTTTCTAGAGCCTGCTGGGGGTGGTATAAAGATACCATTGAACCCTAATCCTAAACCTGAACCTGAGATACCGGGACCACCATTAGAAACCTACCTCCAATTGAACCCTAAGAGGATGGAGTTCATATAGAGGATGACCCCGAGGAGGACCCAGAAGAAGAAGAAGATCCAGGAGAAGACCCTGAGGAGGAGCAGGAGGACGGGGATGAACCTAGTGTAGACTTACATGCCTTAATTATGTAGGTGATTGCAGACACCGGGATAGCTGGAGTAGGAGCTGGTGACCCAGTTGAGTTGGATGATGATGATGATGTACAGGAGGTGATTGTGATCCCTGAGACTCCAGAGATAGTATATATAGACTCTGCATCAGATAGTGAGCATGAAGATCATTCGGTAGGAGGCCATATGGGTCATAATCCCTTTGATGGAGTAGCTGCCACGGATTCAGAAGAGGACTAATTTAGTTAGATGACTGACTTGTTTGGTTAGGTAGATTTTTCGATATGATCTAGTAGCGATTTTGATGGAAATTGATGTATTTTAGAATCTTTTAATGTATTTTGACTTTTGATGTATTTTTTTTTTTACTTTTGATGTACTTTTTAGCTTCTGGATCAAGTTAGATGTACGTTGTAAGTAAGTTTGATATAGCCAGTTGATATAACCTTTTGTCTTGTACAGTTGTAAAGATCGAGTCTGTACTAGGTTATGTAAGGAATGATGTAATCAAGTTGTAAATTTGATGTATGTATTTGAAAGTTATTGAGTTGTATCTTTTGTTTTGAAGTTGTAATAGTAATGATGTAAGGTTGAATGAAATATATAGTAGAAGTTAGATTTCTAAGTATGTTGACTTCAATACTATTGTCATTACTATTTGATATGAGTACATATTGCAAGCATTTATTTATTTATAAACATTCTCTAAATAAAAGTAGGGATAACTTATAGATAGATATGAATGCAGGATTATAAGTTAAACTAGTAAGCGATTATGGCTGAAGCTGGAAATGGGAGTAATCAAGGAGGAACTGAAGGGAATCAAAACCCTCCACCACGAGCACCATCACCACCAAGAGAACAACATAGATAAGATTTACCCCCGCCACCTCCACAAGAAAATATGCCTATTGGACAAATACTTGCTAGTATGCATACAATGATGAGACAACAAGGAATGTTGATTCAACATCTTATGATTAGTGGTAATGTAGGAAACAGAAGACCCCAAGAAGTTGAACAACGAATGGAGCGACCTCAAGAGATAAATAAACTTCCTAAGTTTATAAAAGCCAACTGTTATTTTGAAGGGGAGATGGGTAGGCTAGATGTAGCCGATGACTGGTTAGCCCAAGTTGAACGGAGTTTTGCGGCTTTTAGAGTCCTTGAATCCCAAAAGTTATCTTATGGTACATTTATGTTAAAGTTAGCTACGAGAGTGTGGTGGGACTCGAGAGCAAGGTAACTTGGAAATAACATTGATTGGCAACAATTTAAGGATGAATTCAGGAAGGAGTATTTTCCTCATAGTGTTCAAAACAGAATGGTGCGAGATTTGTTTGAACTGAAGAAGGGAGGTATGAGTGTAACCTAGTATGAGACTGAGTTCAACAGATTGTTACAATATGTACCTGGCTCATACTAAGATAATATTGAGTTGAAGAAAGATTTGTTTCTGACTGGATTTGACCCTACAATGTGTTGTAAGTTGTTAGATTATGGTTTCACCACTTACAATGAAGTGGTAGATAAGGCAAGACAACTAGAAGATAATCGTGTGAGGATGCAAGCAATGTG